>CAXKVI010000004.1:85908068-86463068 GCA_964058755.1 Campiglossa producta | reverse complement strand
AGCGCCGACTCTTTGGTTAGAAAATATGTTGATCATTTGTTTAACAACCCAATAAAGTTTTATTGCAAATGTTATAGAATATTCACCAACATTTAAACCTCTATTATTTCTTACCAATCTTGGTTGTTCACTGCTGAATAGGTATCGTTTCAAGAATTTTTTGAATAACGTCCTCAACCAGAATTCAAAAAAATTTTGGATTCAATTTAATTACCGCCAGTTATAATGAACATTGGCCTTGCCAGCCTATAATCAGATAAAGGTCACAACAACCCAATGTGACAATGAACACAAAATTAAATTTTCCAATTACATCATCAACTCTAACTGAAACGTATTTTAGTCTTAAATTTGTTAGATGTTGATTGCTTTAATATTCAAAATTATCGCACAAAATTGAGCATCCACGTATCCCCAGCGGGATGAACGCAATCAATGCAGCAGCTTTTCGTAAAGAAAAATTAGCACCATAAAGGTAATCTGTGCTCTTGTCTTAAAGCCATCAACACTTCAATTTGTGGCACAACCCTCAGGTGAGTTAGTGATGATTAAGTGACAGGGGGTGTTTAGGAAAATTAAATGAGGAGGATGTTAGCAAAGCATCTGCTAAATTTGTTAGATGTGCTAAAAAAGATAAAAAGCAAAAGGACATTAATTATTGCGTCTTCTTTTTCGTTTTTGTTGTTCGCTTTTATCTCTGTGCCAAAGTTATGTTCTCATGAGAACTACACGCTTCCGAGAATTAAAATAAAATAAAATTCAAAATATAACAAATGTAAAAATATCCCAGCCAACTTTTTCTATCGCGGATGTGCCCATAAAAATACTTCAAGAAGTTGAATTTCATCGCGGAAGTTATCGCTGTTTCATCTTTTTCTCATCTTTCTTCGGGACAAACTGTTCCCCGTATACGAGACGTCCGTACGGCTCTTATGCGACCCTTCGAAAAGTGACTTATAAGTGTCGTCTGGGGGATAGAAAAAAATTATGAAAAAAATTTAAAAAATTCGTTTTGCCGGGACTCGAACCCTGAACCCTATGCATGCCAGGCGATCACGTTAGCTCTAGACCAAGTCATTGTCTGATATTTATATAGAAATTCAACATTAGGTATTCAAAACACAAGCTACCGGCACTTATGCGACACTGAGTAACTAAGTAACGGAGTAACTCACAAGTGACGCCAAGAAGTCAGATAAGCGATATTTATGGTTCTTGTTGCTGTACAATGTAAAGCACCTTTTAGAAGTGACGCAAGCGTTACTTATGCGATATGGAAGAGAAAACGTTCTTCAAAATGCTAGCAGGGATTTGTTTGTAGCATCTTCAGAAGCGAACAGAAAATACACATAAAAGCAAGAATTTTCACTTCTTCCACGCATGTTAACTAAAAAAAAGGAAAAAAATGTGTCTAATTTCTATGAACGCCTTTTTCGTTTTAAGCTTTCAACTTTTCTATATCCCTTTACGACCCATTTTCCGGTTTTACAAAGTGTGCCCTTTGGCAGCTTACCCACACTTATTTTCACATTTCCAGATAACTTTTGTACCCTTACTTCGTCTTCCGCTCTTGGCACTTTGCGTGCATATTTTCTCTTTTTTTCTTCTTTCATTATTTCCTTAACTTTGCTCAACAGATTTTTTCTTGCAATTAATGATTTGAGGTTTATGCTCATGTTGCGGTGTTGGTATTGGTTGGAGAAATTGTGTTCACACTGTTGTGGTGATTAAACGAAAAGTGCCAACAACTGCTAAAATGTTTCTGTGTATTTGTGTTGGTAGGTATAATGTTTGTGGTATGTTAATTTGTACTCCTTTTAAACAAGTACATAATTGCATTTTAAGTATATTTTTTTTTGTACATTAATTTCTATCGCAAGGATTTGCTTGTTTATAATGAAAGTTTTTCTGATGAAAACCAAGATTAAGCAAACGGTTAATTATTCATTTAGAACGTGTACTGAATTTGTAAACAGTTTGAGGAAGCGTAAAATTAAGAAAATCATGAAGAGGAGAAGAGGAGAAGATAGAAGTAGATTAAGACGTCAAATTCAATCACACTTTGTTGTAGATTTAGGTAGTTCATGAACTAATTAGTTCATTGAACTAGATTATGGAAGTGATCGCGGGAACTAGTTCAAAATTTCAAATGAACTACTTGAACTGTGGAAAATTTTCGTTAAATTTATAGAAATTATTGAGAATGAGAAAATAGCGAGAAACCAAAACTAAAGCAAAGTCTCTGCCAACCAGGGCTAGCCATGGTGAAAACAAAATCACAAATTGTGCAATACCAATATGACTGTGGGTTAGAGTAGGAATCGCAATAACAACAAGTTAGCAACTCCAACATGGGTAGAAAAAGAACCTCGCTGAACAAAATTGTCCACTTTTTATACCTTTCATGAACTTGAAATTATATTATAACTTTGGTCCGATGTTTGTAAGTATGAGAAAAAGAAGAAATAGACCCATCAATAAGTATACCGAAATGATCAGGATGACGAGATGAGTTGATTTAGCCATGTCCGTCTGTCCGTCTGTCTGTTTGAACGCAAACTAGTACACTGAAATAAAAAGGTTGAAAGTGCACATTGAAAGTAACATATCAAAACCACTTTGAAATCGATTATGGTAATACTGTAAATATTACAGTATTTACTGTAAAATTGGCAGTTAAAACATGTGATTTTTGAAAATATGATAGTGTCCACATTCAAATTTACAGTAATTCATGTCAATATGATAGTGTCCACTTTCAAATTTACAGTAACTCATGTCGATATGATAGTATATTCGAAGAATGATAGGGGGTCACTTTCAAAATTGATATTACCCACTGTTGGACGAAAAATGACAGGGTTTACTGTTAATTTGACGGCCGTTTCTTGTAGATTTTTTTTTCAGTGTACCTCAGTTTTTGAGATATTTGGCTGAAATTTTGTATGCGGCCACCATTTTCCAATATAGGAATCATTTGCCGGAACCAGCAAGATCGGACCGATATTACATATAGCTCCCATACAATCGATCGTTCCGATAAACAGATTTTGGGCTATAACTCCTGTAATTAAAGAGGTAGCAACTTGAAATTTTGGCGGTATTGCTATTTTTATATGCGAAATATCGATGCTGAAAATCATCGAGATGGGATAAATATTTCACATAGCCCCCATACAATTGATTGTTCCGATAAACGGATTTTGGGCTATAACTCCTGTAGTTATATAGGTAGGAACGCGAAATTTCGTACCTATTGCTATTTTAGAATGTGGAATGTCGATGTTAAAAATCAATGAGATTGGACCAATATAACACATCGCCGCCATATAATCGATAGTTCCGATAATTTCGGTATGAGCTTAAGTTAAATTCACACAGGCTGTACTGGGATCAAACAGTGAAAATCGTGACGCTTATTCATGAAAGCTTTCCTTACTGGTTTATCCTGTTTTTTGGTAAGCGCGACGCTCAACTGAAAAAACACGTTGAAAAGTGTAGGAGGAGGCCAAAAGGCATCTTTTGATACCCCTTCTAACATTTATGAACGTGTTTTAACAGTTATTTCTTAAGGGAAACAAATACAAATAATGGAACTAAATGAACTAAAAACGAACTACACGTCTAGTTCATTTTGGTGAGCTAGTTCGAAATCTCTGATCACTTTAATGAACTAAAATTCCCAACTCTACTTTGTTGAATACATTTTGATCGAACATTTTTCTCCTTCAAAATTTGAAATTGTTCGGAATTTTTGCTAATATTCCAAAAATAGTTCGAAAGTTTGTTTCACAACCTCTCACTTTCTATTGCTTTTAGAAGACATCTGTTTCGAAATGTTGAAATAAATGAACCTAAAATGAGTCTGAAATGAATCTTACATAAGTCATAAACGACTCTTACATGAGGCATATACAATTCTTACATGAGTCATAAACGACACTTATCTGAGTCATATACGACTCTAATATAAATCATATACAATGAGTCTACATAAGTCATATACAATTCTTATATTTATCATGCAGGATAGTCACATAGAACTTAGTACCTGGGTGACCGAGCTTGCTCGGTGCTATCAATTTAGCGCTAAATTTACTTACCCAAAATGATCCCAAAATGACCCTAAAATAATCCAAAAATAATCCTAAAATGATCCCAAAAAGACCCTTAAATGTTCCCAAAATGATCCGAAATTGAACCCAAAACGACCCAAAAATGATCCGAAAATGAACCTAAAATTATTCCAAATTGGTCCAAAAATAATTCCCGAATTACCCCAAAAATACCCTTAAATGCACACTAAACGATCCAAAAAATACACCAAAATGATCCCAAATATATCCTAAAATAATCCCAAAACCACCCCAAAAAGACCCTCAAATGTTCCCAAATAAACCCAAAAATTATCCCAAAATGATAAAAATTTTTTCCAAAAATGCCTCCAAAATGAACCGAAAATTACCCACAATTGTACCAAATTAATCCGAAATTGAACCCAAAATGATCTCAAGCAAGCCCCAAAATTATCCCAAAGTGATGTTCTCAAAATAATCCTAAAATATCCAAATATGATCCCAAAATACAAAATACAATTACAATACTGTAAAATGGTAACCCTGGGTGGCAACCCTACTTGAAAATATTTTAGCTGGTATGTCGGCGACAATACCTTTACTTTGATACCCAAAACTACCCAAAAATTGGTCCAAAAATAATTCACAAATTACCCCAAAAACACCCTTAAATGTACCCTAAACGATTCGAAAATTACCACAAAATTATCCAAAAATGATCCCAAAATAATCCTTGAATGGTCCCTCAGATGTTCCCAAAATAACCCAAAAATTATCCCAAATGATGACGTGGCAACCCCCAAATTGATAGTCTTAGAATCAATCATACTATCTACATACCAAATTTCATCCAAATCGGTCAAGCGGTTCTCGAGATAGTACCGGATATAGAATATATTGTGGTAAGGTGGCAACCCTAGGTGGCAACCCTACTTGAAAATATTTTAGTTGGTATCTCGCCGAAAATACCTTTCATATGATACCAATATTGGCATATCTTGCTCCATAATTAAAAAAAGGGATAGGTGGCAACCCTGTAAACCGCCCCAAGTGGCAACCCTAAAGTGGGTAGTCTTAAAATGGATCATACTATCACCATGCCAAATTTCAGCCAATTCGGTCAAGCGATTCTCGAGATAGTACCGGATATACAAATATATTGTGGTAAGGTGGCAACCCTAGGTGGCAACTCTACTTTAAAATATTTTAGTTGGTATCTCGCCGAAAATACCTTTCATATGATACCCATATTGGCATATCTTGCTCCATAATTTAAAAAAAAAATGGGATAGGTGGCAACCCTGTAAACCGCCCCAAGTGGCAACCCTAAAGTGGGTAGTCTTAGAATCCATCATACTATCTTTGTGCCAAATTTCATCCCAATCGGTCAAGCGGTTCTCGAGATAGTCCGAACATACAAATATACAAATATACAAGATTAACTCGTTTAAAGATATTAGATAACAGTCACATAATATGAGTCAAAAAGGATTCTTTTACTATCAGAAAGTTTTCAAAGTTTAGGATATCTTTGTGTCACAACATCTACTTTTACTCGAATTGGCAAGCCATACAGTTGCATATAAATTCTACAAGAAAATTTACACATGACATACATACAACACAGGTTTTCTATACTTTTCGATTTCTTCTTAACTTTCGGACTTCAAGCTTTTTATAAATAGTTTATTATGATGTTTATCTTATTTTCATTTGTACAAATTAGAACAGATGATTGACCTTAAACTTTTCGAAAAAATATCCACCAAATTATTCGTTTGCCTAATGGCGAATCCTGCTGCAGCCGCTGGGCTGATAACTTGGCTACCTTTGAAAATACTTTCCTGATGATCTCATAAATTACTTACTTCGTCTAGTATTATTAAAAATTTAACAAACTCATCTCTCCAAAAGAGAGAAAAATGTAATCCAATTTTCGGTCCATTTATATAAACGTAGCCTTACTAAAATTTTTATCATATTTTTTTCTAAGGTAGTAATTAACTATGGGATCACTGAGCGTTAAAGTAGAACATCGCAAGAACAAATACCGAATTCTGCCAACTAGCCAAAGAATATTGATGCAGTGCAAGCAGGAGAAATCCGCCAATAAAAACTTTTTAGAGCAAGAACAGCAGAAAAAATGCAAAAGTGTAAGAATAACAAATTTGACGATGCAGCAAATTGTTGCTGCAATGGAGATTTATTGCTGCGAGGAAGCTTTAAATTGCAAATAGCTGGAAATTAATTGCAAACAATATCTATGGAAAAGTTATAAAGTTCGATAAAAATTTATCAAAAAATAAATGCAAAAAAAAATAACAGCTGCAATGAATTTGAATTTTAAGGCATAAATAAACCGAAAGGGTAAGCAAAACGCAGATAAACCAAATAAAACGTTTTACAGATAAATACACAATTACAGCGGTGGCCGAAATATAAGCACGATTATTGGTAAAAAAAATTAAATGAACTAAAATGAAATGCAATGAAAAGAAATATAATTTTTTTTTTTTTTTTTTTTTTTTGAAGATTTCACCTGAAAAGGCCCATATAACTACATACTTGCTAGGAGGTATTGTTTTCCTTTTTAAAAACCTTATATTAGTTTCAATAAATAACCTAGCTTCAATAAAAGAATTCAAATAATTCTAACTATAAGACCACCACTGTATGGTAAGCATCGGTTTGCTCTAGCGATAACAACATATAGTAACAGCAAAGTAAAAAAGTTTGCACAAAATCAGCAGAAAATATAATGAAAATAAAACATGCAGAGCTAACAAAAAAAACAAAAACAGTAAACAAAATAGAGTTAAATTATTGTGCAGCGAAGCTAAAAAAGCTTTATCCGTTTCAAATTTCGACACAATAATTGGAATCGAAATTTGCATAAAAAGCCAATAGATAAATATGAAAGCGCGACGGCTACTTTGGCTTGTTTATGTAAATGTAAATTTACACTCTATTCTTTACACATGTGATTGTGTCACATACTTAGTACAAACACAAAGCTCAAAAAAGCATGAAATACACCAACTCCACGTGCCACTTTGGCATATTAAATATAAAAACATTAAGCAAACAGCACAACAACAACAAGGCTACATGCATGGCAAAACACAACATTTCAGTTGACCTGGTCTGGACGAGCTTTATCGCGCATTAATGGCTCGAATATCAAGCCAAACAAAGAACTTGCACTTACTATGTATTATTGGTAGTATTGTGGCATTTTAATATTGAAAATGTACATATATAGATTTTTTTGTTCAAAGGCAAAAACAACGATAAATAAATGTAATTTTTATCAATACTGGAATTTAAAACACGTGACAAGATTTTGAAATGTTGATAGTATGCACTGCAGTCGATACAACAGTTGCGTGCAAAGTAATTGTAGTAGAAATAATGAGTGCTAAGCAGCTATTTGGTTCATATATATATCTATATATATAAAAATTAAACCGTTTTTCGCGTTGTAATGAACTTTACGGAGAATGGCTGAACCGATTTTAACCAAACTTTGCCACATTGAAGAGACACATGTGGAGAAGGTTTATAACTAAAAAAGGGGCTTATTGGAAAAGGGGGCGTGGCACCTCCCATACAAACTAAATTTTTAAAGCAGAATATCTGTGAAAGGGTTCAAAGTAGGGACCTGAAAATTGGTATAGACCTTTATGCTATCAAAAGCATTCTCCCGCATGAAATGGGGGATTATCAGAAAAGGGGGCGTGGTACCTCCCATACAAACTAAATTTTTAAAGCAGAATATCTGTGAAAGGGTTCAAGGTAGGGACCTGAAAATTAATATAGGCCTATATGATATCAAGGACATTCTTACACATAAAAAGGGGGGGGGGGGGGGGGGGTTATCATAAAAGGGGGTGTAGCACCTCCCATACAAACTAAATTTTTCTAGCAGAATATCTGTGAAAGGGTTCATGGTAGGGACCTGAAAATTGGTATAGACCTATATAATGTCAAAGCCATTCTCACACATAAAAATAGGGGTGATCAGAAATAGGGGCGTGGCATCTCCTATACAAACTTAAATTTTCAATCACTAAGGCTCTAGGTCAAACACTTCCATTGTGTGGAATTGACCTCACTTATCCATGCTTTGGACATGGACAACTGAGTGGCTCAGTGCCATCCTTGCCTAACCCTCGAAATTTTTTATATGGAGTTTTTATGGTATACTACTTAGAAATACTCCAAAGAGAGAGAATAGAGAGAATATATTCTTTAAATATTGTTTTTTTTCGCATAATAGAGATTTTGAGGGTTAGGAATTTCTGGCCATAGGCTGTTTAATTTTTAATTAGATATTAACTTTGTCACTAATTATTAGGAAATTACTAAATTGAGGGTTAGGTAAGGATGGCACCGAGCCACTCAACTGTATGTAGGATGTTCGCTAGTAGAGAATTCATCGTTACTGTATATTTATACACCGCATGAAAATAAAACCAGAAATGTTGTGTGGCTTTAGAATAAGTTGTTAGTTTACAATAATTAGAATAAGTCAATAAAATAAATAAAACATTGTTATTAGAATAAGTCACAAAACAATGGCCGAACATGAATGGCCGAAAACATTAATTTATATTTTTCTTTCACCCAGCGAAGCGGGCGAGGGTCCGCTAGTCTTTTATAAAAATGTTATATAGTGTAATAATACTAAAAGAAAATTGACATTTTCCATTAGTTTAATAAAAGTATGGCATATTTTTAATAGGAAAACCAAAAATGCAGACATGTAGGTTATCGAATTCTAGTATGTAAAACAAAATATGCCCGAAACTAATCCAAAATTATAACGAAAATAATCGGAAAATTTTGCAAAAAGGTACCTATAACAAACCCGAAATGATCGGATGACAACACCCAAAAAAATACGAAATGATTCCGAAAGAAGTTTTGAATTGAATTAAAGAACTGTTCAACCAAATTGGTACACGCAAAACATCTTATATCATTAAACCAATATTCGTGGGAAAATGGTTAATACTTTAATCAAAAGAGTGATTCTTAAGCTATAGGTAGGTAGGTAGAAGTGGCTGCCGCAAAGGCACACCTAGGCCAGTAATAAAAGGCCCGTTGTGATACCACCAAACACTAGGAAAGTCAGTCCCGGGGCCCGGCCATATGGATCTTAAGCTATAAAAAAAGTGAATACAAATTTTATATTTCATTGCTATATATGAAATTTCGAGCATGGCGCTTGATGGCCGGCATCAAGCGTTGAACATCCGGTGTGGTCACTTGGGCATCAAATTTGTTCCACTTAAGACGCATTGATTCAGCTTTATTGATTAAGCCTCCACTCCTCCTTAATTTGCATCTACCAATTGCCCAATATTTTTCGATTGAGCGGAGTTGCGGACAGGTTGGCGGGTTCAATTTCTTTGGCACTATATCGCCAATTTTTTGTTTGTACCAACATTTCAACCAAGGACTGCCCTCGAGTAATGGAAACTCGCTAAGTCTGGCCAAAACTTTACAGCATGCCGGTGATGACGTATAAACGGCAATATGCAATTCTGTAGACACTCTTTCATATACAATGCAGTGGTCATTGTTGGTGATGTCACGTACGATCGAGTTTTAAGGCCAAAACTGCATATTGCCAGGTAGCGTTTCCCAAAAAGCTGGGTAGGAAGGTGGATAATTTTGCCTGTTCTATCCATGTTGAAGCTGCTAGTTAGAGTTGGAAATTATGGAACTATCGAGTTTATCGAATTATACGTTGGTATTTCGATGCCCACTTTTCCCCACAGTGGTTTTTGGTATTGCATAGCACTAATTTCTGATTTTTTGATCTTGGCTAGCGCTGGTTCGCAGGATAGATGAAAATGAAAACTATAGAACTGCATAACATTTAAAAACGGCTAATCGATTTTTCGAACTAATGAACTAAATAGTTTAATAGAACTAGTTCGTTCGATGAAGCGAGCTAAACTTTTCTTGGACTTAATTAATAAGTCAAAATGAAGTAGTTCAATTAGATGAAAAATTGTGCAGTAAGGTGATCTAACTTACTTACTTACTTAAAATAGCCTTTAACCGCCTAAGCGATTTTGGCCGTCCAACATGTTACGCCAGTCGGTTCTTTGTTGAGCCAACTGGCGCCAATTAGAGACACCGCGTGCTCGCAGGTCTGCCTCTACTTGGTTCTGCCATCGAAGTGGTGGTCTCCCTCTTCCTCTACTTCCACCGGCGGGTGCCGATAAAAATACCTTCTGGGCCGGAGCGTCCTCGTTCATTCGCACCACGTGTCCTAGCCAGCGGAGCCGCTGGGTTTTAATTCGTGAACTATGTCCACGTCTGCGTAAAGCTCATACAGCTCATCATTATATCTTCTTCGGTACTCGTCGTCGCCAACTTTTAGGGGTCCATAAATCTTTCGAAGAATTTTTCTCTCGAATACTCCCAGAGCCGCCTCATCAGATGCTGTCAGTGTCCATGCTTCTGCACCATATAGCAGGACGGGTACGATAAGTGACTTATAGAGTGTTGTTTTTGTTCGTCGAGAGAGGACTTTACTTCTAAATTGCCTACTCAGCCCAAAGTAGCATTTGTTTGCAAGAGTTATCCTTCTATGGATTTCCAGGCTTACATTGTTTTTGGTAGTAATGCTGCTTCCCAGGTATACAAAGTCCCTTACTATCCCGA
The DNA here is from genome assembly GCA_964058755.1 of Campiglossa producta. Lineage (NCBI taxonomy): Eukaryota > Metazoa > Arthropoda > Insecta > Diptera > Tephritidae > Campiglossa > Campiglossa producta. The sequence continues at coordinate 86,452,311 of CAXKVI010000004.1, read as the reverse complement.
AATTATGGCTGCCAACAGTGGCGTGGTTGCCAAGGCGCGAATGCGCGAATGCGCTGACTCTTTGCTTGATGCAGGAGGGACTTCGTTTTACCTTCGTTCACCACCAAACCCATTTTTTCCGTTTCCTTTTTTAATTTGGAGTACGCAGAACAGTTGTACGCTCTTGCAGTATATTGTTCCAGCGCGGTTAAGTTCTGCAGCTTGTATTATTTTCTCCAGCATTAAATTAAAGAAATCGCACGATAGGGGGTCGCCCTGCCTGAAACCTTGTTTAGTTTCGAACGGCTCGGAGAGGTCCTTCCCAATTCTAACCGAGCTGGTGGTGTTGTTCAGCGTCATTTTGCACAGCCGTATAAGTTTTGCTGGGAAACCAAAATCAGATATAGCGGCGTATAGGCAACTACTTTTCGTGCTGTCGAAGGCGGCTTTAAAATCAACAAAGAGATGGTGTGTGTCGATCCTTTTCTCAAGGGTTTTTTCCAAGATTTGGCGTATTGTAAAAATCTGGTCGATGGTAGATTTACCAGGTCTGAAGCCACACTGAAAAGGTCCAATCAGTCGGTTTACGTCAGGCTTCAGTCTTTCGCACAATACGCTTGATAGGACCTTATATGCGATACTCAAAAGGCTGATTCCACGATAGTTGGCGCAGTTTGCGGGATCACCCTGCTTATGGATTGGGCAGGGAATACTTAGGTTCCAATCTTCAAGCATGCATTCATCCGACCATATTCTGCACAAGAGCTGGTACATGCACCTTACCAGCTCCTTGCCGCCGCATTTAAATAGCTCAGCGGGCAGGCCATTAGCACCCGCCGCTTTATTGTTTTTTAGTCGTGATATAGCTACTCGTACCTCGTTATAGTCGGGTTGTGGAACTTCGATTCCATCGTCTTCGATTGTGGGGTCGGGTTCGTCCTCTTCTCTGGATTGTTGCTCCGTTCCTCCATTTAGAAGGGCAGAGAAGTGATCCCTCCATAACCCTAGTACTCTCTGAACATCTGTCACCAGGTCGCCGTTGTCATTTTTACAGGAGTATGCCCCAGGGTTAAAACCTTCAGTCATTCGTCGAATTCTTTGATAAAATTTTCGGGAGTTGCTTCTGCTGGCTAGCATTTCAAGCTCTTCGATTTCACGCTTTTCCGCTTCCCTTTTCTTCGCCCGAAAAAGCCGTCTCGCTTCCCTCTTCATCTCGCGGTAGTGTTCACACACGCTCCTCGTTGCAGTCGCTTTTAACGTTGCCTACCAGGCGTCGTCCTTTCTTTTCATTGCGTCTTTGCACGCTCTGTCATCGTACCAGCTGTTTTTCGCATTTGACGGAATCCAATTGCTTCTTCGGCGGTACGAAGTGATCCGGAGATATGCTCCCACTGCTCGTGCACTCCGCTGGGTTGAATTGTACTCTCAGAGAGCAGGTGTGCGAGTCGTTCTGCGAAATCATTGGATGTCTGTTGTGACTGCAGCTTTTCGACGTCCAGCTTTCCTTGCGTTTTTTGTGGTGCCTCTTTCGTTGTACTTAGGCGCGTACGAATCTTGGCGGCTACCAAGTAGTGATCGGAGTCGATGTTTGGACCCCGCATCGTACGTACGTCCATAACACTGGGAGCATGCCATCCGTCTATCACAAAGTGATCGATCTGATTGCGTGTTTGCCGATCTGGCGATAGCCATGTTGCTTGATGGATCTTTTAATGCTTGAACCTGGTGCTGGCTACGACCATATTTCGTGCACCGGCGAAGCCGATCAGCCTGTATCCATTCGGCGACGTCTCTTCATGGAGGCTGAACTTTCCGACAGTGGGGCCAAATACACCCTCTTTGCCCACCCTGGCGTTAAAGTTGCCAAGCACGACTTTGATATCATGACGGGGCCAGCGCTCATAAGTTTCTTCTAATTTTGATTAGAATGCATCTTTTTCCATGTCGTCCTTGTCCTCGGTCGGTGCGTGCGCACAGATAAACGATATGGTGAGAAATCGTAGTTTTATTCGGATTGTGGCGATACGCTCGTTCACGGCTGTGAAAGACACTACCTGTTTCACAAGCCTCTTTCCCACCACAAAACCGACGCCGAATCTGCGCTCATTAGTGTGGCCGCTCCAGTAGACATTGCAGGCTTGGATGGTCTTATAACCTTGCCCCGTCCATCGCATTTCTTGTATAGCGGTGATGTTAGCTTTTGAGAACACCAACTAGGCGGGCATCGTCACCTTCCCTGCTAAGGGTTCGGACATTCCAAGAACATGCCCTGATTTCCTTAATCATATTCCTATTTCGTTTGCAGCGGTCGTTATCTAAAGAGTAAGTTATCATATCCGAGGCCTGATTATTGGATCTCATTGGAAGTTTGTTTTTATGTGGTACGCACAACCCGTTTCTCGGGGGGTTGGAATTAAATTGCACATTTATATAGCGAGCCGCTTGGTTCAAGACAGACGCCCGCTTGCAGCCGCACCTCATGGTGACAGACGCTGCTGATGAAGTCCCCTGGCAAGCCCTTAAACCGATTATGTCGGAGTGGCCTTGCCAGGTTGTCGCCTTCTCACTTTAGTTCACCACCGAACGGGTGTTCAGTGGCTATCCAGAGATACGTGGGCTTTCCCGGACGTAGTGAGCTGCTTGGACCGCACATAGAAGAATCGCTCTGGCCATTCGCAGTTGAATGGCGATCAGAAGCTTTCTCCACTTGCGTGGACTTCTACACACAATAGTTTAATAGAACTAGTTCGTTCGATGAAGTGAGCTAAACTTTTCTTAGACTTAATTAATAAGTCAAAATGAAGTAGTTCAATTAGATGAAAAATTGTGCAGTAAGGTGATCTAACTAAGATCTTAAATAACCAGTTCCATAGATTTGCAAGAACTAGACCATTCTAGAAATTACGAATATTATGAATGTTACGTATACGCCATGGTGACAGAAAAATGAAAATTCATATGTATGAGGATTGCTGTGAAAGAGACCGCTCGTTTGGCCTAAAAAAAACATCTACACCGGTAGCACTTCATTTATATCTAGCTCTCCAAAATGAAGAAAATAAGTCGACAAATACGAAAACATGTTTTGTCAGCAGAATGGCCGCAATCGCATACCACTTCCGTAAGTTATTTTTGTACTTCCTTCATTTGCTCACAAACAGGTTGTAAAAATTTCATTTAACAAAGTGGAAACACTTTCTAAACTCCAACATCATAAAAGTAAAGAAAACACACAAATATAAAACCGCAAAAGCAATCAAGCAAGTCAAAAGTACTCGTAAAGAACAAACAACAAACATTGGGCAGCAGCAGCAGTAACTAAAACATAAAGCAAAGAAACGATAAAAACAAAATAAGTGCCATTTCAACTGGCAACCCCCAACTACTAACTACGTACATATGTATGTGAACAAGTACTTCGCTGCACACGTGCTCAAATGACAAAGCATTGCCTCTTTCCCTCACTCATACTCGCCTAACGATTTCATTTCACGGCATGCTTTCAGACGCGCTACACAAATACAATGCCCGCTAGAGTGACGTAGGCGTTCATTTAACATATTTTTGCGGCTAAATTTAGACAAACACGTTAACTAAATAACCAACTAACTAACTAGCGGCGGACAAACCGTAGCAACCGGCAGCCGACTAACAAACTAGCCATGCGATGCGGTGGATTTACCTCTCAAACGTTTGTATTTGTGTGTGTCAAAATATCTTGCACGTACTACACTTAACGGCAAGGGTCACGTATTGTGATGGCTTTTGAGCTACATACTATTAAATTCATAACTATGTAATATTCATGGTGTTGTGTCATATTTACAAATAGAGACATGTATGTATGAGTATTTGCTGTAAGATTATAAGTGTTCGTGTTTTATGCCCTCAAGTGGAATTTATTTCGCTCTTTTTTTTATGAAATTTGTCAAAAAAGATTTGACACAGTTTTTTGCCGAGCGCAATCAGCGTGAAGAAAGTAAAGGAAAAGAAAGGAATTTATAATGCCAAAACAGGAAGGCCCACAAGAAGAGGAAGGGAAACAGAGTCAAGAGTCGAGAGAAATCACCGCGTTTCCTTGTTGTTCCTAAATACATATATGTACTAAGCTGCAAAAATACACTTTTTCTTCTTACGCTTGGCTTTCTTAGTTTTTATACCTTTCATGAACATGAAATGGTATTATAACTTTGGTCCGATGTTTGTAAGTATGAGAAGAAGAAGAGATAGACCCATCAATAAGTATACCGAAATGATCAGGATGACGAGATGAGTTGATTTAGCCATGTCCGTCTGTCTGTTTGAACGCAAACTAGTCCCTCAGTTTTTGAGATATTTGGCTGAAATTTTGTATGCGGCCACCATTTTCCAATAGAGCAATCATTTGTCGGAACCAGCAAGATCGGACCGATATTACATATAGCCCCCATACAATCGATTGTTCCGATAAACAGATTTTGGGCTATAACTCCTGTAATTAAAGAGGTAGGAACGTGAAGTTTTGGAGGTATCGCTATTTTTATATGTGAAATATCGATGTTGAAAATCATCGAGATGGGATAAATATTTCACATAGCCCCCATACAATCGATTGTTCCGATAAACGGATTTTGGGCTATAACTCCTGTAATTATATAGGTAGGAACGCGAAATTTCGTACCTATTTCTATTTTAGAATGTGGAATGTCGATGTCAAAAATCAATGAGATTGGACCAATATAACACATCGCCGCCATATAATCGATAGTTCCCATAATTTCGGTATGAGCTTAAGTTAAATTCACACAGGCTGTACTGGGATCAAACAGTGAAAATCGTGACGCTTACTCATGAAAGGTATTTAGCCTTCGGCACAGCCGAAGACAGCTTTCCTTACTTGTTTTAGCTTCTTTTTCATAAAGGAAAATAAATATTTATTTCTTTATGATTGACACTTACAACAAAGTTATGAAATAGTTGCCATTGCTGTGGGAGTCTACTTTTCAATAAATGCAATAACGATAAAAAAATACAATTGGGTACTTGCCGAGAACAGCTAGTAGCGACATTGATATTACCCAAAAGCGAGTTAAGACGAATTTGAGAATTTCTTTTGGGAAAAGCTTGTTTCGGCAATGTTATTTCGGCCACATTAAACTTAAACGTTAATACATTTTTTACAATGGTTCAAAGTTTCAAACTTACTCGTTTCATACAATTAATTTTACATTGTTTTAATAGTTTCATATATTTTTAAAATTTATCAAAAATTTTATTAACTTTATTTAGTTGAATTGAATTGAATTTAAGTTGATTTTACTTTATTTAACTTTTTAATTTTTTTTTAATTTTTTTTTTATATATTTTAACTTATATTTTATTTTATTTTATTTTGTTTTATTTTATTTTATTTTATTTTATTTTATTTTATTTTATTTTATTTTATTTTATTTTATTTTATTTTATTTTATTTTATGTTATTTTATTTTATTTTATTTTATTTTATTTTATTTTATTTTATTTTATTTTATTTTATTTTATTTTATTTTATTTTATTTTATTTTATTTTATTTTATTTTATTTTATTTTATTTTATTTTTTTTTGTTTTTTTATTTTCTTTTTTTTTTATTTTATTTTATTTGATTTGATTTTATTTTATTTTATTTTATTTTATTTCATTTCATTTCATTTCATTTCATTTCATTTCATTTTATTTTATTTTATTTTATTTTATTTTATTTTATTTTATTTTATTTTATTTTATTTTATTTTATTTTATTTTATTTTATTTTATTTTATTTTATTTTATTTTATTTTATTTTATTTTATTTTATTTTATTTTTATTTATTTTATTTTATTTTATTTTATTTTATTTTATTTTATTTTATTTTATTTTATTTTATTTTATTTTATTTTATTTTATTTTATTTTATTTTATTTTATTTTATTTTATTTTATTTTATTTTATTTTATTTTATTTTATTTTATTTTATTTTATTTTATTTTATTTTATTTTATTTTATTTTATTTTATTTTATTTTATTTTATTTTATTTTATTTTATTTTATTTTATTTTATTTTATTTTATTTTGTTTTATTTTATTTGATTTGATTTTATTTTATTTTATTTTATTTTATTTTATTTTATTGGATTTTATTTTATTTTATTTTATTTTATTTTATTTTATTTTATTTTATTTTATTTTATTTTATTTTATTTTATTTTATTTTATTTTATTTTATTTTATTTTATTTTATTTTATTTTATTTTATTTTATTTTATTTTATTTTATTTTATTTTATTTTATTTTATTTTATTTTACTTTATTTTATTTTACTTTATTTTATTTTATTTTATTTTATTTTATTTTATTTTATTTTATTTTATTTTATTTTATTTTATTTTATTTTATTTTATTTTATTTTATTTTATTTTATTTTATTTTATTTTATTTTATTTTATTTTATTTTATTTTATTTTATTTTATTTTATTTTATTTTATTTTATTTTATTTTATTTTATTTTATTTTATTTTATTTTATTTTATTTTATTTTATTTTATTTTATTTTATTTTATTTTATTTTATTTTATTTTATTCTTTGAAACTTTGGTGGACTTTTGACCGTTTGTGAATAATTTTTTCTTAAATTATTCTATGTTTTTATTATTAGTGAACAAGATGGAAAAGTAACAACAATTACAAGCTACCATGATTACGTAATTTCGGCCTTGCTCAAGGGCACTTATCAAATGGCTTTGTGTTTAGAAATTTTTCATCACCCTTGAGCAAGGCCGAAATTACGTAATCATGGTAGCTTGTAATTGTTGTTACTTTTCCATCTTGTTCACTAATAATAAAAACATAGAATAATTTAAGAAAAAATTATTCACAAACGGTCAAAAGTCCACCAAAGTTTCAAAGATTCTCAAATTAATGACCACAAACTCATAACATACATACATTTTATTTTATTTTATTTTATTTTATTTTATTTTATTTTATTTTATTTTATTTTATTTAATTTTATTTTATTTTATTTTATTTTATTTTATTTTATTTTATTTTATTTTATTTTATTTTATTTTATTTTATTTTATTTTATTTTATTTTTTTTTTATTTTATTTTATTTTATTTTATTTTATTTCATTCTATTTTACTTTATTATTATTTACGGTATATTTTTATATAAACAATCCGATAAAATCCTATCGCCTTAAAGGGAGGACATGAAATCGGCTCTGACTTTACTTATGAATATTTCAGTGCATAATTTTATCCGCGATTTTTTCGTTTAATCCAGACAGAAGGGATTAGAGCCCGGAAAATATGTCAAAATGGACGCCTAACATTATGTTAACATAATTGCCACACACAATTTTTTTTTTTTTAATAAATTTCCAAAGTTTTTTTCAGGCGCTTCATTGCACATGTTTTTCGATCTCTACAATGAATATTGATCAATAAAATACTCAACAGCGAATGCTTTCTATTTAAGCAATTATTTGAAATCAAATAAAATATGACACTAAATTATTAACTTGGTAAATAAAAAGGCATTTGGCGCGTATCCAACCAATCCAATAACTCACTAGAAAACGCCCAAAAGTGTGTGCACCAAATTGTAAAAGTTAAAAGTGGAAAACAGTCAGTAAGAAAAAAGATTATTTTCCAAGCGAAGGCATTCAAATTTTAGGCAAAACTTACAACTGTAATGTCTGCTGAGCACAATCAACACTTGCGACTCAGCAGGTGGGAGGCTGCAATCGGTATGCTCAACAAATGCTGAGTGTAGACACCTGGTCACTGCTAAAATGCTGAAGAAATCTTATTCTTCTACTTGGCTATTCTTGGCAACGAGACTCATTTTTCACCAAGCACCAACAACCAGTCAAGCGGTTAAACACTTCCCGGTAGACTGTTGGCAGGCCAGCGTACGAACAAGTGGTGTAATTTAGTGTGACAACAACGGTAGATGTGAAGAGCGGAGAATGCGATGAGAGTATTACAATTTGAATGCAACCTGCTTTTGGGCCGTCATTTGTGTAGGTGACACCAGATGGGTCACAAGTAAATTTTTTCTTTAGTCACAAAGCTATATTAGTGCATATGTACATTCATACACCTACACACGTTGGCTTACATGCAAGTGTATTTGTATGTTTCATAAGCTGTAAGCTGTCCTGCTTAGAAATGCCATCTGTGTAACCAGGAGAGCGGTTTGTGTTATGTAGCTTTTGTGGTGATTTAACAGCATGGAATTTTTGGTTGCACTCAAAATTTATCTTGCATTTGCCGATTGTTTAAATTCCAAGCAACGGTTGAAAGTAAGTTTTGGCTGATTTGTAGAAACGGCAAGTTTGGTGAACAGTTTTTCATATCTTACCCTGTGTTCATATCTAAATATTGATGACATCTAATGTGAGTAAATAAAAGGTTGTTTATATAGATCTCTATGCCCGCCAGTTAAAGTACCTTAAGCTAATATTTTTTGAAGTTAACTTCTTAGCCGGTGATATGAAGTTTTGATTGAGAATAAAATTTGAGAAAATGGCTGATGATGCAACGGAAATTATAGAACGGAAATAGAAATAGTACCCGACTTTCAGGCGTAGGCGATTTTCACCACGATGTTTAGCTGTGCAAATCAAATAGTAGGTGAAATTCTAGGATCTAGCTAACATTGCGCAAATTGTTATAGTTAGGCCGAGCAGAATTCTTGGGTGTTGCCACTTATGACGGTTTACAGGGTTCCCACCTATCCCAATTTTTTTTAAATATAGAGCTAGAAATGAAAGGTATTTTCGACCGTATTCCAAATAAGATAATTTCAAGCACGGTTGCCACTTAGGGTTGCCACCTAACCACACACAATTTATTTATTTTTTGGTATATCTCGGGAACTGCTTGACCGCTTTGGATAAAATTTGGCATATAAATAATTTGATTTCTTCTAAGATTATATACATGGGTGTTGCCACTTAGGGCGGTTTACAGGGTTGCCACCTATCCCAATATTTCTTAAATATAGAGCTAGATATGCCAGTATGGCCATTCCAAACATGATAATTTGAAGCAGGGTTGCCACCTAACCGCAATTTATTTATTTGTTCGTATATCTCGGGAACTGCTTGGCCGATTTGGATACAATTTGGCACATAGACAATTTGATTCATTCTAAGATTATATACATGGGTGTTGCCACTTAGGGCGGTTTACAGGGTTACCACCTATCCCAATTTTATTAAATATAGAGCTAAATAGATATGATAATATGGGTATCAAATAAAAAGTATTTTCGGCTGTATTCCTGATACATATGACAATTTCACGCAGGGTTGTCACTTAGGGTTGCCACCTAACCGCAATTTACAACCCCTTTTAAAACTCCCCTTCCTATCTTCGTTCACCTTCACACTATCTCCCTCCCTTTTTTTCTTCATTCCCCTCTTTCCTTCTACCACGCCCCTCTTCCTCTATATCCCATTCGTATTGGCACCTGTGAATTTAGGCATAATTCTTCCCACGTACCGAATTTGAAGGAAAACGCACCATGTATAAGATATTTTCGAATTTATCGGCTCCCTGGTCCACTTCCCGGAAGTAAGAAATTGTGAATCTAAACCATTCTCGAATACAACTTATTCATATTTCTCTATTTCTGAATTTAAAAAGTTAACTTCTTTCATGTGTACTGGCTACACGCGGGTTTTTAGCACCTCTGTTGTATCTACCCTTCTTATAGCGAAAACGTGGTAATTCATGCCCCTACGCTATTAATATGCATGATTGTTTAACAACAAAGTTTATAGCTTCAATACTATAGACAGTGTTGCCAAATCCCAATGGCATAATTAATCTTAATATTTCAACACGCTAAAGGCGATATGAGCCGATTTTCTGAATATTTCGCACAGTCACTGACACACTTAACTGTGCAATAATTTATTGATTATCATGCCATTTAGGGGCGCAAAGCGGACAAAATGAATGAACCCACTCAAAAGGGTGGGCAAAACAGCGCTCATATGTAAGCGGCATGTACACTAGGGTTGGCGAAAACAATTGATTATTTTTTTTTACTGGTATAAGACCCGATTTTCCGTATGCCAATAAAACCCACCCAGTTGTCCCACCCTAATATATTCATATAATTCATAAACTTTATCACTTAGCTAAAAACCTCCAGCCAACTAAGCAGCCATTAGAACAACGCTTCTCCGAAGGTACTAACATTGGACGGAAATTATGTGACGCTAGTGATTATAAGCGCAGACGAGCTAAGTAAAATGGTCATGCTTAATACACCATTTACTCATTGTACACAAACACCAACACACACACATTTAGATTTGTCACTTTCAGTGCTTAAGTCCTCTTACCCGCACACCCACCGAGTGTCAAAACAAAACTTTTGCTATGCCCCATTAAGCTCAGAATTGGCTTCCTTTGGCGCTTTAGGAGTACAATTAAGTGTAGTAAATTGATTTCCGGCATTTTGATCGTTGAGCTTGTAAATTTATAGGAATTTGAGATTATGGGGGCAATTTTGGCACACCCATTTCAAAATAAATATATAATTTGTCCAATTGTGATATGCCTGAGTTGGTTGAGACTTCATTTGTTTTGTTTGAGTGATCACTGCGGAATGGTTTATTTTCCTTTTTTATCTGTCTTGAATTGGGAAATTTTTTAAGTTTATTCATTTATATTAATTTTAAGTATTCGTGCGTAGCAAAATTTTTTGAGAGATTGTCGGTAAATTGTTCGTTCGGGAGTTGATATTTGGAGCAAGTGCTGATGCAAAATGTAGGTTTAAAAATTATGTTGATGGAATCGACCCCTTTTATAATAAAACAAAGTTCTGCCAAGGAAAAAAATCAAAAAAAAATAAAATAGAATATAAAATAATGAAAAAAAACATAAATAAAATTAAAAAAATTAAATTAAATAAAATAAAGTGACAAAAAAAAAATAATAAAAAAAAAAAAAATTAAATTAGATTAAAATAAGTTAAATTAAAAAAGGAAAATTTATAAAATAAAATAATATAAAGTAAAATAAAACAAAATAAAACAAAAATATTATTAAAAAAAATTCAAAAAAAAAAAAATAAAATAAAATAAAATAAAATAAAATAAAATAAAATAAAATAAAATTAAATTAAATAACCCCTGCGGGGTTACAGATCCCCCATGGGGCGCGTCCCCCGGTGGCGGATAGGGGAATGCTCGGTAGAAATACAGGGTAGGTGGGAAATAAAATACCACCCGCGGACCAAAACTGAAATCGCAGTGAGAAGATTTATCTTCACGTGTCTGGTGAGCACGCGAATCACAACCATACCTTTGTGGGGCTAACCACCCCTCAGAGTGACCAACGGTTCCTAATGTAACACAGGAAGCCTCGGACGAGCGTCGTAACGATCAGGGACGGCGCGGGACATCACAGCCTGATCGACCAGTTAACGACCAAGGAAATAACCAGGACAATTCTCAAGCAGCAGCGAGTGTTTTGTTGGTTGAACCAACAACCACCAATGCTGTATCCCCAACGCAACGCATGAGATGGACATTAGATATGAATGAATTCATCATGCGTAGCTACTACAAAATAACCAGGAATGAAACGAGCACCAGTGGATATAGACCCCGCCTTTTCGAGGCGTTTTGTCAAGCTTTTCCCAATACGACGGTCAGTGTGCAGCGCATAGGCGATCAACGGAGTGCAATTATCAGAAACAAGTATATATCGACGCGAAGATTGCGCGAGTTAAAGGAGGAGGTGGCTAGAGAGCTCGAAGAGGAGCATGGGTTAGCGCAGGAAAATTTAATGCAAGATAATACAACCCATAACTCAGATAGTGGCGGAATAATACCGACACCCAGTGAAACGCAAAACGAAGTAGAGAGCAGCACTGAGTCTCATAACAGGGAGACATCAGAAGAAGATGAAATGTGTAGGAGGCTGACATTTGAGTTCCAGGCAGCAATACAAGAATTCGCTGGTACAGATCCATTACTGAGACCGATAATTCCAAGACAGAGCTCAACAAGGGCAATGGCGATAGCTGTGAATTGCATGAACAGGAGAATCCTCACAGAATATCTCAATAATCACGTTACATGCTTTGATATGCTACAAACGGCAATTTATGCAGCAGCCGTAGCTATAACGCGATTTACAGGGGGCAAAATTAAGCCGCAAAATACGAACAAAAATACAAAAGGAAAATCGGTTCCGGCTTGGAAACGACGTCTTATTAATAAAATAGCGGATCTACGAGCACAGCTCGGCCGAATAACGCAATACATAGCAGGTAATAGAAGTGAAAAAATTGCGAAATGGTTCGAACAAATCCAACAAACCTTCAGAATCCATTCAAGACACGATTTACCGAATGAAACGGCCGAAAATTTGCGCGATACCATACGCCAAAAGCTAGCTGTGAAAGTAAATCGATTGCGCCGGTATACCCTATCCGAAAAACGCAAGGAAGCCAATACAACATTTCAAAGAAGCGAAAAATATTTTTACAGACGCCTTCGTGGCAACATTGAGATTGCTGAAGATGAAATACCGGAAGCTGCGGAAGTCGAATATTTCTGGAAGTCAATATGGACTCAAGCTGTGAGTCATAATGCAAATGCTCTATGGATAAGACAAGAATACCAGAAGGCGGAAAGATTTGAAAACATGGAATGCGTAATATTATTTGAGAGAAATATAAGTGATGCAATCAGGTACAGCCATAACTGGAAAGCCACAGGTCCTGACAATATCCATAACTATTGGATTAAGAAATTTACATGTACACATGTATACTTAGCGCAATTTTATACGTCGTTCTTACTAGACAACACTCAGATACCCGGATTTCTCACGAAAGGGCAGACATACTTGCTACCGAAAGATAAAAGTGAAACTAGAAACCCTGCAAAATACCGCCCAATAACATGTTTGTGTACGCTTTACAAACTGTTAACCGCGTGTATTGCAAATAAGATTTACTCCCATTTAGATACACAAAAAATCCTGGCGATAGAGCAAAAAGGTTGTGTTAAGAACTCTCAGGGATGCAAAGAGCAGCTTCTTATAGACTCCATAGTAATGGAACAGGCGTATCATAAGCAAAGAAATGTATTTACGACGTATATTGATTATATGAAAGCTTATGATAGCGTACCTCACTCGTGGTTAATTGAGGTGTTAAAAGTGTATAAAATTGCCCCGAATGTAATTAATATTCTAAAATATTTAACGAATACATGGGAAATAACACTTAACATTAATACAAACAATGGACTCCAGAAGCTTGCTACGATACCAGTTAGAAGAGGTATATTACAAGGAGATAGCCTAAGCCCTCTATGGTTTTGCCTCGCGCTTAACCCACTATCATCATTGTTAAATGACACCAATAACGGGTTCCTTATAAAGGGAACTGAGGGCACGTCGTATAAGGTGTCTCACCTCCTCTATATGGACGACATCAAGTTGTACGCAGGGTCTGAGCGACATATGAAAGAATTACTTGTAGTAACAGAGGATTTTTCACAGGATATCGGCATGACATTCGGGCTAGATAAATGTAAAAGACTGAGTGTCCAACATGGAAATGTGATCGCCCATAATTTCCCGTTATCAAATAATAGAATAATAGAGGCATTAGACGCTGATGAAGCGTATAAATATCTAGGCTTCATGCAGGCGAGACGAATGCACCATAATGTCATGATATAGGGCATCACTGACTGATTTCTAGAAAGGACTAGAGCCATTCTCAAATCGGGGCTCAATGGCAAAAATGTGTTTAAGGCTATAAACACGTTTGCGATACCAGTGCTTACTTACAGTTTTGGAGTATTAAAATGGTCCGACACACAGCTCGAGAGCGTAAAAAGGGCAACACGAACGCTCCTCACAAAATATGGGGCACATCACCCGAAATCTGCTGTGGAAAGAATACACTTGGATAGAAGTTTAGGCGGACGAGGATTGATAGATATCCAACACCAATGCGAAAAGCAAATCTCCAACCTACGCCGATACTTTTTACAACAGAATTCTTCCCTGCACAGAACAGCTTGCGGAGCTGATAGAAACTACACGCCATTGAACTTATCAAACATTAATATAAGCGACGTAGAAAGCGATGTTATACATACTGCACGACTAGTTGAAGAGTGGAAAATGAAAACGCTACATGGTAGGCACCCCCACTCATTAAGTAACCCAGGGATCGATAGCATTGCTTCAAATCTGTGGCTTAAAAATGCAGGAATATTCATGGAAACTGAAGGCCTCATGATAGCAATACAGGACCAAGTAATTGCCACAAGGAACTATTTGAAATATATAATACGTGCTGAAATTGAAAATGATAAATGCCGGAAATGCCAACAGCATTCTGAAACTATACAACATATCACAGGGGCCTGCGTTATGCTAGCCGCAACTGATTACTTGGAACGACATAACAACGTCGCAAAAATTGTTCATCAGAGCTTGGCAATCCGTGCACGGCTTCTTGCAGATGAAATCCCATATTATAAATATACTCCCTTAGCTGTTATGGAAAATGCTGAGTTTAAAATATACTGGGACCGCACGGTACTTACCGACAGAAGTATACCCCATAACAGGCCAGATATAATACTGCTGCAAAAGATCGAAAAGATAGCGTATTTAATTGATATTGGGATCCCTAACACACACAATGTGCAAGACGTCTATGCTGAAAAGAAAAGAAAGTACCAAGGACTTGCCCAGGAAATGAAACAGCTATGGAGCCTGGACAAAGTACACGTAGAAGCAATTATCATATCATCGACAGGCGTAGTACCTAAAACCCTAATGACGACACTAGAGAGACTCCAAATAGAAAATAAGTTTTTAAGCATACAAAAAGCCGTAATTTTAGCAACAACGTCCATTGTTCGTTCGTTTCTTAATCATGACATGTAATACGTTTAATTTATCATATTGTAATGTACCTGTTAATACTATTTGCAAATATGTACCTGAATTTAGAATAAGTAGCTTTATATATCTTGTTGTATACAACCGATGTATAATGTGTAACCCGACTGGAGTTCAAATGAAGAAATAAAATAAAATGAAATAAAGTAAAATTAAATTGAACTAAAATAAAACTAAAAAAAATTAAACACAACAAAAAATAAGAAAAAATAAATAAAACAATAATTAATTAATAATTAATTTATATATTAATTAATACTAAACTAAATAACAAAACTAAATAAAATAAAATACAATAGAAAAATAAAATAAACGGAAATAGAGTTAAGTAGAATACAATAAAAAATAAAAATAAAAATCATAAAAAATAAAATAAAATGGAATAAATTAAAAAGAAAAAATAAATAAATTGTATAAAAATCAAAAAAAAAAAAATGGATGAAAATAAAATAAAATAATATAAATAAGGTGAATGGAATAAAATTAAATTAAATTAAAAAAAAAAAATAAAAAAAAAAAATAAAAACTAAATAAATAAAATGTAGAAACTTCTTTTATAAATAAAATAAAAGAAAACAAAAAAACACAACATAAAACTAAAATGAAATAAAAATAAAATAAAAAAAAATAAAATAAAAATAAAATAAAATAAAATACAAAAAAATTAAATATATTAAAATGCGTTAAAATGGGTCAAAATAAAATACAATAATACAATAAATAAAGTAAAAAATGCATAAAATAAAAAAAATTTAATTAAAAAAATAGAAAAAAATAAAATAAAACTAAAATAAAATAATAAAAATAAATTAAATTAAATTAAAAAAGTACAATTAAAAAAAATTAAAAAATGAATTAAATTAAATAAAAAAATTAAAAGATTTAAATTAAATTAAATAAAGCACAATTAAAAGATAAGATAAACAAAAAAAGAGTAAAATAAAATACAATGAAAAAATAAAATAATATGGATTTAAATTAAAAAAAATTAAAAGAAATTGGATTCAAATAAAATAAAATTAATATAAGGAAAATGGAATAAAATAACATTAAAATTAAATTAAATGAAATAAAATATAAAAAATAAAATAAAATAAAACAAAATTAAATAAAAACTTAATAAATGAAAATAAAATAAAAGGGAAAAATAAAACGAAATAAAATAAAATTAAAAAAAAAAATAAAATAAAATAAAATAAAACAAAATAAATTGGGTTTAACATTGTTAGGTTTGATTTTTCAGGACTGATTTTATCGTTTCTTTAAAATTTTCAAACCATTAAAGTTGTTTTGTATGATATTAAATTTCCCACAAAAAGTTCTGACCAAAATAAAATTCAGAGGCGGTCATACCTCGAATAATCAAGCTTTTATTTAGTTTAATTTAATTTTACTTGTATTGAGCTGACTTCCTTTTTCATTAGCGTCACTGAATTTTATATTTAATAGTTCGTTCTGTATGTATTTTGTTTATTCATTTTTTGTTTACTTCACAACATTACAGGTCACAAAGAAATATTTACTCACTCTTGCTTACATATAAAGCTGCCTCATCCTGTAGATATGAAGTGCTGCCTCACAACCAACAAATTTGTATGTTGGTGCAAACACCCCCCCAACCCACAGGCCAACAACCAATCGTGCGCGAGTTTATTATTTCATTTTTCACTGTTACTTACACTGCAATCATTTTCACTGCAATAACTTTTGTTAATAACACAGAAAAATCAAGGCTGCCTACCTACACAAAATGGTAGATATATACATACATACTTACACCATGCATCTTTTAAACAAATTTTGTAGTTCAAGCTTGGAGTTTCTCGGCCATTTTATTGCAATATTAAATTGCATCGCCTTGCATATCAGCAGCTGCCCAGCTGTTTCCACTTTGCTTTATCAGCATTTTGCATTGCATGGAATCACGGTTGCCGTTTGCCTAAAATTTTGCGTACCAAAATTCGTACCAAACAGAAAAAAAATGTACCAAAATAATTTGCTAGCCAAACAATGTGGGGATTCATCGAACCTTATAAGTTTACGAAATGCGTAAATTTATACATTTATCAGCTAAGTTGGATGAACGCCCTAGATAAATTTATGTGTATCTGATGTTAAACAAAAACATTTTACTTCGAAATTCTCATTAAAAAAGTAATTTTCGACCTGTTTTCAGCATATTCTTCTATTTTTGTTCAGTGGGCAATGAATGCATTAAAAAAATAATGTCGAACGGCGTCATTGTATTGGATAAATTTACGAACTCTTTTACTCACCAAAATCGACGCGGAAGTTTATCAAATTTTTGTAAACTTCGTCCCATACAAATTTACATTCATTTACACACTTGATAAATTTATACGTTTACACGCTTTACAAGGTGTTTATAAAGATTGATGAATCCCCTTAATATAACATTTATTAAAACAATTTTAAGCAGTTCACCTGCTGCTATAGTTTAACACAGAAACGGTTTTTAATATATGTACATATGGTGATTCAAATGTGAGAAAATTTGCAAACCCTTAGGGCTTGCTATTTTCCCGCCCTTTCCCAACTGGTACCACTTCACTTCTACTGCCAGTAAAGAAGGAGAGTAAAAGAGACACAACATCATGACTAAATAATTTTTTGTAGTCATTCAAATGTAGTTTTGATATTTGTAGTGGAATTGCGTTGAAGTTAAAATGGCAAAAATGTACCAAATTTGGAAGTTGCGTACCAACGTACCCGGAAAAAAAATTCGTACCAAAAATGGTACATTTCGGCCAAAACGGCAACCGTGCATTGAATTTTAAGTCCAGGTTTTATACCGTTTTAAGTTGTGGACTGAGTATTAAAGCTGGTACACACACACACACACATACATAGGTACAGCCTAGATATAGAGAACAGCAGCTGAGAATAAAGGTTACAATTGCAACTTGGTGAAAATTGATTTCCCAGTGGACTCTTTCTAACACCAACACAAAAATCATTCATATAAGTATTTTACTCAAACTTTGCTTACAATTCGAATCGCCCATCCTTACAGTACATTTTGATTTACGTTTATGATGTAAATCTTACAAATTTTATTGCGATTTCATTTTGAATAAAGTTACATACTAAACGTAGAAACTGTAATTTATAGTTGGAGCTAAATATGTTTTTTGTTTATTTATTTGATTAGATATTTTCGTGAAAATATTTGAAAAAAATTAAACGAAAAATGCCACAACAATAATATGAATGTTGTGTGTTTATCTTATAACTTTAAACGAGCTAAACTTGTTTATTTGTATATCCGGCACAATCTCGGGAACCGCTTGACCCATTTGGATGCAATTTGGCACATAGATAGTGTGATTGATTCTAAGACTATCCACTTCGGGGTTGACACTTGGGGTGGTTTACAGGGTTGCCACCTATTTCAGTTTTTTTAAATTATGCATCAAGATATGCCAAAATCGGTCTCAAATAAAAGGTATTTTCGGCGACATGCCAACCAGTGTTGCCAGGTTAGCCTTTTCGAGACTAGATTTAGCTTTTTTTTTGTCCTTTAGCCTCATAATTTTCGGTTTAGCTTCGTGGCTTTTTTCTAGCTTTTTTACTCTAAATGTTACTTGTACTAATTTGTATTTAGTTTTTGGTATTACCGCTCAGTAATGCAGAGGTTGAGCGAATTTTTAGTTCCATGAACATTTTAAAAACTAATGCTATGGATACACACACGGAGATTATCTCAAATAAATCCTCTTTAATCAGATCCAAATTTTACCCTGATACACACAACATTGACGATTAACACCATTGAAGATTATTATTTTGGTTGTTATTTCACCATACATCTACCTCATTTTGCTTATTTGCCACCTTATCTAAACACTAGTGCGACATTTATCTCTGACAGTAGCGGTCATATCGAAGTTTTGGTTGTACTCCTTGCTATTTTTGTTTATTTGTCGGTGACAGTAGCGGTCATATCGTAATTTAGGTTGTATCTCTTGCAGTGTGATCTGCCGAGTGTTGTGCAAAGATGAATTGATCCGAAACTTAGCGCTCTCTGAGAGCGCTCCAAATGTGTCATTTTTTATAACAGTGTCCAGTACAGCGAAGATAAAATTTGGGCATTTTGATTTAAACTATGGCTATTTTGCCTTTTTCACACCAAGTCATGTAAATGTGCCAAGAAAAGGTTTACTTAAGTATACTTTTCTTACAAAGTACTATTTTATAGATTTTTTTTAATTAATCTTACTATTCCAAGTAAATAACCAATTTACTATCGTAGTACCTTCTCAATTTCAGAACGAGTTATTATTCGCCCTAATAAGGAAATTAAACTAAACGTTGCTCACCAGCAAATCCTACGACACATATCCCTGTGATTGCTATTTTATACTCTTATTTATTGCGTTCTTAGCCCCTTTTTAATTGAAATCCCAAATCATAGCAAAAACACCCACTGTTTTCTGCCAATATATTTTGTCTGGTAACCAGATTTTACGCTGCTTCTGCTGGCAGATGTACCTCGATTATGCAGTGCTGCCAAGTAGCAGCACATAATCAGTACCCCTTTTAAGTAAACAATGAAAAAGAGAGAAAGAGTTTCGGATCAAGTCATCTTTGGTGTTGTGTTTATCTGAAGAGTGTTGTCAGCGCAAATTTCTTAAATCTGAATAAATCGTCTTCATCTTTCGGAATTTATAATGAAGATTATGCTCAAGTTAATTCCCAAAAACTAAGTTAATTCGGAATTTGCGCTAATGTATCAGCCCTATAAGCTAAGGAACAGATTAAAAATCAAAATGCTTCATTCGCTGCTTAACAGTAGATGTTCATTAAAACGCGTATCCAAATGCTGTGATGATTTTGAAATTTCTGATCTCACCTCTATGGTAAATGCGCGAAATGTATACGAAACCTAAAGCTCTTCTGGTTCATCAGACGAAGATGATATTACATAATTAATCAGTTTGGAGTGATTTTTTGTTCTATGTACATTAGGGTGATTAAAAAAAAATGTCGACTTGGTCTTACCCCCTAAAAAGTTAGGTATTGATGAGAAAATAAGCCTTGCAAAAAATTAGCGCTCTAACTTAACCCTTAGGGGTGGCTATTTTTTCGCCCTTTCCCATACATTTTGTATGGGGAAAAATTACATTTTTTTCAAAGTGAATTTTCTTTTAATTTTTGAAACTTTTTTGAAAATATTTTTACATACTCTTAAAGTTGAAGCTTTGAAGCTTCCAGAATGGTATGCCATGTGCGATTATCTTAACTATTGAGATAATTACAGCCAAACCAAAATTTGGTTACTTCAACGGAATTTTTTGTTGAAGTAACTGCATTCAATTGTTGATAGAACAGTCATAGATCTGTCAATTTTTAATTAACAAAATTTGAACAAATTCCTGCAGTTAATCCAACAGGAACTGCCATTTTAAAAACAGTCTGTTGGAATAAAAGCAATTACAAATGTATATGTTACCAAATTCTCCTGTATTACTTATGCCTCTACTGTCGACTGACCCATTTTCCTGTGAAATGAGTTCTTTTTCTTAATTTACCTCAACGAAGAAAAAAATCAAGGATACATAAGTCAGTTGCAGACAGACAATTTCATTTCGCATGCTGAACAAGGTTTTTTTCCTTTTTTCACAAAAATCAGTGAGGAAGCATTCCCAGAAATTGGAAGATATTTAGAGTGGAAACGATGAAAATATAAAACATTCAGCTTTGTTAGCATGCTGCTTGTTTGCCTGTATGATATTTTCGTATAGCTGTTACATACATACATATGTACGTATTTATATAAGTAAATATATGCAGACAAATAACTGATATAACCATATCGTTTTCATCCGAAAAATAAAGAAATCTTTATGTCCCGCAATAAATTTTAATATTCTTTCTTTTGTTATCATGTCGTTTCTGAGTACAATTAGAATCAAATATTCAGCAGTAAACGATCCCATGCCTATGTACCTACACATTTACAACGTTTGAAATTACATGAACCACATACATGTGAACATTTCAACAGCTACGTGGATAGAGATGGTCCCCTGGTACTTAGGCACTTTTTAACCAAGGTCTGAAACCGATTAAAATAACGTTCCGGTTTCGGTTTCGGTTTTTGCAACGTGTTTCGGTTTCGGTTCCGGTTTCGTTCTTCAAAATTTATTTCGGTTTCGGTTACGGTTTCGTTCCGGTTTCGGTTCCAAATAAAAACAGGAAAACAAAAATTTTACTACTAAAATACTCATGTACCTATGTAGCTACGAAATAGGTCTGAATTTTCATAACTTTTTTCCTGCGGCCATGATGGGATTTCTCCAATATAATAATACATTTATTAACGCTATGCATGGATGAAATTTCTGCAAAACAAATTCCTAAAGTTAACTCTACTTTTTTATTAAAATGGAAGCCAAATGAAATGTATAAATCGTTAAAAACATTAAAATTAGTGGCGCTTTCCGAGACAAGCCTGAACATTTCTTTTTCGGATCTCGTAAATTTGTTTCGATCGCTTCATTCAACTATAGTCAAACTTCCTCTTTCAGAATTTTGATACTGATGTCAAAACGTGGCTCGACAATCTTCCATGAAAACTTTCAGGGTACCTGCTTGTAAAAGGAAGTACCTATGTGCCCACTCACAGAAGTAAGGTATTGAAAAAATTCAAAATCGTTTGGAACCGGTTCCGGCATTTGAAACGGTTTCGGTTTCGGTCTTTTCCAGATCAAAATAACGGTCACGGTTTCGGTTTCGGTTTTGAAAAATGAATCGCTTTTAATCGGTTACGGTTACGGTTTCGGTTTCGGTTTCAGTCCTTGTTTTTAACACACCAAAATCGTCGTGGAAATTTACAAAATTTATGTAAATTTTGTACCACACAAATTTGGACAGTTCATTTGCACACTTGATAAATTTACACGGTTACACGCTTTATAAGGTGTTTATAAGGTTTGATGAATCCCCCTATTATAATTGTAGCTCCGTGCTTCGCATCTTTAAGTAGTTCAAGAATATGGAAAAAAGGAGACCAAGTTTGTTAAATATGAAATACTTTATGAAGAAATAAAGAAATCAGCTACAAGTTTTTATATGCGTCACTACTTATTCGCACAGTTAAAGTCAGCCTTGCGCGAGCCTGAACTTAATAATGCAAAATTAAAATACAGCAAAAGTAGCGATAACGGAAGCGTTTCGTTGTTATTTAAGAGGCAAACGAAGATATGCCACGCAGGTTAAGGACAACTGGAAATGAATATTTGTGTACATTCGCCACAAACTTCATTTGAATTGGCACTGTGGGTTTTTTGCAATTTCTTATATAAATCTTTATGGAAAGCGAATTGTGATTTCTTCGTTTATTAAATTGTGTTCAGGACATACATATATGGGTATATATAAAGAGAGTTTAGTAGATAGATTTTCTCATAGTCCTTACTGGAATACTCGCAGGCAAAGCCAATAAGTTAACTCTACAACCTTCTAACTTTGAAGGTTAGGGTAGTTTTGTCTCAATTTTGTTGTTTCGTTTACTGAACGACTTTTTTTTGAAAAAAACTATCAGACGGTGGCGGCGATTAATTATGTTCTTCTAAATGTTAGAATGCAACACGTGTAAGTAGTAGTATGTGTGTATGTATATAACTATATTAGGGTATCTCTTAATTGTATATAGAATTTTTTAAAGACTTCCGGCAGTAAGTGCTTAGTTAGTGAATGATAAAATATTTAGAGACCATAGATACCTAAGTGGCTGCGAGGCGACTTCATAGGACCAGCATTTTCTAAGATAGTAGTCAAGGGATCTAGATTTAAAGTTTCGTGAAAGGCTATATGAAGTTTTTTGTAGGGGTTTCTGAAAATTGCAACATTTATTAGCACTTTGGCAACGCTTTATTCAAAATCCAACCCTTCTGTACAAAAATTTATTGAATTGGCTTATCCTTACAGCCTTCCTGTTGCACAATTCAAACTTTGCTACGTAGCTCAAACTGCACATTAAGGCTCAGCCTAATATGCATATTAATTTGTATTCATCACACGGCCTACATTAAATGTTATGTTTGCATGGCAATACAATTTAACCTTTCGCTCATTTAAAGATGCCCATGTCAAGGCTTTACACTTGATGAAACAGTTTGTTGCTTGTGATAAGCGAACGCACGCACACACACTCACAGGAATATAAAGGGCCTTAATGAAAGAAAGAGGTATAGTCATGTGGAACAAATTGTAAAGAAACGTCAGCGAGGGACAAAATTATGACAGATGGGAACATACATTAACGCACACTCATACAGAGACACAGTAAATACGTTCGAAAAAGTAAACGTAACCGAAAGAGAAATTACAATGAAAACGAGCATGAAATTTCAATAATTGCCATGGTGAATAGAGAGGAGAAGCAAAATTAAATGTATTTGCGCATATGGTTAGATATGCACATTTATTATACATATACATACACATATCTACTAAAAATGCGCACGCACACATGTCCACATATACATACATATTTCTATGGAAACTAAAATGAAAGTAAATATGAGAGCTTTCAATACCGAAGTATTTTTAAGATTCCGAAAATACTTTATTCCACTATAAGTTCCGTAACGGTATTACTTTCCCGTTTACCAATACACCCCCACGTTTCAATTTGCGGATATCTGCCATGAAAATACATTTTTAAGGGAAAGAAAGCCTAAGCAGCCAAGATTATGGGAAAAATTAAAAGTTAAAACCCCGATATTTGGTGTTAAAGTAAACGGGATTCGCGAACTTAAATGTCGATGGGCATCTTATATTTCTTTCGACTCTCGCATGTTTAGTTTCAGTATCTGTTGCTACACATTTGCGTCCATTCCTGCTACTTTCTACTCAGATTCGTTACTCGCTTATTCGCTTTTATTTTACATACGCATTTAATGCACAAATGTATATATGAGTATAGGGGCGGGCCATTTCAAAATGTTTTGCCCAAGAAAGCATAGGTAAAAAATTAATTTCACTCGCAAAAATTTTATTAAGCGGTTTTTTTGGGATCGGGAAATAAACTTTTGGTAAACCGTACTTTTTTTAGTGTTAAACGCCTTCTTGCCGAAGATCGGAAACGTTGTCGCGAAAATCCACAAAACTTCACTTTTTCACAACGCTAAACATTTTAAAAATTTAAACTGCATTATAAGAAGGCCAAATTTGGTGTATTTTCGGATAAGAGGCCCTAACATTCCAAAAAATTGATGGAAGCGCCCTCTAATGGCCATTAAAAGACAAAAATACCCTAGCGGACTTTTCTTATGCACACTACTACATAAACAATATGTTTAGTCAGTGACAGCTCATTGACTAGTCTGCTCTGAGCTGAACACTCACACATTGAACTGCAACCCTACACGTACACAAATGTTTGCATAAGGTTCTTCACCATAGCCTTCGAAATCTTATCACAATTCTGATGCTTCATAACCTCAGACCGGAGCATCCAATGAGTGGTCAAAGTCCAACAGGTGACCGGTAGGGTATCGCCAGAACTGGATTTCTTTACCCTAAAACCTACATGTTTACATTTCGTTGAGCTAATCCAACAGGCGAGTCACTTTTAAAAAAAGGATAAAAAAAACGTACTTGGTGTAGTAGGCCGAACACGCTACCGCTACACCACGGCGGCCGCCAAAAGAAAATTATAGATACAAGAAATCACTGGCTCAAAATTCATTTTAGAACCATTGTTTAAATAAAAGTCGATTCTAGAAAAATATTCTCCGAAAAATTTTTCCAAAATATCTTCGGACAGGGAACGTGAAAGACCACAAAACAGTAAAAAGCCAGCAAATAAAATATACCAGAGAAGGTAAAAAGATCTTGGGACAGCGTGGTCTTTTACAGTGTGAATAAAAAAAATGTAACCATTTATATTTATCTTATAAACGCTCACACCAATTTTTGTTGGCACCTCTACCAATCTAACGACAACAGATAGCAAAAAGAATTGGGTTCTACAAATAGCGACAGTCTGCTTAGGACATGGCCAGTTAGTCGCTGGGACACGTTTGGCGCCTTCCTAATAAAACTATTACAACTGATATTGCAAATTGGTTTATGCAATATGTATGCAATGGCATTGGAGTGCGTTTCAAATCCCATGGTAAACATTACAAAACATTTTTTGTACCGCGAAAGTGCTTGTTGTACAAAGAAAAATGTAATAACAATAATGAAAGCGAATGTCATCAGAGTTTTGTGGCGGAATAGACGCACAACGTGTTTTGCGAATGAACTGAAGAACTGTTTATAAAGTTAAAGGGTCGAACTTATTTTATCAGTTACTATAAAGAAGTTCAAGAGGCAGAGGAAAAGGACTAGGAACTAAGGGCCTCATTCTCTATGGCGAACGATAACCCACACGAACGACAGTGGGTCTTGACGTTTCGTCTAGCAGTCACATTATAGTTAGAATCCAAAATTTTTTATGTCAATCAGCCAAAAAGAATGTTCCCAGTATTTTGAGATCAAATCAAAATTTAAAAAAAACTTAACTGATTCTTATAAGTTCTTGCATAAATTACATATGGCAGCACTTTTATTTGTCAAATAGTTTCGAAATCTAATTAGAATATGACTTCTAGACGAAACGTCAAGACCAAATATCATTCGCGTGGATTATCGTTCGCCATAGAGAATGAGGCCTTAATAAAAATAAAAATATACTGTTCCAAAGGTCAAATCTCATATCAGACTTCCAATAAAGTTCAGTTTTTATTAAAATTCAATTTACTTCTTTCATGGGCTTAGTCAGCGCGCGGGACGTCAATGTGTGACATTGATATTTGGTTAGTGAAAATATGTTATACCATAAAAAACGCAAATTACTCTACAGCTATACAATGCCAACACAACCCTGACATGAGCGGAAGCATGGTTCATGCATTATATACAACAATTTTTCAATGTCCATGCAAATACATTATTTACTTTAGGGCACATACATAAGTTCCCCGCAAGTAATTGAATCCGATATGCACTTAAATAGGATGCACAAACAAACCAAATTTTCGATGTGCAATACATAAACAAAAGAAAAATAAGCGAAAAACAACAAAAAAGAAAACAAAAACTCGACCCAGAAAATTGCTTGCATATGTAAGCCACTTCCGTTTCCTTTCAGCATTTTAAATGCTTCACCGCTGCATTGGGATGCGCTGACAGTGCACTTCCGCCGCTGACGTTAATGTCAGCGATGGCGAAGATAGCGTATGTTCGACGCGGATAGTCATGCATGCGAGTGAGGTTATGTATTTAAATATGGATTTAAGAAAGTGTGCTTTTATATGGAAATAAAATCTGCTTGCCATCTTCGTGCATATGTTCACGCATTTTTATGACAGCTCAAGCAGTTGGTGAATGAGAGTAGCTTTTCGTGATATAAGAAATTTGTATTTTCTTTATGCCTTTTCCATCGAGTTTATATCGTTAAATTAAAAAAAAAATGCATACTTCAAGGTGAACAATTTGCCCTTCTATTATGAGGTGTTTTTCCCGCTCTTTGGACAATATTTTGTCAATATTCCAATTCTGAAGTATAACTGCAAAATCTCAGGGGTTTTGCCGCCATAAAACATTCACTTGCAGCTAGAAGAGCATATTCTCCAAAATTTCAACATTTTTTATGAAAATTATTCGTTATTGTGGTGATGGTCTTGTACTAGATTTGAGTACCGCGACAGATTATACCAAACGTTTTTTTCAAAAACTGCGTCGCTTGTATTTCTGTTATGAAGAGCTCGTTCGTAAAAATGTACCGCCATAACCGGATTACACTGTACAACAGATTAAAGTTTTTGAAAATCCCACCAGGTTTCTCGAATGTTTCTGTAGCTTTTGGGTGTGCTGACTCCGAATCTCAAGTCAGATTTTTCGGGTCACTCTAGGTTTCGTCTCCAGATCGGTAGTTGTGTAAAAAAAAATTTTTTTATAATTTACCAATTTTTCTTGGGCGAAGGAACCATATTTTAATTTTGTTTTTTATGTTTGGCGGCATACAGATGTTCCATAGTGTAAAAAATTGGGATATAGTAAGTTATTGTTATTTTTACTACTACCGAAATCTGAACAAACTACTCTCTGGAGGGTGACCCGAAAATTCTGACTTAAGATTCGGAGTCAGCACACCTAAAAGTTTTAGAAACCGATGAGAAACCCTCTGGGATTTTTTAGCTGTTGTACAGTATTATTAAACAATATTAAAATTTGCTTTATTTTTCTATTTCGTAATCTTTTCAATTGCCTAAAAATATTACACAGCAATTTAGCCCCAAAATCAATCTAGCTTATTAACAAATACCATGGGAACGCTATCCTTCCCTTTCCACTCCTCTATTTATTCTCCTTTGATGTTTCACTCACCTCTCAGTCAGTTTGATTTTAAATAACAACAGTCCAACAATTTTTTCTTCTACATAACCAACAAACAATTTTCTTTCAAATATTTTTTTTGTTCATCTTCCACTTTGGCACATTTAAGTTGTAGGTACTTGAAGTTAATAAGGCTACTGATGGCGCCAAAATACCGTAAGTCCAAAAAAATAAATTTACAATGCTATAAAAACACAATAAATTCTATAAGCTATAGCCAAATAAAGCAGAATGGTTGCTTATATTTACGCTGACAAAAAACATGAGCCATTCAATAGTTGACGCCAAAAAATAAAAATATGCTTTAGCGAAGAAATCCAAAAAGTGTTTGAAAGAAAGAAGGATTGAATAGGAAAAAATTCAAAGAATTAGCTCTTTGATAGGTACCTTTTTATTTTTCTGTAAACATTATTTCTTTTGCCAATAATAGTGGTCAAGATTTTATTTTAAATTCAAAAAAAATTTGTTGCTTCAAGGAAGCGGCAAAGCAATAATGCCCTTATTGTTTCAACGGCCACTTATTGCATTGCCGCATTACTGCTCGGGGGTCAGTGGATGTCGAATAGGGCGAATTGTCTACAGACCACTTTTCAACTTCAGGTCGTGACGATTAAGGATTTCGAAAGTCGAGTAGTTCAAAGCAATGCTGAGCCCCCATATTAATCCATCACAATCATCCGCTTCTTTAACTCCTAATGGAGCGTGGGGCCTCATTACTTTTTCCACTTCCGAATTAAAGTTTTGTCGTTTGTGTTATGCTAGCTACTGCATGTTGTGAAAACGAGTGGTATGTGGCAACGCTGAGCCCCCGATTTTATTCCACTTCCAATTTATAATTTCGGCGTTTGCCTTAAGCTCGCTACTACCCATTCGGATGGTGAGCAGTTTACAGCAGTGCTGACCTCCAAGTTTACTTCGTCATCATATTTTCGTCTCTTCCGTTAACTTTTTCCCTTCCCAAATTTGAGTGATCAACATCAAGTTGCAGTGACGTTTAAGTAAAGCCTTTTTTTTTGGTATCCATATGGCTACCATGGGAAGGAAAGGGTGAAACTCAGTACTGCATATTGGGAAGGCGAATAGTTTAAAACAGCGCTCACCCCCCATTTTATTCCACTTCTGCGTTAATCTGAAAATACGAGTAGTTCTTATTCCACTTCTGAACTGTACGACACGGCAAAAAATCAGTTTTTTAAGTTAGACTTACCCTTTTACAACTAATAAAATAAAAATAAAATTTTTAATAATTCCGTCGTTTTTCAAAGCTTTTATTAAGTTAATTCTTTAAACTCTCATGCCAACATTATGAAATGCGCTTTAAGCGTATCTTGAGTCATTTAATCATCAGGAAAAGGTTGTGTTATGCATTCAATTACAAAAATTTAAATAAAAAAAGTAGTTATCAATACTTGCTGTAGGAGTACATATTTACTGTGGCAGTGGGATGCTTGAGTTACAGGCAGCTTGAGAGTTAATAAACTTTAGCAATAAAATTCAAGCAAGTCTACAGTTTAGAATAAAAAAAGGAACAAGCAATAATAATTTTCAGCTTACGGTACTAAATAAGTACATACGTATGTAGCTATGTATGTATGATTTGTAAAACTAGGATAGAAGTTATTAAATTCCAGCTTAATAATCTTTTATTAAAAAAATGTACAAGGAATTCGAATTATTTGATACTCGCATTAGTTTTTATAAATTTTCTTAATTGGAATTTACGAAAAAATTTTGAAAGTGAACAAATTTCACTTCTTTGAGTACATTAATATTTATATAACATCATGATAAGTATTGTGAATATTTAACCTAATTCTTTAAGTACATACGTTTGTAAATCTGAGTGTGTTTCTAACAAGACATCTTTTATAAGTACCTCTTTTACATAATTAAATATCAATCACTTTTACAAATAATAAATTGAGAAAATTTTCTTTTTTTGTCACTTATGCGCTATCACAAACTACATTCTATGTCTCTCTACGGAGTATATTATGAGGTATAAGTACAGTTGTGCACAATCAAGCGTGTGTTACGCTGATGCACAACTCAGTCGAGCCGTTCAAATAAAACACAACCATTGCCTCGATCTCACATTCAGCCCTCCTCTTTCGCTTACGGCTTCTCCCCACCATGACCATGCTTGCCGCCTTCGCCGAGATGATAGTGTTCGTAGAGTAAATGTTTGCATCTATCATAAATAGTAAAGTAAAATGCTGTCATTAGACCCGACTTGATCAGCGTCGGAAACATGCCCTTGTAAAAGCCTCGCACGCCCTCCTCAGCCATTGTTAATTGTATGCAATTGAACGCGCCCTTACAACGTTGCGTCTTGCCAAACTGTGTGCGATTATGCTCGAAGCCTTGCACTTGCAAACGTTTCTTAATAAAATCCAATGGATAAACAGCTGCTTTGGAAGCAACACCCGCTGCACCGCCAGTGAGTAGCAGTACCCATGTGGGTAAGAGTTCATTGTGCGCCAAACGTGTATGTACTAATATCTCATTGAATTTCTTGTAAAACATAAAATTGAAGCCCACCAGCGGTACGATCTGTATGAGTGTGGGTTGCAATCCCCTAAAATAGCCACGTATGCCTTCGGTGCGCCAAATAATCGGCACAGCATGCGCCATATTACGATAACCCTGTCCGGGATCCTGTGCTACTAAACGTGTGCGTATCACATCGAAGGGAATGGAAAATATTGTCGCAATGCAGCCAGCAAAACCGCCAGCAAAGAAGTTTATAATATTCGGATGTGTCGCCATGAAGGGTGTATCACGCATAGCGGCACGTATTTGTTCGTAAGACCAAAATTGCGTAACACCATAGACAATGCTCATGAATTGACCGGCATTGTGGCCCTTGAAGAGACCACGAAAACCTTCTTCGCTGTAAATCAATTTACTTGCTTGTAACAGCGATGTGTATTTGCCTGGGTTTTTCTTGGAGAGTGGTTCCACTTGCAATTGGAAACGTATTTTTAGCACGTCAAATGGTTGCGTGAGTGTGCGTGTTAAAGCGCCTGAGATCGCACCAGCATAGATTTGGTTGAGTTGTGCTTGCCTTGAAGTGTAGTCACTGTGTGCAGAGGTGTGATGCACGGTACCCTCCACGTCGTGAGGTTTAGACAAAGGCAAGTGCAGGTCAGTGGCTGCTGGTGGCATTGCGGGAGATTGAGCTCGCTGCTGATCCATGTCAATTGTTCTAAGTGTGGGAATTGAACTAAAAAGAAAAGAAATTTCAAAATTGCAATTAATAACACGTAGTTTTCAACAAAACATTATATATGGGCATACTAATAAAAAAGAAATGGACTCATAACCAAATAAAGTTTCGTCTGTACAAAGTATACCTATTGCATCTCACGTTGCGACATCGACCTTCTTCGTTCAACGCTAGCATGAAACTAACTACAATTTTCTGCTCTTCTACATTTGCTGTTATCGATTGGATTGTATTTGTGTAAAAGGCCGATTATATATGTGTGAAGGTTCGACGAACATGAACTATGATTTATCGTCTGCTTGGAAATCTTTTGGTAAGTTTTGGAGTATTCATTTTTTTAATCTCAAATAAATCCGGCGGAGAAAGGTGGAGCAGAAGAGTTAAGACCCCGGATGGGCATAAGCTGGGATTGTATAGGAAAGGTTGTTTGAAGAAAGATCCATATGTTGAAAACACAGGACACAGGGCAGACAAAACAGAGTCACAGACAAATACAAAGACAAAGACATAGGAAAAGATATAGAGATAGATATAGAAAAAGATAAAGGCAAAGGAAAGGTTGAGCTTTCTCAAATTCAATTTAAAGAAAAATTGGATCGCGTGGGATTTCATCTAAGGTTCTGATGACAAAATAATTTGGAAATAAATAAGCAACAATAACATAGATGTAGTCTGAATGGGTTCTACCATCAATTGATTTCAAAAACAAAATTAACGTCAGCATCTCTTACTATGGGTAAATCTTGGCCTCAAATAAACTACTAACGTATTTCGGGTCATATGACTACAATTTATATTAAAAATTTAATGTGATCACTTAAGTTCAGCCAAAATTACGACGAACTACCTAGACAACATACTTATTTATTAATGACAAGAACAATAATACAAGAAATACAAATTGAAACCCACGCCTTATGACCCTGCACCAAATACGTCAATGCCAATTTAAGGTCTCAAATATCAAAGTGAGTGTAAGTAATTTTTTTTATTGCCCATTACACATGCCACTACATCCGCTGCTTTGTGCACGCGCACGCACTTTCTGACGATTTAACGATAAAAGAAAATAATGAAATTCATTTCAAACAAAAGTGAAATGTATTACATAAAATATGTCTTTTTTATTGTTTTTTATATTATATTTTACCCTACTGATTTTGGTTTGGTGCAAACAATTTGATAACAAAATTTATATGAATAACATAAAGAACAAATCAGCCTAAATATATGTTTGCATGAATGTTTTGAACTGATAGAGCTGTAATAAAAAAATAACCAACAAGCCACAAAAACCATTCAACAAAATTTGAAAAAGTGCTGTGCCCCAAAAACGTCCTTGAACTCTTTGTCAGAGTTCGTCGGCGCATACGTAATTGGAATTTATCATCTTAAATTTACTGGTATTTTATGAAAAAAGAGGATGTAAAATATACTCGTTTTAGCTATTTAGCTATTCCATGAATTGTGAATAGCTTCAAGCAATCCTTTTAAATCTTGTGATTTCAAGGGCATTTTGGGATTATTTTGAGATTTGTGGTAGTTTCGGACCTTTTTTAGTAAACTTGGATCTAAAGCTTAATGAAAGCAATTCTCCACGGGGTTATCAGCATTCGCGGCACCATCTCCCTGCTTCGGCACTTCGGATGGGGAGGTACCAAATCCACGCCTAAGTGTTATGATGAATGAAACCGAAATGATTGGAGGCCCTATGCTTCAATAGCAGTTGAGGAAGCTGATGATGATGTAAGAGTATACTGGAACTGAGAATGAATAGATGAGTCAAGAGACTATTATCGTGGCCACGTTAGGTTCAAGTGGTTGCCGCAGAGGCACACTTAGGCCAGTTTTAAAAGGCCCGTTGTGATACCACCAAAACTAGAAAAGTCAGTTCCGGCCATATGGAAAATCCCTGTGTTGTTGGATTCTCCACATAGCAGAATCCCGGGACTGACACTCCTAAACCGACCCCGTTACTCCTCCTCGAACCACTTAGATGACTTTATGAAGGCCATCAAGTCCTTTATGTCCAGCTCCGTGATCTGGCGTAGGCTATCCAGAAAGGGAAATTCCAAAAAGCGCGTTCTCGCGCCGCTTAAAGCCAGGCAGTTGCAGATGAGGTGCTTCACCGTTTCCTCCTCATCATCTTAGCAGCTCCTACAGCATCGTCGGTAGGGCATTACTATCCTTAGAAGCAGGGCAACGATGCGTCCTCTCCCATTCCTCCCTGCTGGGAATGTTTGTTTTGAAGCAGCTGTCTCCGACTGTTGTGGCCGCACATCGATCTGTGCTCAGAGTGAGAAAACCGTAAGATCCCAGAATACTGAAATGTACAGCTGTGCTTGCGCCCCAGCCAGATATTTCCCTTAGACACAGAGTCGCTGCCGCTGTTGCCCGGTACGCTTCCAGATAGAGTGGCAAAATGCCTAGAATGGCCGTTGCACGTTGTTCTTAGCGCGCCGCTAATACAGATCATGCCAGATCTGTGGACTTTACCTAACAGATTCAGGTTTGTGGCCTTGATCAGCGCAGGCCACCACACCACGACTCCATATTGTATGATAGGTCGGATAATTGCAGTGTAGATCCATCGGCATATTTTGGGGCCGAGACCCCACTTTTTGCCAATGGCTCTTTTGTACGTGTAAAGTGCAACACACGCCTTCCTCTGGCGCTGAAGAATATTCTCCTTCCAGTTTAACTTCCTGTCCAGAACTGTGCCCAAGAATTTGGCTTTATCAGCCAAGTTCAGACTTACGCCATTAAGTTCTGGTAGGTCCAGGGGTGGTATTTTGTACCGTTTGGTGTAAAGAACGAATTCCACTTTTCTCGGGTTGATAGGTACTTAGTCTGGAACGAGATTACCATATACAATGTATGCAATGGCTAAATCGTCTGCATGCCACTATCTTCCCGCCCCTAGCATGTGTCTAGTAGCAATGAGCTGACAGTGAGGTTCCATAGAAGTGGGGAGATAACACCACCCTTTGGCGTTCCCCTTGTGACGTAGCGTGATAAATCAACCGTACCAAGTGATGAAGATATTTTCCTTCCCGTAGTAGTTATCGATTAGTCCAATTAGGGATCTGCTTATGCCCAGATTAATAAGAGCGGTGTTAATAACCTCCGGACTTATAATGTTGATCGTGGCCAAGTAAGCATACATTTTTCGAAATGAATGAAAGTAAAAAAAAAATGAAGAAGTAAAAAGCAAACAGGGTAAAAATGGAAAAGAGGACGACGACGAGTAGCGTGCTTCTGGAGTAACGAAAGAGCTGGTTAAAGATGGAATGGCGAGGAATAGAAGATATAGTTAGGATTGACCAAGCGACCACGACTGCCCATCTAGGAAATAATAAATTTCAAAGAGCGTTTATTGCTTCTTGACGGCATGGTGTAACTCCCACAACCCGGTATATAATATTAAGTTCTGTCCGACCTTAGACTTTTTAACTTGTTTTCTTAAAGATATTTTTACAGCCCTAAATAGTATTTGCTTAATATTTACTAAATGTATAAATGTGTTTAAGTGTCGGCATCTTGGCGCCGCTATTTACACAAAAGCCATTAGCTGATGATAACAATATTTACAGGAAACCATTTACTAAATTATTTATGGGCGCGCTGCAGGGAACAAGAGTGGCCCTAATGTGATTACCAAAAGTTAAACTGAAGAATAAAACTGAAGGAATAAATAATTAATTTTTCAATTTTTTAGCAATAAAATAAGAACTTAAAAAGTCTCAGTTACATTCATAGAATTCTCTAAGTTTCCTATCTCATTTAAAATTTTGTAATCTTCTTTTTTTCTATCTTCCAGTTGCCAAACAGCAAGTCGTTGAATACACACAAAAATCACAAATCAAACATGAAAATCGTCACATTCAATTGGTGCGTGAATATGGCTTCCATCCGCGTACGAAGGCAACGGTTGAGGATGGCGATGTTTTGCCAAGGAAATTCGAACCGTTTCCGGCGAATATGTACGGCAAACCGCTGGAGGAAATTGATAATTTCATTTATGAAGAGGTAAGTGAATGTTATGGATTCAGGCATGTGAAAGGAAAAAATTTAAATTTAAGCACAAACAAAGAAAGTTTACAGCTCGTTTGCGGTTTTTTTGTTTTCTACATTTTGGTCTGCGGGACAAGCATATTCTGTTTTTTTCCGCATTTTTATCCTCGGGTTTCAATTATAAACCAGAAATGTCTTGACAATTTTTTAAAGAAAAAATAAATTTGTTCTCCGTTGGAGGGGATTCGAAGCAAGCATGCCCGTCTGCTCTACCACTGAGCTACATCGCACACATAAACTATGTTGGTAAAATTCAATCTTGAATAAGCTTTCAAAATAAATTTTAATTTTCAAACCAAAAAGTTTTAAATTTAAGCCGAAAAGTTTTGAGAATAAAATAAAATTAAAAAAATGTGGCACTTGGCAGGATTCGAACGAAAACGCTCAGGAGTCACAACCGACTGTTCTACCGCTGAGCTATGCCGCACATAAAGTTTTTGTGAGCAAAATTCAATAACATTCAAACAAACCAAAAAAAAAAATGAGTACTGCTTTTTCATTTAAATCTTAAATCGAAACCAAAAGAAATTGAAATTGTTTTTAAACTTTTGTAAGGGTTAAAATTCTCCAAAAAAAAAGTTTAAAAAATCACTTATATAAACTTTAGACGGGTTTAAAATTTAGGCTCATTTCTTTAACTGTGTATGTGTATAGAAAGTAGCACACTCGTGTAAACAGTTGCTGTCATGGTAAAAACACGTTATCTGAAAAAAATTTGTCAAAACTAAGACATTGGAAGCAATGATGTTGCCAAACTATCAATAACCAGTGATGCACGTGAGATATATCTCAGAAAATCGAGATTAAGTGTCAAATAGGCAGACCATAAATTCTGATGGCAGGTAATAATGTTAAACCGAGTATATGCTACAAGCGGCCATAGTTTAGACACAGAAAATGGTTGTTACAGCTTAACAGCTACATGCAGGCGCGTATCCACAAACTATTTTCGGGGGGTTCCAATTTTTTTTTATAATAACCTTCTTTGAATATTTTTGGGTCCACAACTTGTTCTCAGGTAATTTTTCGAAAGAAACTTACCGTTTACGAAAAAAATCCGAATAACTTTTTTAGAACATATGGGATCAAAAGAGGATTTTGGAATTTTTCTTTTTGATGGCGAACCTTTTTTTTCAAATGGACTAAAACTTGAAATCAAAACATGTTATGTCATGAGTTTGGAATTTATTAAGAAAAGTGCCACAAGTGAAAATTTGCAATAAAAAATCGTGCGATTTTATATCCCAAATTTTCATTTTTATTGTAACCTGAAATCAAAAAATATTATCCCATAAATTAGGGGTATATTAAAAAAATCGTCCAATTTTATGTTCCAATTTTTCTTGTGTGTAAAATGACGCAGACAAAAAAACGCACTACCTTGCGCATTGTGGAAGGGGTCCGAACCCCCAGGACCCCTCCCCTCAATACGCGCCAGGCTACATGTGTAGCACTTACACGTCCGTTAGGATACAATTTTTGCCATGCTCTTCGAGCTATTTTCAAACAATTATTATTTTTCATATAAATATTATTTTTTCATAACAGTTCTCAAGGCTGAAAATACAAAGATATATGGGGGCCGAGGATTATAATTTTAATAGTCATTATAATTTTGTATAATATAAAGGTCCCCTTTATTTTCAATTGCGCATAATCTACTATCGTCTGTATTACGACTGATATGAAATTTATGTTCTTTACGCCAATTTGGGTTAGTTAGGAAAAAACCGACGATATTATCATTCTGTTAATGGAGTTGAAGTCAAAGAAGCTTCCAGACTATTTCTTCCAATGTTGTCAGGAGGTAAATTGCACTGTTTTTAAGGGGGAGTCCGACAGATTGAAAAAATAGCTGAAAATTAAAAACTTTAAACAATCCTAGAACCGCAGTTTCATAACTGAGTTCATCAATCAATGAATTTTTTCTCTCTGCCAATATTGCAAAACAATTTCTTGTCAACGTTCACGGAACAATGCTTTCATCAAAAGCGTACATTAGCTGACAAATTCTGCTCCACAAATTTTCTTTGTGGGAAAACTCATTTTTCCAATCCCCGTTTGAAAGAATGAAGTGTCAGTACAACAATAGAGGAAATGAAAAAGTACAATACAACAACACATAAACGTGCGAGAAAGCAAAAGATGGAAAGCATTACGCAGAAAATCGTTCGTTTTCTTACCGTTCAACCAATGAATATCATGGTTGCAGATGTCGAGCGTAGGAAAAAAAAAGTTAAAAGTGTAAAGCCAAACAATAAATGCTGGAAGGCAGGCTGACGCACAAAGAATTTCGATAACGTGCATATGGTAGATAGCTACGTTTGGTTGTGTTAGTGTTTAAAGTAGCATAGCTGCAGCATTGGATAAATGACATGTTCTGCGGCATCTGACAGCTGCAAATAAATTTTAATACAACCATTTTTGCTTAGCACTGCTGCTACTGCAATGCGTCGAGATTTATGCGTTTCAAATTTGCTTTTTGCGCAAAAACTCGTCGAGGAAAGGTGAAGGAAAAGACTGTGGTTTATGTGGCATATACTATGCGTGTCAGAGTTGGGGATAGTGCATTCATTCTCAACTTTTACTAACAGTTGGTATTTTTTAGAGTTGAGTCTCCCTCAGCATCAGTAACAGTGGAGTTGACAAATATGGTACTAATGTGTAGAAAATAAATAAACGAAGGAAATATTCAACAAAAACAATTTTTTTTTTGTCATTAAACAAAATTCCCCACAAATAAAGCAAGTTTCACTTCTAAAAAAATATTGTAATAACCTAAAGAAAGGAGACGTTCTCACCGGATTATCATCAATGACAGTGGAGCTGGCATATGTTTCATTTAGATTAAAATCTGGTAGGAAAGTTTCTTTTTCACAGGCTATGAAATTAGATACACTACTGCCGCAATCGAGACCTCTCTGTGTAATTTTTTTTGAGAGTTCGTGAGGACGTTTTATTGGGCATCTCAGAACAAGATTGTTGAAGTGACAACTTCCTTATTTGTGGTGACTTTTTTTGTTTAGGAAAATCATTAAACTCTATAAGCTACTTCCGTAACCGAGACCTCTCTCTAAGTATAATTTTTTGATTTTCATATTTGAGGTGTTATACATATAAAAGAGTTTAGCTCGTAGATGAAAAATAACGTAAAAAGGATTGCCACCTGTAATGAATAACAAATTTGGTTTTTTTTTTAAGAGTTGCTACCTGTTTCAAAACATATTTTCAAATTTGAGGTGTCAGATGAAAAGGGGTTTTCAAGAAAAATTAATAAAAGCGTATAGGTTTTTTTATAGAAAGCGTTGTCACCTGTTAAAAAAAAATATTGTGAACAGCCTGATTTTCGAATTTGAAATGTCAGATGAATGAATAACATATACGTTTTTTTATAAAAAGAGTTTCCAGCTTTACAAAAATTCATTTTTAGTTAAAAGTTATATCGATTATCGAACTTGCACAGGCAGCCCTGTAAAAAAATAAAACCATATGTATAATTTTTTATAAAAAGGGATATTATTTCTGTAAAAAAAGGTTGCCTCATACTCGAAATTTAAAGTATTGCCTAGTGCACTTAAAATTTTGCTGCAGTACCCCCACTCACGATGCATACATATGTATATGTATACATGGAGAAAAACCTAAGGCAACGCCGACTGACTTTCTTGCACAATATTGCCGTGCATTTTTTCACTTTTATGCCTGCACCTTTTGTGAAATCCTTCTACAAACACACACCCACGCACCACACACATACGCCTAGACTTTCACAGCGAAACAGAATGCGGTGCAAACAGCTGTAAGTTGACATACAAATAAACGTATGTATGTACATATGTATGTATTCACGCTTCATAAAAGTATGAATGTATGTACAACTGTATGTTTTGCCAGGCAGTATGCACTTAAGACAGCGCTCAAATGCGATTAAATAGAAATAAATAAATTCTCTCCCACACACACACACACACGCCGTATGCCATAGAAATACAAAAAATCGAGTGCTTACTACTGCCCACCAATGGTCTTAATTATAAGAGCTTACACTGTAGGTATAAGCAGTGTACACTAGCACTTAAGTCCATGTTATTTAGCTTTTCTTTGCTTTACAAAACGCATAAGCCAACTGGCAGTAGCTTAAGAGCTAATAAATAATTTGTGTTTGTAATAAGTTGAGAAATTTGTAAGTGGCCTTTGAATTAGTTATAAGTGGGATGATTCACAATATTTCATTTTTGTTTGTGCGCTGGAGACTAAGGGGCTCACTATTAAAGCTTAATATACGAACAATTTATAACTCATACGCCGTGTAGTACATTTTCTATGAATTTGTTGTTGTTTATCTGCAGCAGGGTAAGAAAATAAAGTGTACAAAATACATTTCATTTGCTCATCGAGTAGGATGTCATTTAAGTTTTGTACAGTTGTTACGTGCTGGCCCTTGGGTGGTGGCTGCTATGACCCCTGGCGTCCACTCACCCTCGCGTCGCATACCCCGGAAAGCCGTGCAGGTATGCTTGCATAAGCACGAGCTAGCTCGCCGGACTGTGGGGTGGATTGTTGGCTTCCCGAGGTACGTCAGCCGCACCATACAAAAAAAAATCATACCTGACCGCATATCACTTGCACTTCAGGTCTGTAAGCGCTGAAACCCCCCCTTTTACTAACCCCCTTTCCGGCCACAGATGCTATTTTGGCCGGGCCACTCTAGACCCTCCCTTCCATGGTCGGCAGTGGCAAACGATTTTTGCCGACCCCAATTGTGTCCCCTATGCGCCCCTTTAGCACATCCCCTTCCCCGTCCCTGTCCAGTCCGTCCGTCCCCACCACATCTGAAAAGAAGAACACTTAATTTCAATTAATAACTTAGCACTACATTGTGTGTTTATTGACTCGCATTCATGGAATGTGTAAATTTATACCCTTCATGGGTTTTGACTTACGCTCTAAGGCTATACTAGTGTGTACAAAAGTGAGTGTATTCTAAACTATGCTATGCTTATGCACCCGTTTTCTATGGGTATGTTATCTCGACGCCGGAGTGTGCGCGTGTATGGGTGTGTGCTTACTCGACCTTGCTAGGTCGTCCGCCGATGGACTATGATCCCTCAAAGATCGGGATGCTGGCATGTGATATGCTCACACACCCATATACCCACTCTCCGTACTACAACACTCGAGCACTATACAATCTTAAGTCAATGAAAATCGAAAATTCAGAAAACATATATATAAAATAGGAAAATATGAGAGCGAAGTTTTTAAACAAACGAATGAAATATATACCCTGTGATGGGTTTTACTTATGCACTAGGCTGTTGTATATGTACGCTTACATGCACGCGTTTGAAACACTCACGATCATCCACTTTAGTGGTGCATTGCTCCGCACCCTGAGTGTGTAAGTGTATGTGGGTGTGGTTTACTTGACCTCAAGGGTCCGAGGCTGTTGGCGACCTACGACCTGAGGTCGTGGACGCCCGTGCCCAACGTTCACACCCACCTAAACGTCCGCACTTCGGAGCGCGGATTCGTAACCAAAAAATTTATAAAAAAGGTAATTAAACTAGAATAGGTGGTATTACAAAGTGTGTGTGTATGTGTGTATAAATGGGTCTGCTCGCCCTTGAGGCGTTACAATCACTCCCGGAGTGTGAGCACGAGCGTGTGTGTCTTCACTCGCCCTGTCAGGCCACTATGATCCCGCCAAATCCGGGATGCTGGTCGTTGGCACACACGCACTTACATGCTTACACTCCGAGTAGCAAAGTACATACTAAATGTTTATAACAAAATATGAAAATGTAAAAATGAAAAAGGAAAAAAATGAAATAAAATACCAGGCAGACTCGTTGTCTATGGCATCAGGGATGTCTTGGGCTTCGCCGGGGTCCCCACTTAATGAGGCAATGAGCCTATTTAGATCCCGCCCGGGTCTGAAGACGTCTTGAGACAGGGGTTAGGGGTATGCGATCAATGAATCGCTCCAAAGGAAAAATTGAAGGATAGTGGGGGTGTAAGACGACACCCTCGACAAACGCTCTGCGCGCTTGAAAATTAAATTACCAAAATGTGTACAATCAGATTAACCTACATAAAACCGAACTCTGTTACTATTGCCACAGCGGAAAACGCTTGTGGCCCCGCGTTTACCTCTCACCCCGCCGAACTTGCCGGGTTCGAGATGATATATATCTCCTATATCTTAAAACTACGAAACCTGGCTGTTCTGCTGCTCCAATGCGTCGTTCAGGCCGCTGTTGTTGCTTGCCGTGGGCAGATACGCCTCCGTTGTGTGATATGTGATGTATGACTGTGCTGCCGTGTGTGAGATGCAGGTGGTTGTGTCGCAGCGTCGTTGGAGTTGCGGACGGCGCACTCGTGATGGTGGTTATTATGGATCTATGACGAGCGAGAATGTCGGTCAACGTCGCTACTGCGCGGTCCCTGGCGGAGAGTACCACTCTCTGAGCCCTGCTTTTTCTGTAGGATAACCGCTCTAGTTAGAACGTTAAATATGTCGTGGTTTTTGTATGCTCACTTACCCGATCTCGGCTGTTTTATGTCACTGCACGGGAGTCTTGTTGGTCTCCAAATAATTGGCTGTTGCTACCAGCTGGTCGTGGTGGCCGATGTTCGGGTGCACTATGGCGTTACTGCCTATGCCTGTGGTGTCGGCCGCTTTGCCTTTCCCTAAGACAGAATAGGTTGCCGGCAAGGAGGCCTGGTGCTCGTATATGCTAACTGAGTATTGGATGGCGATTGAATATTGGCCACGCTGCCCTATGTTTTCCGCTATGGCGATCCGCTGTCGCCTGCCTGGTGCACCGGCGTGCCCTTGGCCCGATGCCGCGACGGCGATGGCGCTACTGCACTGCTGTGCGGCTGACGACGGCCAAATGACGGTGACGAGACTTGGTGGAATCGCTGGCGAAATGATGGTGGCGTGGTGCGTTCCCTAAGATAAGGTTATCCCTTACTATGTTTTGCTTTATTTAGCAACTAACACTTACTTTCCCTCTTGCGGCCTATCCGCGTGTGGGGTGTAGACTTCTTGCACTTTTGGTTGTAAAATGTCTAACAATTTTATCGCGAGTTGGTCTCCCGATTTTCTCAGGGTGCTCCGGGAGTAACAGTATTTTACCTTACCCCGGTTTGCCACCGATGCCGCTAATTTTCTTGGAAAGCCGCCGACTTGGAATTTTGGTTGTTGTCGCCTCCGCTGCCGATGATGAAAAGGCAGCGGAAATGGAAATTGCGCGACAGGTTGCTGTCAAATTGACACCTGTCACTTGATGACGTGGCAGGAAGCGTTCGGAAATTTGCGCTGCCAGATCGCTCGAATGGCTTACAAGCACAGGGTGAACGCAACAGGGCGAGCGCTGCAGTCCGTCCTTGTCCGGCCAGGCGCTCGAAAGGCTGGTCGCCCCGTGCCACTTCCTTCTTATCGTCGTAAGTCCTTCGCGTGGTAGATGCCCACGGAGCGTCCCGCTGCATCTCCAACCTCGTATAACGCGTTTCCCTTGGACGACAGGATCATGGACCTCAGATACTTCGGCGCAAGCTTGGCATTGAATCCTTCCGTGGCATTACTCAACTTGAAATTCCGCCGGTACACGATCTCGCCTTCCCGGTACTTCACCGGACGAGCCCTGGTATTGTATGTCTGCTGTCCTTTCCTGTAGGCCTCTTCCAGGTTCTTTATCAGCCTCTCTCTCATGAGCCACGCACGGTCCCCCCTCTGCACGACGTCTATGCCTTCTTCTCGCAGTGCCTCGAGTCGACGCAGAGTTTCATACGCTCTGCCGTGCTGCACCATCGTTTGCCCGAAAACGGCTGTGTATGGTTCTATTCGGATGGCTTCGTGCACCGCGCTCCGTATTGCAAACGCCGCCAATGACACGTGTTCATCCCAACTGCTCTGGTCCGTACCCGCGATGTATGTGCGCAGCATGGCGAGCAGCGACCGATTGACCCTCTCGGACGCGTTCGCCTGCGGCGCATATGGCGCGGTCTTCACATGGTTCACTCCGTAACTCCTCAAGAACCCCACAAATGAATCCGCGACAAATTGCCGGCCGTTGTCGGAGTGTAAAGTCTCCGGCACGCCAAAAACATGAAAAATCTCCGTCTCGAGATACTTTACTACCTCCTGTGCAGTTGCCTGCCTCATGGGCTTAAAAAATACAAATTTTGTGAAGTGGTCCAGAACTACGAAGATCACCGTATTTCCCGATCGCGACCGCGGGTACGGCCCGCAGAAGTCCACATAGAGCCTCTGAAACGGCCGCTCCGTCCGAAAACGATCTGTCATTGGCGGTCTCGTTGAAATGTTTGGCGCTTTGGCGCACTTACATAGCTCGCATCCCGCGACGAAGCTTCGCACGGCTCCAGCCATCCCCGGCCAGAACGCCTTGCTCCTTAACCTGTGCAACGTCTTCGCTGTACCACCATGACCCGCCGACCTATCTCCATGCGCCTCTTCTAACAGCCCCTGCCTCAGCCCCTCTGGCACCCATACTCTCCATACCGATTCTTCCTCGTCTTCCGCGTGCCTTGGGCGCACCCTTTTGTATACGATGCCATCGGTGACTCGCAGGTCCGGTAATCGTTCGGCGTTTTGTGCAATCTGGCGCCCAAGTGCTACGTAGTCTTCGCTGGCGAACTCCGGCGACGTGAAGTCGATCTCGGCCATGGTTTCCATCGCGCTCACCTCCTCCATGTGCATGCGGCTCAGCGTATCTGGGACAACATTCTGCGCGCCTTTCCTATGCTCTATCTTGAAATCGAAGCCCTGTAGCTTCAGGCTCCATCTAGCCAACCGTCCCGAGAGATCTTTCTGTCCCATGAGCCACTTCAGACTCATGTGATCAGTGATCACTGTGAATGGAAGACCTTCCAGATATGCGCGGAACTTTTTAACGCTTACGACCGCGGCTAGGCACTCCAGCTCCGTAATGGTGTAGTTTCGCTGGGCGGAATTCAGCTTCTGCGACATGAACGCGATCGGTCGCTCGTTGCCTTCGTCATCTTTCTGGAATAGAACGCTGCCTATCCCTTGTGTGGACGCGTCGCACTGTACGTAGAAGTGCTTGCTGAAGTCGGGATTGACGAGTACCTCGGCTGAGGTGAGCGCTGCTTTCAGCTGCTCGAACGCCTCCACTGCTTCCGGTGTCATCGCGAACGTCTTGGCTTTGCGCAGGCATTCCGTCATCGGCGCGGCGATTGTGGCGAAGTTTGAGATGAATCTCCGGTACCATCCGCACATGCCTAGAAAGCGGCGTAGCTGCTTGATAGTGGTTGGTACCGGGAACTCCACAATTGCGCGCACCTTCTCAGGATCCGTCTTCAGCTCACCCTGCCCTACTATGAAGCCCAAATTCTTCAGCTCGCGATGGCAAAACTTGGACTTGTTTACATTGATAGTGAGACCAGCACTGGCGAGACACTCGGCTACTTCCGTCAGGTGCACTAGATGGGACTCGAAGTCCGGGGAACACACCAGCAGATCGTCGATGTAGACGAAGACGTTCTCCCTTAGACGCGAGGGGATCACCTTGTCCATCAGTCTGCACAACCGCTGACTGGCGTTGCACAGGCCGAAGGGCATCACTTTAAAGTGATACAATGGTCGGCCCGGAACAGTGAACGCGGTGAATTCCCTCGACGCCGGCTCCAACGGGATCTGCCAGAAGGCGTCCTTCAAATCGATCCCCGAGATGAAGTGCGTCTCCCGCAAACGCGCCAGGATTCCTTCCACGTGTTGTGTTGGATATGCATCCTTTTTCGTGCGCTCATTGAGCTTGCGCATATCCACACACAGACGCTTCTTCCCGGGTTTCTCAACTAGAACGATCGGCGAGCTCCAAGCGCTGTTGCTCTCCTCGATGACACCTAGCTTGAGCATCCGGTCAATCTCCTCATAGGCATACTTCTGTTTGACCGGCGACATCGGATAATGCCGTTGCTTCACCGGCACCGTGTCATCCGCGACCTCGATCGTGTGCTCTAGGAGGTGTGTCCTTCCGAGTCCAAGTTCTGTGAACGACGGAAACAATCCTTTTACGCGCTCTAACTCCCTGCTCTGATCGGCGGTGAGGTCCAGTTGTCCCTGGGTCTCCAACTCTGAGATGACCATGGGCGCCACCCCAAAGGTATCCCAGAAGTCGATCCCCAGGTACAACTCCTGCTTTAAACTGGGC
Source organism: Campiglossa producta (assembly GCA_964058755.1). Classification (NCBI taxonomy): domain Eukaryota; kingdom Metazoa; phylum Arthropoda; class Insecta; order Diptera; family Tephritidae; genus Campiglossa; species Campiglossa producta. The sequence continues at coordinate 86,407,449 of CAXKVI010000004.1, read as the reverse complement.
ACTAGATATAGCGTCATTGGCTTCAGCTTCCCGCGCCAACCTATCTCCACCTCGACCTTACCGACCACAGCTTGCGCTTTCCCGTCTGCCGTCTTCAAATGTTCCCTAAGCTTGAGCAACTTGCCCCCCATCTTCTCTTCCCACGCGTGAGCAACCGAACCAAAGCAGCTTATCGAGGCGCCGCTATCCAACAGGCCCTGCATCCTTACTCCTTCTACTTCTACTTGCACGTACGGTCGCTTGTCGACGGCGTCGCGAATGACAGTTTCCTCAACCGCCTTCGCCACGCGCCGCTTGTCTCGCGCGCGCTTGCGTATCTTGATGATTTTCCTCCATTTTCTGCTCGGTCCGTACTCTGCCACTTCTGCCGCGCTTCCATCGTCGCTCACAGGATACAACCCTGAAGAGGTCTCGAATGGCAGCGCTCGTTCACCCTCTGCTACTTTCGCCGCGCTCTTTTCGTCGCTCACAGGATACAACCCTGAAGAGGTCTCGAAAATCCGCGCTCGTGCCGCGTCGTACCTGGCCTGTCGCTCGCTTAGAGATGGACGTGCTGTTGTCCCGTGCGCGCTTTCCCCCACGCGCTTACTATTAAAAAAGGTCTTTGATTGGTTTAAAAAAATTGTATTGTCTGGTTTCTTCAAAATTTGGTTAAAAGGCAAAATTACTTCTCCGGGGTTGACCGACGCTGACAGGGCTCCCCGGTCTTCCTGTCGCTCTCCTGGTTTTTCGCCTGGCATCCTTCGCAGAGCTGTTTGCTGGGTAAGTTGCACTTATAGCAAATCATGCTGTGGAGACGCCCATCGCAGCTGTGTCCGTCAGCGCGCGCCTGTGGCTTGTCCTCGCTCTTGGGCTTGAGGTCGCTCGAAGGCTCCTTCCGCATCGGCCTATCTCTGGTGGGCCTGTGAAACGCTTCCAGCGTCTCTGGCTCTGCCTCAGCGCGGTCGTCCTCCAGCTCTTCGAGCGCCTTTCTGCGATACGGCTTTGTCTCGTACTCCGCCAGGTGCTTCTCTGCCCTGCGACACTCCCTCCTGAGATCCTCCAGCGACTCGATCCGGCAGCCAAAGATGAGGTTCTTTATCCGCGGCTTTAGATTCCTGCGCATCAGGTTGACTAGGCTTTGCTCCGGCAGCCGGGTCCGCATCGTCAGCTCCATACCCCGAACCACCGCGTAGAACTCCTCAAACTTTTCGCTGTACTCCTGCTTGCGCTCGTTCATCGCTTGGCGGATTTCTTCATCGCAGTCCGCCTTTCTAAACTGCTCCACAATCGCCTTCCGAAACGCCTGAAAGTCCACAAAACTGTCGTCCGGATGCTCCTCGGTGTATAGCCAGTACCATTCTTGCGCCTGACCTTCTAACAGCAGATGGAAATTCGCAAATAAGTCCTGAGCCGAAATGTTGTGTTTTTTCCGAAGCGTTTCCACACGGAAAAGGAAGCGCTCGATCGGGACCGCTTTTGGGCCCGCGTCGAACTTGAGGCGCCAATCGCGTATGGCCTTTGTAGCCGATCTTTCGTATTGCGCGCCCGCCCTGTTGTGCCTATCTGCTGCTCGTGAGCCTGGTGTTCTTTGCGCGCTGGTGACGCGCTCGCCGCCGCTCTGTTCGCGTTCGTCCGCGGTAGCATTCGCCGCGCTTGCATCCGCGTCCTGCAACCATTCCTCGCGCCGCGTTGCCTCTAGCGCGCCCCTGCTTTCACCCTCCAAATCTGCTAGTCTGCTTGATAAAATGTTGATGTCCTTTCTGAATATTTGCGCCACCTCCTTGACCGCTTGGGTTGTCGAGCGGCTCATCGCTAGCTGATACTGGAAGAACATTTCTTCGAACTTCCGCATCAGCGTTTCACCTACCGCGTCGGCCGTCGCGCACTCAGGGCTTGATGTTACCTGCGGTGGCTGCACACGCGCTCCCAATACTTCTGCCGCGTCTCCTTGAGCGCCTGCTTCGTTATGCGCGTCCGCCTCGTTGAGCACGCCCGCGTCGCCATTCTCCTCGCCGCGGTGCTGCGCTTCTAAGTGCGCCATTCCGTTCTCCAAGTTGTTGACGCTATCCGCGTCCAAGTTGTCGTCGCCACCTACGCCCACGCTGCTACGCCGCTCCACCTTACTCGGATCCTTTGACATGTCGCCGCGCGCTGATTAACAAAAACGCTGATGCAGACGAAGTTGAATAAAAACTAACCCAAAATATCGCCTGCGCTCTCGAACTACGCCGAGCGCTTAACAAATGATCGCAAAAAAAAATCGAAAACAAACTCTTGAAAAAAGTACTGTCAAAAACTCAAACTCCAATTACCCATAAACCCGAAATATACGTGGTACATATACGTGGTTTATAGACGTGTATATTTATGTGTTTGTATGTGTGTTTATTATCAGCCTACGTATGTGCCAGTAAACCGAGTGCGAAATAAAAAAAATAATAGAAAAAATGAAAATAAACTTTACGAAATGAAACTTTGTGCCTTCTTTACTCGATGTGGTGTCCGTCCGCCTAGCGTCGTCCGTCTATTCCAGTTCCCCCAAAAGCAGTCTGGTCCCCCACCCCCAAGCAGCCGCAGACACTATCAGCCGGCGCCAAAGTTGGCCAACTGAGCTACCTACTCCGCTTAACTCCCCCGTTGGGATTCTTCCACGAACACTATCGTCCACTCTTAAACTGGCAAAACGAGCTGCCCGCGGACCTGATCCCTCGTGGCCAAGGTCAGAAGTCGCCACTATTGTCCAGCCTAAACAACACCAAAACAAGCTGGCTGACCCCTGGTCCCCCGTCCACGAAACCCCCTGCATCGATACTATTGGCCAGCTAAACGAAGCCAAATCAAGCTACCGATGTGTATTGAGAAAAATGAAAATTGAAAGTGAAAATCGAAAGGTGAAAATTGAAATATAAAAAAAATGAACAACCCCCCAAGCAAACGCTAACATTCCCGAAGTGTGTCCGAAATCCTCTAAGGCTCCACTCACTGTGGGGCCCCACGTTGGGCGCCATTTCTGTTAAGTGCTGGCCTTTGGGCGGAGGCCGCTATGTCCCCTGGCGTCCTCCTTCCCTCACGTTGCATACCCCGGAAAGCCGTGCAGGTATGCTTGCATAAGCACGAGCTAGCTCGCCGGACTGTGGGGTGGATTGTTGGCTTCCCGAGGTACGTCAGCCGCACCATACAAAAAAAAATCATACCTGACCGCATATCACTTGCACTTCAGGTCTGTAAGCGCTGAAACCCCCCCTTTTACTAACCCCCTTTCCGGCCACAGATGCTATTTTGGCCGGGCCACTCTAGACCCTCCCTTCCATGGTCGGCAGTGGCAAACGATTTTTGCCGACCCCAATTGTGTCCCCTATGCGCCCCTTTAGCACATCCCCTTCCCCGTCCCTGTCCAGTCCGTCCGTCCCCACCACATCTGAAAAGAAGAACACTTAATTTCAATTAATAACTTAGCACTACATTGTGTGTTTATTGACTCGCATTCATGGAATGTGTAAATTTATACCCTTCATGGGTTTTGACTTACGCTCTAAGGCTATACTAGTGTGTACAAAAGTGAGTGTATTCTAAACTATGCTATGCTTATGCACCCGTTTTCTATGGGTATGTTATCTCGACGCCGGAGTGTGCGCGTGTATGGGTGTGTGCTTACTCGACCTTGCTAGGTCGTCCGCCGATGGACTATGATCCCTCAAAGATCGGGATGCTGGCATGTGATATGCTCACACACCCATATACCCACTCTCCGTACTACAACACTCGAGCACTATACAATCTTAAGTCAATGAAAATCGAAAATTCAGAAAACATATATATAAAATAGGAAAATATGAGAGCGAAGTTTTTAAACAAACGAATGAAATATATACCCTGTGATGGGTTTTACTTATGCACTAGGCTGTTGTATATGTACGCTTACATGCACGCGTTTGAAACACTCACGATCATCCACTTTAGTGGTGCATTGCTCCGCACCCTGAGTGTGTAAGTGTATGTGGGTGTGGTTTACTTGACCTCAAGGGTCCGAGGCTGTTGGCGACCTACGACCTGAGGTCGTGGACGCCCGTGCCCAACGTTCACACCCACCTAAACGTCCGCACTTCGGAGCGCGGATTCGTAACCAAAAAATTTATAAAAAAGGTAATTAAACTAGAATAGGTGGTATTACAAAGTGTGTGTGTATGTGTGTATAAATGGGTCTGCTCGCCCTTGAGGCGTTACAATCACTCCCGGAGTGTGAGCACGAGCGTGTGTGTCTTCACTCGCCCTGTCAGGCCACTATGATCCCGCCAAATCCGGGATGCTGGTCGTTGGCACACACGCACTTACATGCTTACACTCCGAGTAGCAAAGTACATACTAAATGTTTATAACAAAATATGAAAATGTAAAAATGAAAAAGGAAAAAAATGAAATAAAATACCAGGCAGACTCGTTGTCTATGGCATCAGGGATGTCTTGGGCTTCGCCGGGGTCCCCACTTAATGAGGCAATGAGCCTATTTAGATCCCGTCCGGGTCTGAAGACGTCTTGAGACAGGGGTTAGGGGTATGCGATCAATGAATCGCTCCAAAGGAAAAATTGAAGGATAGTGGGGGTGTAAGACGACACCCTCGACAAACGCTCTGCGCGCTTGAAAATTAAATTACCAAAATGTGTACAATCAGATTAACCTACATAAAACCGAACTCTGTTACTATTGCCACAGCGGAAAACGCTTGTGGCCCCGCGTTTACCTCTCACCCCGCCGAACTTGCCGGGTTCGAGATGATATATATCTCCTATATCTTAAAACTACGAAACCTGGCTGTTCTGCTGCTCCAATGCGTCGTTCAGGCCGCTGTTGTTGCTTGCCGTGGGCAGATACGCCTCCGTTGTGTGATATGTGATGTATGACTGTGCTGCCGTGTGTGAGATGCAGGTGGTTGTGTCGCAGCGTCGTTGGAGTTGCGGACGGCGCACTCGTGATGGTGGTTATTATGGATCTATGACGAGCGAGAATGTCGGTCAACGTCGCTACTGCGCGGTCCCTGGCGGAGAGTACCACTCTCTGAGCCCTGCTTTTTCTGTAGGATAACCGCTCTAGTTAGAACGTTAAATATGTCGTGGTTTTTGTATGCTCACTTACCCGATCTCGGCTGTTTTATGTCACTGCACGGGAGTCTTGTTGGTCTCCAAATAATTGGCTGTTGCTACCAGCTGGTCGTGGTGGCCGATGTTCGGGTGCACTATGGCGTTACTGCCTATGCCTGTGGTGTCGGCCGCTTTGCCTTTCCCTAAGACAGAATAGGTTGCCGGCAAGGAGGCCTGGTGCTCGTATATGCTAACTGAGTATTGGATGGCGATTGAATATTGGCCACGCTGCCCTATGTTTTCCGCTATGGCGATCCGCTGTCGCCTGCCTGGTGCACCGGCGTGCCCTTGGCCCGATGCCGCGACGGCGATGGCGCTACTGCACTGCTGTGCGGCTGACGACGGCCAAATGACGGTGACGAGACTTGGTGGAATCGCTGGCGAAATGATGGTGGCGTGGTGCGTTCCCTAAGATAAGGTTATCCCTTACTATGTTTTGCTTTATTTAGCAACTAACACTTACTTTCCCTCTTGCGGCCTATCCGCGTGTGGGGTGTAGACTTCTTGCACTTTTGGTTGTAAAATGTCTAACAATTTTATCGCGAGTTGGTCTCCCGATTTTCTCAGGGTGCTCCGGGAGTAACAGTATTTTACCTTACCCCGGTTTGCCACCGATGCCGCTAATTTTCTTGGAAAGCCGCCGACTTGGAATTTTGGTTGTTGTCGCCTCCGCTGCCGATGATGAAAAGGCAGCGGAAATGGAAATTGCGCGACAGGTTGCTGTCAAATTGACACCTGTCACTTGATGACGTGGCAGGAAGCGTTCGGAAATTTGCGCTGCCAGATCGCTCGAATGGCTTACAAGCACAGGGTGAACGCAACACAGTTTATTACTTTTTGGAAACGTTTGCTTTTTGTTTGTGACAATTCCAACAAAGAAAAATTTATAAACACAAACGTTTCAAATGATTGCAGAAAAATACAAGGCTGCACAACAAAAAAAAAAACAAAATTTTTTTGAAAGTAACGTTATCAAAAAAAAAATTATTGAAAAAAATTTTGTTTCGCTAGCATCAAAAACAAAATCAAGAATTTTCGTTTCTATTTCATACTAGCTGACCCGGCAGACGTTGTCCTGCCACAAATTTATTTCCCTGTCTGTTTCTCTAACCCGATCCCTATATCTATTTTAAAGCATATCCCTATCTCCTTCATATAGGAGAAACCACGCCCCCTTTTTCCTTATCCCCAGTTTTTTTTTTGGAGGTGTCCGGGATTGATCTTATATAACTCCTCACAAAATTTCAGTGGTCTAAGCTAAATACTTCTAGAGATATGGACTATGAAGTATTTTATTCGTATGGGAGGTGCCACGCCCCCTTTATCGTTAACTCGAGTTTTTTGGGAGGTATTAGGGATCGATCACATATAAACCCTCACCAAATTTCAGTGGTCTAACATTAATACTTGCAGAGATATGGGCTATGAAATGTTTCCTTCATATAGGAGAAACCACGCCCCCTTTTTCCTTATCCCCAGTTTTTTTTTGGAGGTGTCCGGGATTGATCTTATATAACTCCTCACAAAATTTCACTGGTCTAACCTAAACACTTCCCGAGATATGGACTATGAAGTATTTCATTCGTATGGGAGGTGCCACGCCCCCTTTTTCGTTACCCTAGTTTTTTTGGAGGTGGTAGGGATCGATCTCATATAACCCCTTACCAAATTTCAGTGGTCTAAAATGAATACTTCCAGAGATATCGACTATGAAATATTTCATTTGTATGGGAGGTGCCACGCCCCCTTTTTGGTTAACCCCCAGTTTTATGGGTGAGAATGGTGTTGTTATCCTATAGGTCTGTACCGATTTCCAGGTCCCTACCTTAAACCCATTTAGAGATATTCACCTTGAAGAAAAATGTTTGTATGGGAGGTGCCACGCCCCCCTATTATTTCGTTCTGATTTTATAACATGACCTGCGCGTGGTAATAAAAAACAAACCCCCTAAAGGAAGTATATGATTTGGTTCAGCCGTTTTCGAGTTTTAGCGTAACGACTGAACACCATTTCATTTTTATATATATAGATTAACAGCCAAACTAATTAAAGATTGTATGGGAGGTACCACGCCCCCTTTTTCGATAACCCCAAGTTTTATGGGTGAGAATGGTGTTGTTATCCTATAGCTCTATACCAATTTTCATGTTCCTACCTTAAACACTTTTGAAGATATTCACCTTGAAAAATTCAGTTTGTATAGGAGGTGCCACGCCCCCTTTTCCGATTATCCCTTCTTTTATGTGTAAGAAGGCTTTTGATACCATATAGGTCTATACCAATTTTCAGGTCCCTACCTTGAACCCTTTCACAGATATTCTGCTTAAAAAATTTAGTTTGTATGGGAGGTACCACGCCCCCTTATTGGATAACCCCCGGTTTTATAGGTAAGAGTGGTGCTGTTATCCTGTAGCTCTGTACCAATTTTCATGTTCCTACCTTAAACACTTTTGAAGATATTCAACTTGAAAAATTCAGTTTGTATGGGAGGTGCCACGCCCCCTTAATATTTTGTTCTGATTTTAAGACATGACCTGCGCGTGGTAATAACAAACAAATCCCCCAAAGGAAGTATTTCATTTGGTTCAGCCGTTTTCGAGTTTTAGCGTTACAATTATACACCATTTCATTTTTATATATATAGATTTCGAAGTTTGAGTATCTTTTTGAGCATTTTTTGTATGGAAAAATATACATACTCAAATATAACTCAAACAATCAAAATAAACCAAATTTTTCATATTTTGATTTTGATTTCAATGAAAATAAAAGCTTTTCGTTGACCTAAAAACGTTTAAACTTTTGAATAACGAATTGAAAACAAAATATTTTTATTTTTTTTGATAAAAATAACGTTATTATGCAGGCCTGGAAAAATTTTAGTGTTTGAATGTATGTTCATAGAGAACAAAATGATTTTTTAGTTTTGTTTTTCATTTGGGATGTAAATTTCCAAAAATGAATTTTACAGTTTTCAAAGTGAACTCAGCTTTTGGATTTTGTTTTGTACTGAACTATAAAAGTAATAAACAAAACGAAATAGTACCGTACAATAAAGTTTATTTTCGTACACTGATCTGCAGCACGCCTTTTCGAACTTTATTATTATTATATATATTATATTAACTTAATAATTTATTTTTGAAGTGTAAACTTTTTTAGAAGCATGTATTTGAGGAAGAATTAAACGAAAAACAAGACAACAACCATATGAATGTCGTGTGTTTGTCTAAAAAAAAAGAACAGGCTGGATTAAAGGCATTTTTAGTTAAAATTTTCAGCAAGGAAATGCAAAACTTAAGTTATATGTCCTCTAGAGTACGCCATGGGTAGGTTTTTGTTGGATGGTCACTCTATATACATACAAACTCTTAACCACTACTTCTTTGATTGTTTTGCTAGTCTTAACATCTAAATAAATAATAACTAAAAAGAGTAAAAAGTAGAGAACTAAACATAAAGCAAACAATGCAGCGCCGAGAAGAAATGCCACTTTTGAGTAGAGATCTGTGTGTGAAGTATCAACACAACTGACAGCGTTAACACCTGTGCTGTAAAACCAACAAATACATACAAACCTAGCCGGACATGCAGTAATATGTGTGTATCAAACATCGGTCGCATCAACTATTATGTTCTTTCAACCATGACTTGACTCATTTTATATGCACTTTAGATAAACTATGCTTTTGAAAATACATAATACGTACTCAGAGAAAGATGACACTGGTAAAATCAACAATCTCGTACTGTTATCCTGAAGTTGATTAAACTTTGTTAAATTTATCAAATTTTTGTTATTTAAACGGAGCTTTTTGTTGAAGTAACTGCATTCAATGGTTGATTGAACAGTCATGGATCTGTAAATTTTACATAAACAAAATTTTTTAAAACTGACAGAAAATTTGTTGATCAAATTAGATTTTGTGTTAAAACAACAACTTCCTCTAGTTAATTCAACAGTGAAAGAACTGTCATTCTAAATTTATTGCATCATGCAATTTTAAATTAGTAGAACTGACAGAGTTTTTGTTGATCAAACAAAATGTTGTGTTGAAACAACAAACTCCTGCAGTTAATCCAACATCGAAGTTACTGTGGTTACTTTCATAGAACAAAGCTGCAATTAGACGTCGGCAAGCATAAGTACACGATGGCATCATGGTAGACAGCTGCGTTAAGCAGTCAAATATTGTGAGCTCCATTCTTGACGAATGCAACAAAGACTCGTGAGAATGTGTGGAGTCATTTAGAAGAAGGTTGTAATTAGACGCTGCCAAGCATAACTTTACGATGGTATTATGGTAGACACCTGAGTTCGATCCTCGGTGAACTCAATATAGAAAATCTGAAAATTTTTTTTTTTACTTTGACTCTTTTTAGTGCTAAAATAACACTTGTTTTGGTTTACAACAAATCTTTCTGTTAAGTTAAGGTTAAAAGTTTCAACGCAGTTGAATCAACCATATTGAATAATGGATAAGAATTGATCGTGATTTTGGTTGAAGCAACCCATATTTTGATTGATATGACCAGCTCATTTTTCTCTGTGTAGTTGCATTGGCTTGCTTTGTTCTTTTTTAGAATAGTTTGATATCCCTCCTTCTAGTTCTACGTCAGTAAAACTAGTTTCATATTTAAATAGCCTGATGTTTCTCTGCTCGGCGTGGATAGCAAATATTGCTATATACACACTCAGTAAATGTAAAATAGCTGCCAACACGGAAGAACCTTAAAAGGAAGTGACAGACAAAGAAGAAAGAAAACGTGTTGACAAAAGGTGCAAAACGTCAGTCAGTCAAGTCAGTGAGTCAGTCAGATAGTTATTGGCTTGAATGCATTTCAAAGGCTAGCGATAAAGTGAAAATGTCCACACTATTTGTTTCAAATGCTTGCATGAGTATGAATGACGATGTGCTTAGGTTTTAAGAAGCATATGTATGTATGTATATATGTATGTGCAGCAACGTTTGAAGGCTAGTGTTTGCTGACGGCATATTGCATTTTTTGACTAAGCTTGCATAGAAAATTGGCTTGGATAAAGAAGACCTGCTGTGCTTGACACATGCAGTGTAACTTTGTTTGTGTTTGATTTTAGGCTTAGCTAGCTTTGCTTGGGTTATTTCGTTCTTAAGCTTGTGGTTTCTTTGATATCTTGCTGGATTTTGTTCAATGGAAAAATATTTTCAGAATTTTACATGATGAACAAATTTTAAATTTATAAGTTTTTTTTTTGGCTTTTCAAGTTAGATATACTATTATTAAAAGCATTTTTAATTTCGAATTTTCAATATTCATTAAACTTTTCATGAAAAAGTTTAAATTAAGAGCAACCAATATTTTGGCTTTTGATATGCTTTAACGCGTTAATAAAAAGCTTTGCATTTATATCACAAATATGCAGATCCTTAACCGCAATTTATTCAAATACCGCAATTTATTCAAATGGCTTAAACGTTTCAATACAGCATTAATCATATATTTGCAATATTCATCAATGATTATTTATTTAACTCTTTATCGCTATTATGGCCTCTATAAACGCTTTTTCTTTCATTGATTAACACCAATGGGAAATGCAAATAAAACCGCTAATAATCACATTCGAAGTGTGACAAAGAGCATATTTACATTTTGCTTAGATATGCTAATGTTTGTGCCAACAACGATGATCTGTGTGCGTGTGTGTGTGATTGGCAGTCGCTTTGTTTGTGTTTTGTTGGGCTTAGCAACAACTATATACAGTGATATCGGTTCATATTTGATTAGCGGCAGCGGTAGGACCACGCGTAATTGATTGACATCGAGCTTTGAATGGCATATCAAGCGGCAATTGTGGGTGGAATAAAATTGCGTTTGTTGCTTTTATTTTATGTATTTATATACAACATCGGTCATGGCATATCTGTTTGTTGTGGTCGCTTTATGTGCTTCTGTCTATTCTGTGATGCTTTTATTGACTTCTAAATGGCTTTTGATTTATTGACAAGCTAGTGGCAGTGTACCGCATTGACCTTTCTCATGTAAATGTTAAAAAAGTCGGCATGAAAATGATAGATCCTATCAATTTGTAAGAAAAAAATTGAAGTAGCACAGCGCAAGTCGAATGGGAAACTAGGTCGAATACTGCTCTGTTAGAAAAAATTTTATAGCACCGTAGAAAATTGAGAGGCTAAATTATTGTTTGTAAGAATAGCTAGGGGACTGTCCTACATGAACTTTTTGGGTCCAATAATAGTGGATGTAGTTTTATTTCGCACATTTTTTTTTTTGTTTTCTGCAGGAATAATTTTTAATTTTATTTTCTTTTCAAATTTTTTTATTTTTTTTCTTCTGGAAATTTTTTTATTTTTTTTTTTTCCTTTGGAAATTTTTTTATTTTTTTTTTCTTTTGGAATATTTTTAATTTTTTTTTTTTGAAATTTTTTAATTTATATTTTCTTTTAGAATTTTTTTTATTTTTTTTCTTTTGGAAATTTTTAATTTTTTTTTTCTTTTGGAAATTTTTTATTTTTTTTCTTTTGGAAATTTTTTATTTTTTCTTGTGGAAAATTTTTTTTCTTCTATTTTTCTTTTTTTTCTGGAAATTTTTTTTTTAATTTTTATTTTCTTTTGGTATTTTTTTTGCTACATTTTTCGGGGAAATTTTTAAATTTACTTTTTTATTAATTTTTTTTTGTTTGATCTATTTTGAACTATTTTATTTCAACTTTTTTTATTATTTTCCATTTTTAATTGTTTTTTTTTTTTGTATTTTTTTAGTTTTTTTCCTTCAACTTTTTTTCTTTTAGAATTTTTTTCTTTTTTTTCTATTTTTTTCTTTTAGAATTTTTTTCTTTTTTTTCTATTTTTTTATTTTTATTTTTTTTCTGCAATTTTTTTTGTTTTGGAATTTTTTATTTGCTACATTTTGGATCACTTTTTTTCTGGTAAATTTTTTATTTTTTTAATTTTAGCTTTTTATTAATTTTTTATTTTTTTCTATTTTAAATTATTTTATTTCAACTTTTTATTATTTTACATATTTTTTTTATTTTTTTGATATATTCTTTATTTACTTCCATTTTTCATCTTATTTTATTTTCATTCATTTTTTATCTCTCTTTACTTAACTTTATTTAACTTTTCATTTCACTTATTTTACTTAATTTTTTTTTTGTTTTATTTTTTTTTTTATACTACTAATGGCGGCGATATACCAACAGGTTATCATAACCTCTAACGAGATTTATAGCCGAGCTTCTCTTTCCAACTTGTGGTGTGTTGCTTTTGAGTTTTCCTACAAGTTGGCGGGACCTACAGTTTTTTTCCGACTCCGAACGGCACTTGCAAAGCAAATGAATTTTTTGCTGAGAAGCAAAAGAGAGTTTGCCAAACTACTGCCGAGGGGCGACCCCGTTTAGAAAAATTCTTTTTCTAAATAATTTTTGATGTTACTTTTGCCGGGCATCTAACCGCCACGACTTGGTGTAGAAGGCCGAACACTTGATGTTGTAACGAGGTGTAGTCCAACGCGTATTTTTCCTTAACCTAATTGTCATCAATATCTTCTAACGGGAGTCCAAGGAAACTAGCACTTTCAATAGGGTTGGACCAAAGAGAGATGGGTGTTAGAAGAGTGGGCTCAAATGAGCAAGAAAATAAGTGATTGGTATTATGGGGGGACGAGCCGCATGCCGGACATACATTCGGCACATCAGGGTTCAGTCTAGATATGTAGGAGTTTAACCTGCTACAATATCCAGAGCGTAATTGAGCCAGAGTGACCCTTGTCTCTCGAGGAAGATGACGCTCCTCTTCAGAAATTCCAGGTGTTGCGGCATGTAAGACATTGTTTAGCGGACAGAGCGCAGAGTAATGGCCAACAGACGTTGTATGGATATGCCCCATGTACCTGTAGATCAAACAGCGTTGTTATATAGTGCCGGATCTCATCATAATGTTTACGTAAATGCGATCTTATGGTCCTAGGAGGCGGAATGAGTTCAAGCAGTTGTCTACCGGGATGCTGTGGTTTACAGCAATTCAGTAGGTACTGCTTGTTTAGCATTTCATTATGCTCCCTAACTGGAAGCATTTCCACCACATTGTGTATATGAGATATAGGTGGCATAAGGACGCACCCCGTAGCGGTTCTGAGCGCGGTGTTTTGACAGGCATGAAGCTGATTCCAGTGAACGTCTGCAAGCCCCGGCGACCATATCGGTGACGCATAGTTCAGGATCGGCCGACCAATTACCTTGTACGTTACCAACAACGTTTCTTTGTCTTTACCCCAAGTACTGCTGGATAGTGACTTGAGGATTTTGTTGCAGCTCTGTAATTTTGAGACAATTGCAGCTGAATGGGCAGCGAAAGTGTGCTTGGTGTCGAAAGTCACTCCTAAGATTTTTGGGTGAGAGACAGTAGGTATTTTATGATCACCTACATAAATTTCTAATTCCATGCCAACCTGCGCTGTCCACGTCGTGAATAAGGTCGCCGAAGACTTTGTTGGCGACAATGTCAAGCTTCGGGCAGTAAAGAACTTAACTAGAGAGGGGAGATAACCGTAACTGACCAGCCTGAATTGTTTCAATGTGATGCGTATATTGCAGCAATAACTAAGTTATGCAACAACTTTTTAGAACACTTCCAATCAGCAAAAATTTAGTTCCAAAAAGTTTAAAACCGAATTTGTGTGTTGAATTTTAGTGCATACTTGCTCTAAAATTGATTCGATACGATTGTGGGGTTTCGCTCCATTGCATGCTATTCACTTAGATTATGTTAATAAATAATAACTCTTTGTCAGTAGTAGACCACAAGCAGGACTAGGGCCAAGGTTCACCTCCGACTTGCACTGAGTATGATACTTTGAATTGTTCGTACTAATTGGTGGGCCATACAGTTTGCATGCCTTTGTCAACACTGGGACTTGAACCAGTTAACATCGGTATGGCAGGCGACCACACTATCGACTATATAATTTTACCACCGCTGCAATGATGCAACTTCGAATATAACATTTTAAACAAAAACAAAAAAATTGAAAACTTTCTGAACGCATTAATTAAAACTTTAAATTTTTGTGAAAATAATTTTGAATAATTAGAGCTCTTACTTTTATTACTTTTTTATTGTGCTACTTATGCGGAATATTAATTATAATAATATGAAAGTTTTTGCGCCTCATGGCAACTCAATATGATGAATAAATAATTAATATTGAAAACCAGAAGGCCAATGATGCGTATACGCCATGGTACACCATTCGAACTAATTATAAACAACGCGTGGGGCAGCTATAATATTGTAAGGCGAGTTAAATGAGGGCAGAGAGAGAAAAATAATCATATCAGCAGCATTGGAGGATATATAAAATGAATATGGTCTAAGGGGAGCTGTTTGAGTTTACAAGCAAAAACATTGAAGCAAATAGTAAGTTGGGATTTATATATTAATCTGGCAATGAGAGCAACTTATTCATAACAAAATATGCTGTTACGTTATACACGTTGATGTGCCTTGTTAACAACAACAACACCAACAACACGTTCATGTGGGTGACTTATGCCTTTAATCAATAACCAACAGAAAAAATCGCGCGAATTGTAATATGCTCAGCCTATTTTAAAACATGAAGCTCTAGGACGAAATACTGATTCGAATCGCAAGTAATTCATCATTGATTACTGAACACCAATGCACTTTAACACACATACGTACGTACATATGTATTATTTTATTCATGTAGCCAACGTGCTTGTTCGAAGTTTATATATAGATATATACTGTGGTATTAACAGTAGCCCTGAACCGATCGCTTGGGGCTGCGCTAAGCCAAGGATGTAATTGAAAAATTCATATCAACCTACTAGATAAGTTAGTAGCGATATTAACATATTAGTGGTGTGTAAGAAAGCATAAAACCAAAATATTAAATCCAACGACAAAGGAATAAGAAAACGAAAGTAGGAAAAAGAGTTGAAAAAATGTGTAGAAGAATGAATTGAATTAGCAAGAAAAAACAAATTGTTTAAATGAAAAACTAAAACAGATTAATTTAAAAAAATTAAAAATTTAAAAATTTAAGAAAAAAATTTTAAATATGTAAAAAAAACTGTAAACTTAAAAAAAATTAAAAGTAAAAAGCTAAATAACAAATAAAAAATTTGTTAAAAAAAAAAATAATTATTATTTGTTAAAAATAATAGCTCAAAAGGTTAAAAATAAAATACATAATACAGAAATCCAGACAAGAAATGAAAAAATATAAAAAAAATTAATAACTTCAAACAAAACACAACATTTAATAATAAAACAAACAAATTAACATTAAAAAATCTCAAGATAAATACTAAATGAAAATGTATTTTAAACTATTTTTTTTAAACAAATAACAAAAAGTTTAAGAAATATAAAGCGGTTTCAAAAATAAAAGGTCTATTTAAAAAAATTAACTTTAAACAAAAAACTAAAAGAAGAGCAAAAACAATGTTTGAATTAAATTTTTCCTAGATGAAATGCATACACAGAAAAAAAATGGCACTGGTAAAATCAACAATCTTGTACTGTTATCCTGAAGTTGACCAAATTTTGGTTATTTGAAGAAAATTTTGTGTTAAAACAACAGGTAGGTAGGTAGGTAGAAGTGGCTGCCGCAAAGGCACACCTAGGCCAGTAATAAAAGGCCCGTTGTGATACCACCAAACACTAGGAAAGTCAGTCCCGGGGCCCGGCCATATGGAAAATCCCAGTGCTGTCGGGACTCTCCATATAGCCGAAACCCGGGACTGACACTCCTAACCGACACCGCTACCACTCCTCGAACCATTTTGATAACTTGATGAAGGCCATCAAGTCCTTTATGTCTAGCTCCGCGACCTGGCTTAAGCTAACCAGGAAGGGAACTCCCAGAGAGCGCCTTCTCGCTCCGCTTAAGGCCGGGCAGTTGCAGATGAGGTGCTCCACCGTTTCCTCTTCCTCATTCTCAAACAACAACTTCCTATAGTTAATTCAACAGCGAAGAAACTATCTTTTTAAATTTACTGCATCATTCAATTAATTTTAGTAATTTTTAGACACCTGATTATCTCTTAACTCTTTGCGTCACGCTTTCATATATTTGACTTTATAATTGAAAAAGTTGTATTTTTGGATTGGTTTAGACATACATATTAAGGGAAAAAAAGTTCACAAACATAACTCATATAGTTTTTGAGATATGAGGTGGTAAGTTTACTAATCGAGGTCCTCATATTAGTCGAACCCGAAGAGTTATCGAAATATAGGATACCTTAAATCTTAAGTTAGATGTCTAGTAATGAAATAGCAAAAAAGGCATTCACTTCCATTACGCAGTTCTTGAATTATGGGCGCACAAACACACGGACCGATAGAAATAAAGTTCTAAAAACTTTTGATTTGGATTCTATTCGCTTAAAAATTACCTTTTCTATAAGTTTTTTTGAATATCAGACATCGAATTGTTACAATTTTATTATATACGTTAAACGGTACATAAAAAAAGTTTCACGGAAGCTAGAAAAGGTGGTTAGCTACAGTAACTACCGTGACGAAAAGAGTTAAAACAAGAGTACATAGCTAGCGGCTTAAACCTTTCAAATATGTAGCATTGAATGTCATGTAAAATTCCAGGAATGTAAAAATGTAGCTGGTCGCTGCATATGTATTCAAATGCAAGGATAAATATGTTATGTCGCAAAATTTAAATTTCAAGAAAAATGAGTTGAGAGCTTTGAACTTTCTCACAAACCTGTGGTTAATAGCACGTTTAGCAAGTAGAGATTATCAACGATTTTCGTGAAATTCGTAACATTAAAGCTAAGTCATATTTATATGTGCACAAACTATCACTTCAAGTACGAAATAGCGAAAACACGAAAGGGCAACATAACCCCTTCATCCAAGCACTTAATAAAGAAGTAGTTTTTCCAATGAAACGAAATTTCAACTGAAACCAGCTTAGCTTGCTAAGGCCATCATACTTACGGCACTTGAGTGCAGCGTCTGCTGCCAGCGAGTGAATGCAAATACTCTGTATGCATGTGTGTGTACTCATAAGCGTGTTATGGATAATCCTGCAAGCCATCAACTTAATGACGTTTGCCAATTCAAACTGACTTGACTGATTAAGTGGCTATGTCGAAGTAAATCGTCGACGATTTATAAAGAAGTACCAAAGGCAGCGTGGGTGTTGGTTGTATAATCATGCTACACGTGCAACTACTTACTTACACTTGTATGCTTGCATATCACGCTTGTATGTGTATATTTTTCAAAAGCTTAGCGAGCACATGCAAACGGCTGATAATTTGATTTGTAGACTATTAAAATATTTTTGCGTGTCAAGTTTTCAAGGTTGCTTGTAATGATTTGAGCATTAAAAAGGGAAGCTTTGAAAATAAAAATCTGGTTTATATGTAGTTTGTATAAATGTTTGAGTGAGCTTAAAGCGAGATTTGTATTACGCGTATGTGTTTGTTTTTGAAGTATAAACTTCTCACTTGAAAAAGAATAAAAATTAGTGGCCAAGTTTTAATTACTTCAAAGATCTATATTGTTAGTCGCCGCCACTATTTTCAAGTTTTCATTACTTCAAAGTTCCATATTAACAGTTGCTGTCACTATAGCCAAGTTACAACTACTTCAAAGTTTCCCATTATTAGTCGTCATCATTATCTCCATGATTTTTTTTTTATTTCAAAGTTCCGTATGCTCAGTCGACGCCACTGTTGTCAAGTTTTAATTACTGCAAAGTTTCATATTGTCAGTTGCAGTCACTAAAAAGTTTGAATAACTTTAAAGTAGCTACTTTTAGGAAATGTTATTTCCATATCGTCGGTTGCCGTCACTTTGAAGTAGATCACCTTCGGAAATTGTCACTTCAAAGTTCCATATCGTCCGTCAGTTGTCACTATGGTCGAGTTTTAATTATTTCATAGGGGATATTGTTATGAAATAGTTCTTCAAAGTTATTTATCACAGCGTACGCGTTTTTTTGTAAGAAAAATCTTGTCCAAATAAATGCAACCCATTAATACTAATTGAGCTGGTTTGAAGTTCCTCGAAGCATTTAAAGGATTTATTTTAATAAAATGTTAAAAGTTTGGAAATCGTACCTAGTTTAATCTAAAGAAGGTTACACTTCTGTCGTGTGTGTATTGCACAGATATGCTTTGCTTTATTTTTATTTATACTTCTATTTACTACACATTTAACGCCCTAACGCTTTTCATTCACTCTTCAATCCTTACTTTGTTTTCGAAAACGCAGCAACTACACGACTGTCCAATCAGCGCAATGCTGCCTGTTCCCCATTCAACAGTTGTAAGTGTAAAAGCTGCTTGTACAATACACATGCCTCAACTAGTTCTGGTGCAGCTTGTTTGCTTGTCTCACTATAGCTTTGCTTCACATGATTCCTTTACGTCTATTGTTATCACTGCATTCATTTCTTTTGTTTTAGATTTTCTTTTGTTTCAGCAAAAACTTATAAAGTTTCAGCTTTTGTTTAGTGTACAGCTGCCCACCGGGGGCATAACCGAGAGCAAACGTATCACTTGCATTACATTATTACATAACATATGAGTTTCTATTTGCAATACTGTGGTAAGGGCAACCCACCTACGCGCCATATTTCATGCTACTGCATTTTGCTGGGTATGCCATGGCGTATACGTAATTTCCGTATGAACGCCCATGCATTGGATCTACAATAAAAAGTAATCCTTTACATAGCATTACAATATTTGCATTGCTCACACATATCGTGTGTGTGTGTTAACCTGCGCTCTTGCGTGGGCTGTTTGCATTCCAGCGGCTATTTTTATATACATACATCGTATGTACCTCAAACATGGATATAATGCTGGTTAAACACAGCCATGAGCACACCTACGCATTGGCGTCGCTTTATTGTGGGACCTTGCTTGCTAAATGGAGCTTATTTTTTTGTAGCTCTGCAGTGATTTTGCGACAATTTTCGCATTGGTAGAAAACAATTTTACAACTTTTTCGTAGGAAATAGGGTTGTTTACATATATATGTACGTTTAAAAAAGGAAATTGTAAATGATTTTTCGGCATGAATAGTTGTGTCACATTCAATAAATTTTACTGTCTGGAATTATTTGCGGATGGATTTTTTTTACAGAAAAATAGCGTAATCTTTACGAACCTAACTCCAACTGACAATATGGAACTTTGAAGTTACTTAAACTTGAATATAAGAAAGGAAACTGACAAAAACTATTACACTTCAAAGTAATAAAAACTTGAGACGATAGTGACTGCAACTGATGATATGGAACTTTGAAGTAATTGAAACTTGATAATAGTGACGGCAACTGAAGTTATGGAACTTTGAAGTAACTTAAACTTTAAAATAAGGACACCAACTAAAAATATTACACTTCAATGTAATAAAAACTTGACGGTAGTGAGTACAATTGCTAATATAGAACTTTGAAGTGACAGCGATGGACATTATGGAACTTTGAAGTAATTAAGACTTGACGATAGTTACGGCAAATGATAATATAGTACTTTTAAGAAAATAAAACTAGACATTAGTGACAAAACCTAACTATGTATATGGAACTCTGAAGTAATTATAACTTGTCGCAACTGACAGTACAGAGTTTTGAAGTAATATTTACTCTACTGCTATTAGTAGTGCTTAAAGCAAAGCTCCGGCAGAGTATTTTAACAAAGCTACTGATACGCAAAAGTTGCATATTTAATGGCTAACTGTGATAAAATAGAAACCTCTAGCAAAAGTAACCTTATAAATTGCACAGCTAAAGTAAATCACATTGTAAATGTAGTTGGAGTTTTGAAGTTTGCTAAATTTACATTTAAACAATACCAATTGCAATTTTCCCTTTGCAAATATAAATTTATTTTATGAGCTCTCTATTTTCGAAGTTATGAGCGTAAAGTTATCATTATAACCCATTCAATTGCGATATTATTAGAATTATGCTCAAAAACACAGAGCTACTTTACCTTGGCTACCAGCTAAATATACGCAACATTAATATTCGCAACACAACCATCTACATATGTACATACGAAGATATTCAAACAACAACGACAGTTGAGGGCGCAATGAAAGAGTTTAACTCAAGAGTTTGCCAAAATCACATTTGTAAATCTGCATTTCTCTTGCTGAAAACTTTTATAAATGTATTTGGGGGAAAAAAAAAATAATGGCGGCGATATACCAACAGGTTATCATAACCTTTAACGAGATTTTTAGCCGAGCTTCTCTTTCCAACTTGTGGTGCGTTGCTTTTGAGTTTTCCTACAAGGTGGACCTATAGTTTTTTGCCGACTCCGAACGGCACTGCAAAACAAATGAATTTTTTGCTGAGAAGCTTCTCATGGCAGAAATACACCCAGAGAGTTTGCCAAACTACTGCCAAGGGGCGACCCCGTTTAGAAAAATTGTTTTTCTAAATCATTTTTGATGTTACTTTTGCCGGGCACCGAACCGCCACGACTTGGTGTAGAAGGCCGAACACTTAACCGCTACACCACGGCGACTGCCGTATTTAAAGCCCAAAAATATTTGCAAAAATTTTTGTAGGCAATGTAATCAGAAACAAAAAATCATTAAGATATTGCACATAGCTAGCACAACAAAAAAAAAACAGCCCAATAACATATACAAGAGCTGCGGTATAGACTTACATAAATATATATGCACATAAGTAAAAGAGTAAAACTTAAGTATAACCACAATGAATATACTGTAAGAATAATACAGTGCACCACATGACCTCAATCAAACCGCAGATTTTTGTTTATGCTTTCTCGTTTTTCATTTACTCTGGCTCAAGCATTTTTTTTTTTCAAGGAATGAAACCGATTAAAATAACATTTCGGTTTCGGTTTTGTAACACGATTCAGTTTCGGTTCCGGTTTCGTTCTTCAAAATTCATTTCGGTTTCGGTTACGGTTTCGTTCCGGTTTCGGTTTCCAAATAAAAACACGAATGCCAAAAAATAGGTCTGAATTTTTATAACATTTTTCCAATATAATTCTTTTTTCTGGATATTGGACTAAATCAAATTTTTTAAGAGATTAAGAGGTAAGTATTTTTACTTAATAGCGTTCCCTGAATTTTGAAGTTAGCCTCCAAAAATTAGTTACGGGCTTTCGAAGTTCGAAATTAGACCCTTCCAAGATTTGATTTTCTAATTGTTATGTGAAAAAAATTTAAAAAGGTTAAATGTGGGCGTGGCCTTCTTGCTCCTCTTACTTTTATGGTGCACTTTCTTTTTTTTTTGAAAGTGTATTTTTTTAATTTCCTAAACAAAAAAAATAGAAAACCAAATTTTCGAAGGGTCCAACTTCGAAATTCGAAAGCCCGTAACTTAGTTTTGGAGGCTAACTTCGAAAAACTTAAAAAAGTTGGTTTGGTCCAATACCCAGTCTGCTGCTGTGCATTGTAATAAATATTATTAACGCTATGTATGGATGAAATTTCTGCAATATAATTTTAAAAAAATACTACTTTTTCTAATAGAAAAATAATAGAATGGAAACTAAGTGAAATAAATCGTCAAAATATATGATACGGGCCACTGAACATATTTTTCTCGAATCTCGTAAATTTTTTTCCTCTTTACGTCAAAATGTGTCTTTTGTAAAATTGCTCGACAATCATGAAAATAAATTAAATTAAAAATATTTATCTTTTTGTTATCATTTTTTTTAATTTGATTATTTTTTCTTATTTTATATTATTTAGTTGTTTTTTATTTTTTTTTT
Organism: Campiglossa producta; assembly: GCA_964058755.1. NCBI lineage: Eukaryota > Metazoa > Arthropoda > Insecta > Diptera > Tephritidae > Campiglossa > Campiglossa producta. Next base: position 86,385,549 of record CAXKVI010000004.1, on the reverse strand, counting down.
TATTTTTTTTTTTACTTTTTTTAATTTTTTTTTATTTTTTTATTTTTTTTTATTTTAGTTTACTTTATTTTATTTTATTTTATTTTTTTTTTGTTTTATTTTATCTTATTTTATTTTATTTTATTTTTATCAAATTATTCTTTAGAGTTTTTGGCGAACACAAGCTAAAAAATACTACAAACAATACCAACAATTTCGATCTTGTTGAAGGATATTGTCAAACTGCGTTGTATTTTATTGTTAAAAATTTTGTATCACCTTTTAACTGCGAATCGATCCAGGGTGATCAGGAATTTCGAACCGCACAAAGCGGTTTGACAAGATCCTTCAACAAGATCGAAATTGTAATTATCCAAAAACTTATATAAATAGCTTGTTAAAAATTAAATTATTTTTTTTTTATGTCGTTTTTAATAAGACTGGGTTTGAATGCTTTGGCCGACACACAAATACTTGAAAAAGGAACCTTGCCAAATACATAAGTACAAAGCTATAAAAAAATATAAGCCATGTAAATTATCTCCTATTAAGTGTCTGATTTGATAGTCGCGTGACATTATTTTAAGCGAAGTAGATAGCATTCAGGTGGGTCATAATGAGCATTTCGAACATTATCATTATATCGTAAAAAGTTGAAAGTACTACTCCTCATTTTTGCTTTGTTTTTGATTGTTCGGCTTGCTCGTTTTGCGAATTACGCTTAATTTCTCTTTGTGCTTTAGTTTTGTGTGTTTTTGCTATGTTTAACAAAAAAAAAAAAAAACAAATTGCCGTACATATTGTCGTGTTGTAAAACCTCTACAAAAGAAAGTTACTAAAAATACTTTAACTGCACAAGCATTTTGGTGTTTTTGCTTAGAGCTAACTACTTACCCACAGCGCAACATTCGCTCATTGTTTTCTTTTTTTTTGCCAACACTTTACATGCAATCAAGCACAATCACTTTCTAAAGCAGTTTGACTTCGAGCAAAGAAGTCTCCACCACCCAATTTGGCAAATTATTGAAGGACATGCACGATATCGGAGTCAACGAGGAAAGCGATGTGTTGGGATCAATGGAGCTAGAAATGTGGTTTTAACTTTTCCTCAACTCGTAATTAAACCAAACTAAAAACGCTTATTCAAATTGAAAACTTGAAATCAAATAACCGCAATGAAATGCCAAATTTGCACGCGTTTGTGTGACACTTGCCAGTTGCATGCTGAATGCAGTGGTTGAAATGGGTTACGGCTTTTTTTATTTACCGACTTATATCGCATTTAAATTTTTTGGTGTTTTAGAAATGTATGCAACAAATCTCTACGTTTGAATTTTTATAAGGACAACAGGATCCTTTACCACGAGATTGAAAAAACCCTATTCACGAGAAAACGACATTGGAATTTCAAAAGTAGATTAGTAGATGGCGTAACAGTTTGTTTTCGAGCAAATATATTGTGTATATCCTAAAATTTTGCAATTATAGAGCCTTTTGTACGACCCATTAGTACATGTCGTATGAGTAATATATAGATATTCCGGTAGGAAAAGTTTACATAAATTGGATTAATGTTTTGGTTGATATCTCCAAATGGATTGAGATATCTTTCATTATAAAATAAATTTCTAGATCAGTGTAATGTACCTACATACATTCAAAAAATTTCTAATTCACTATAAAACGATTTCAAAACTGGAGACACCAGTACAAACATTCATACATACACTCAGCCACAAGCATATACATTAGGGTGATTCAAATAAAAAAAATTAGTTTTTTGTGCGGTCTTACCCCCTAAAAGTTAGGTATTGATGAGAATATAAGCCTTGCAAAAAATTTGCGCTCTAACTTAAGCCTTAGGGGTGGCTATTTTTTTCGCCTTTTCCCATACATTTTGTATGGGGAAAAATTACCTTTTTTTTTCAAAGTGAATTTTCTCTTTGATTTTGGAACTTTTTTCAAAATATTTTCACACTGAACCAAAAAAGTTCATGTATCCAATGAAAAAGTACATAGATTTTAAGAATTGTTCGTTAAAACCTCTATAAGCACTTTTTCGTAAAATATGTACACAAATCCACAGAAAGCATGTATTCATTCATAAATTGTAAGAAAATTTTCTTAGATTCTATAAATTTTTTCTTATATTTTAAGAAAAACCAGCGCGAACTTCTATGAAACTTTGTTCGTAAAAAACATGTACGTTTTTACTTTCAAAGTTGAAGCTTTGAAGCTTCCAAAATGGTAAGCCATGTGCGATTATCTTAACTATTAAAATAATTACAGCAATTTAAAATTTACTAGATATTATACTTAGTACAAATCTCAGTCATTTTTAAATGGCTGTAATTATTTTAATAGTTAAGATAATCGCACATGGCTTACCATTTTGGAAGCTTCAAGCCATCAACTTTTTCTCATCAATACCTAACTTTTTAGGGGGTAAGACCAAGTCAACATTTTTTTGAATCACCCTAATATACATACAAACAAAGACTGTTAAAATTGCCGAAAAATATTTTGTATTTATTGTATGAAATACGTATAAAGTAATTAAGTATTTCGTAGACCAACTACCGGCGAAGCATACACAAAAGGCACTACAGGGCGTATACGCAACCATTTGAGAGGCTTTCATAAACTGAAAGTCACCGCATATCGTGCTGAAGAATACATTGCAAATGGAAACCAAAACCTAAAAAAAAAAACAAAAAACATCGCTTAAAAATTGCGGTGCGGCCTTCAACTTTCAACCAACCACACGTACTAGCAACAAATGTTGTTAATAAACAACAAAACGGGCAGAACAGCAACCAAGAGAGTGGAAAGTGAAAGCAAAATCAGTTAAGTTAAAATAACCCCTGCAAAATAGAAACATCAAACCAAAAGCAACAGCAATCAGCACAAACAAAAACAACTAAATACAAACAAAATTAACCTTTTTGTGCGCCGTTGCAGCTACAATCAAAAACGGAAGCGCCCGGTCGAAAATACTACATATTTAAAACGATGAAGGACAGCACGCGATAGGCAGGCAGTGTTGAGCACAAATGGAAGTGCGTGGGGCGCAAAAATTGTTTTAAGGCTATAAGCAAAATTTTTTATGAGCGACTGCGTCAACAAATGGGGCGGCGTAACAAAAATGTCATCATGAATGCTTAAGTTAATTTTATAGCATGTCAGGCGAGGGAAAGCTGAAATTGTAACGAATGTACCAAAAACAACAAAATAAAGAGCACAACGAATTTCAAGGGAAATATGTGAACGAATTTTGTGCGAAAACCGCAAGCATTGAACGAAGACGAAGAGTAAATGGTGTGTTGGGGCCCCCCGTTGTCCACAAGGATAACCTTATTCAACTAGTCAAAGTTTGCTCATTTCATGTTCAAAGTAGAAAAGGCAAAACAAACAAGAGCAAACGACTGATCAGGAAAAAAATGTTACAAAGTAATGGAAACAGCATGCTCGCCATGGCATTTATGAAAAATAGGGCAATGATTGGCAACTATAAATGCGTGTGGCAGATTTATTTTATTTCTTTATTTTTTCCTATTTATTTTTTTTTTTGTTTTTTTTTATTTTTTGATATTTTTTCTTACTTTTTTTTTTTATTTTTAATTTTTTTTTTTTTTTAATTTTTAATTTTTTTTATTTTTTTTTTTTTTTATTTTTTTTATTTTTTTTTTTATTTTTTTTTTTATTTTTTTTTGTTATTTTTTTTTTTTTATTTTTTTTTTTTAATTTTTTTTTTTTATTTTTTTTTTTATTTTTTTTTTATTTTTTTTTATTTTTTATTTTTTTTTTATTTTTTTTTTTTTTTCCCCAATTAATTTTTTTGTTATTTTTTTTTCAATTATTTTTTTTTTATCTTTTTATTTATTTTTTTTTATTAACTTATTCATTTATTTTTTTTTGGTTTTTCATTTCATTTTATCTTTATTTTTTTACTAAGTTATTGTTTTCATCTCATTTTATTTTTATATATTTTACGTAATTTTATTTTATTTTTTACTTCATTTTACTTCATTTTCGTATATTATTTTAAGTAATTTTTTTTTCATTTTACGTAATTTTATTTTATTTTATTTTACATGATTTTATATTTTTTACGTAATTTTATTTTACGAAACTTTTTTATTTCACGTAGTTCTATCACATTTTACTTAACGTTATTTTATTCTATTTTATTTAACGTTATTTTATTTTATTTTACGTAATTTTATATTATATTACCTTATTTTTATTTTACGTAATTTAATTTTACTTACGAAGTTTAATTTTACTTACTTTTATATTATGTACTTCATGTTTGTAGTTTTATTTTATATTATTTTATTTTACCTAATTTTATATTACGTTACGTCATTTTTCTTTATTTCACGTAATTTTATTTTATGCAATTTTACTTTACTTTCTTTTACGTAATTAAATTTTTTTTAATTTTATTCCAAATTAGCTGGTGCCCGCGACTTCGTATGCGTATAATTTCTGTTTTTTTGCAGCTGAATTAGCAAAGAATAAAATCCAACTAAAAGACTGGAGTTCAGCAATTAAGGTTCGTGTTGTCATGTAAGCTTTAAAGTTTGTCTGCTCGATAAACCCAAATTTCGGTCACAAAAAATGTTTTCATCGGACTGATAAAGCTTAAAGTTAAAAAAAAACTACCCTTTCCTTATAAGGTAAGAAATTGGTACATTTCCCTTAATAGCCATTTTAAGCGTTTTGGTATTAAGAAGTTTCACATTTTATGAGATATCTCCGGGGTAGCTTAGGTATTGAAATTAATCAAATGGTTTACGACAGCATTCATAAACACCTTTTGTTTGATACCCATAATGTACTAACACATTTTTGTGGAAATATTCGTCGATACCTCCGAAACCGGTCGAGCTATCGAAATTTCAAGATATCTCCCAAACAATTTCAGATATTTCAATAAATCATATCGCATATTATAGCACTCATTGACACCTTTCGTTTGACACCCATATTGTACTAAGACATTTTTGGTCACCCCTGGTCCACATATTGGGCGATAACCTCAAAACCCATAGAGATATTGCAAAAAATAATATCTTAAACTTTAAGTTGAGTATCTAGCAATACAACGATTCGAGTCCATTCAGTACTTTTAGAGTGTTACGACCACAAACATACAGAGAGACATGGTCCGCATATTGGGCGATAACTCCAAAACCGGTTGAGATATCGAAAAAAGTAATTAAATTTTAAGTTGAGCGTCGAGCAATCCAACGAAAAAAGTTCATTCAATTCCATTCATTACTTTCAGAGTGATACGGCCACAAACATACGGACAGACAGACAGACAGACACACAAAAATTTTTAAAATGGTTGTTTTGCTCCCCCCAATAAATTTTTTGTTGATATCTGCCATGTGCAGACATCGGCCTGTTACAATTTTATTATATGTAGAGATTTTTTGCATGCAGGGCACATGGCTCAAAGCGTTAAGACAACGCAATGCAGTCTGGTAGGTTCGATGCCAGCCAGACCGAAAACACTACGTCTAAATGTTTAGTCGCATGGAAACTAGTCAGTGAATTACCATTCCGCTGTATACAATTTTGCATTCAATTCTTTCCAATTCCTATGATTTTTTATTTTTATTTTTTATTTTTATTTTTTATTTTTATTATTATTTTTTTTTTATTATTTTTTTAATTTTTTTTTTAATTTTTTTTTTATTTACTTATTTATTTTTTTTTTCTTTCTTTTTCATTTCATTTTACCTTTACTTTTTTATTAACTTATTTTTTTTATCTCATTTTATTTTTACATATTTTACGTAATTTTATTTTACTTTTTTACGTAATTTTACTTCATTTTCGTATTTTATTTTACGTATTTTTTTTTATTTTACGTAATTTTATTTTGTTTTACGAAACTTTTTTATTTCACGTAATTCTATCACATTTTACTTAACGTTATTTTATTCTATTTTATTTAACGTTATTCTATTTTATTTAACCGTTTCGGGACGATGGGGATGTTTTTATCCCGAAGAAATTCAAAAAATCGTATCTGTCACAATATGGAAGCGATTTGGTTCAAAACAGTCCCAAATCATTCATTATACTCTTCTCTACAAAAACAAAAATACCAGCTGTTGGTTGGAGTCATCCGTTTTTTATTAAATGTCATTTTCTTAGACACGTTGTTGCGTAGATGGTATTTGTTTGGAAAAAGCTTAGAAAATAAGTGATTTTTAATTGAATTATAGTTACATTTTGTGGAAATTGTGCTAATCTATTGAAATAAAACGTTTAGAATAAAGAATAACTTATTTTCCTTATAAGAAGTCAAGGTAAGTTCCGTGGGAAGAAATCATCCCAAATCCGTTTATTTGTGGGATATTATTATCCCATACGTACTCATGTACATTATTTTTCTTAGAGAATGGATAGACCACGCAGACTGGGTGTTTCACAAATTCAGAACTTTTTGAATGAATCGAGTGATGAGGATGATCTGTTTGCTGATAGTGGTTCCGCATACAGTCCCAGTGAAAAAAGCAACATTGATTCAGGAGATGGAGAAAACACACAGCCCGGCAGAGCATATGATGAAGAAATAGAAATTGATCGTGGAAATGAAAGTGCTATAGATGAAATTGGTGGTGGAAATGAAAGTGCTATGGATGAAAATGATGGTGAAAATGAACGTACTGATGAAATATACGAAGTTGAACGTTTGGAAGAAGATAATGTGAATGAATGGCCTGATGATATTATAATATGGACAGGCCCACAACCGACATTCAAGCCACGATTCACTATTAGCCAAGAACGAATCATTCATAATCAGGGCATATAAATATAATGTCTTATAAGATAAAATTGAAAATATAAACGACAAAATAAAATGAAATCGAGTGAATTTAAGTCTAGAATTTTTATTAATATTTTTGAATACAGATGGATTTGGGATGTTTTTATCCCAGGACATTTATTAATATTTTTGAATACAGATGGATTTGGGATGTTTTTATCCCAGGACAATATCTCCTTTTAGGGATGCGCTAAAAATATATTATCAAATTACTTTTCTTAAAATAGCCATAGGAGACGAAATAAACACTTTTCTTTGAGATTGTACGTCACAAAAGTTCCCGTCCCGAAACGGTTAACGTTATTTTAATTTATTTTACGCAATTTAATTTTACTTACGTAATTTAATTTCGTTTTACGTATTTCTATCCTATTTTATTTGTTACATTATTTCGTTACATTTTTACGTAAATTTATATTATGTACTTCATGTTTGTAGTTTTATTTTATATTATTTTATTTTACCTAATTTTATATTACGTTACGTCATTTTATTTTATATCGCGTAATTTTATTTTATGCAATTTTACTTTACTTTCTTTTACATAATTTATTTTTTTTTTTTTTTTTAATTTTATTCCAAATTATTTTATCAGAAATAATTGGCGAGAAAAATGAGCTGGAATGGATAAGAATTGACCGTCATTTTGGTTGAATCAACCCATATTTTGGTTAAATCAACAGATATTTTGGTTGATATGACCAAATCACAGTCAATTCTTATCCATCACCGGCTCAATTTTCTCTGTGTGTATGAATGTCGATATGTAGTATGCAAATGTGTGTACGAATACATATTTATATCTAATATTCTCTGCGCTTTTGAATTACATACATAAATGTTTTCATTCATTCATTCCCCATGACCTGAATTTCACCACTTCAATATGTTTTTGATATCTTTGACATGGCTTTTTCTACTTTCTCACTTTTTCGTTTGATATTTTTATGCATTTTGACTGCGTTTTTGCAGTCAAAATCCTACATTTTGTTTATGTTTTTTTTTTGTGCATCGACTTGTTTAAGAATGTTTCCGATAAATGGTAAACCAAAAGATCAAAAATACAGGAAACTATCAAATGGATGTGAAATCACAAAAAAAAAGATAAAATAAAAAAGAATAAAAAAAACTAGTCAAAAAAAATTGTTGAAAAAAGGAAGGAATGAGAAAAAAACTCCTTTTAAGTAGTCGTATGCAGGATTGAATGTAGATGTAGATATGTATGCACAAAATCGCTAGAATGTATGCGTAGTTATTCTAGCTTGCGGCTAAAATATTGTTCTTGAAATCTCGGTTAAAACTAAATGAAGACTCGGATAATACTAAACAACAAGAAAGGAAAACGAGAAAGGAGGAAAAATAGACATGCATGTGTACATACATATTGGAACTGATTCGAAAGCTAAAAAATGTCGAGATATATTTATGTATAAATGTGCATTTTGAAATATATGGCAGCCTAAGGACAAGATCATAAAAAAAATATTTGAAATTTGGTCTCGAATTACCCATCAACCATAATTATCTAGAGCAAGGGTGTCCAGCCCTTTCAAGATAAGGGGGCAACACAAGAACAACGTCCTGGAGTCAAAAAAAAAATTTTATTAAATATCTCATATCATTACTTAGAATTTATGAAGGTATGAATATGAACGTAGGCACATATGTATGGACTTATGTTCATTCAACTCATACTAATGTGTTAATATTGCACCTTTCATTTTTGTGCATACACATACGTACATACGAGGAAACAAACAAAATGAGCTTAATTTCATATAAGCTATGCTGAAAATTTGATTCTTCACACCCGCACATAAAGTTGTGTTCTACCTCACACAGATGTGCGACAGGAATGTTCTAAATATTTGATGCGTAGTCGCATTCGTGAACCCAGAACTATCGCATTTACGCTAAAATAAAATAAAGTAAAAAAAAATTAAATTGAAAAAAAAATATAATTATAATTATCGAATAAAAACAAATATAAAAAAATTAATAAAACAATATAAAATAAATTAAATTAAGCTTAAATTAAATAAAACAAATACAAAAAAAAAATAAAAATAAAAAAATTATATTAATAAATAAAAAAAAATGAATTGATCAAAAATCGAGATTCACTACATCCCTAATATGTATTTAGGTTCATGCACAATAACTCTTGTTCGAAAATACCAGCTTAAAAGCGCACCAATGAACTAATACTAATGTGAGTTTTTATTAGGTTAAGCGTCAGTGATGCGTAATATACGTATGAGAGCACATATTACCAAAACCAACAACAACAAAGACAACAAGTAATACAAGCTCACGCGTATGCGAGTTGTTCCACATATTTTTACCTGGAAAAAATTGCCTCAAAGAGCAGCATTAAAGCGTATACAATGAAAAAATTATGATTAAAATAAATTACGAAATCAGAGCGAAATAATAAAAAATTAGAAGCATAAGAAATACCCAAAATATTCAGAATTGTTTTTTAAGCTTTATATAACAACATTGGAATTCCAGTGTTTTTTAGAACAAATAAAAAAAATAAAAAATAAAAATTTAAAAAAATTTAAAAAAAATTTAAAAAAAAAATTTAAAAAAAAAAACTTAAAAAAATTAAAACAAATCTATAAATAAAATCATATATAAAATAAATAAATAAATAATAAAAAAATATAAAAAATAAATAAAAAAATATAAAAAATAAATATAAAAAATAAATAAAAAAAATATAAAAAATAAATAAAAAAAAATATAAAAAATAAATAAAAAAAAATATAAAATAAAAAACAATAAAAAAGGTTTAATATAAAAAAATGAGTATAAAATAAAAATAAAAAAAAAGATAAAATAAAAAAATTAAAAAAAAAAATAAATAAAAAAGTATAAAATAAAAAAATAATTAAAAAAGTATAAAATAAAAAAAATTATTTCAAAAATAAAAAACTAGATTAAAAAAAAAATACAAATTAAAAAAAACATAACAGAATAAAAATTTTTTTTAAACAAAAAACAATTAAAAAAGCGATAAAAAAGAATTAAAAAAAATTATGCAACAAAAAAAAAAAATAAAACAACAGCATACTGTGCTATAGCTATGAAACGCACTATGAAAGAAATACGAAAAAATATACTAAAATTAATACAAAATACAGGTCACGAAATTCATAAGGCAGCATAAGAGCATAGCTTTCAATTACTCACACTAGCACAAGCTCATTAGAAACACTTACTATTAAGCTAGTCAAGAATTCATAAATGAATATTTAGTAAGTCTAAGTAGTTAGATCGTGCGCTAAAAATAAATGACAGCTTTGCAAGTGATTGCTGAGTATTAACTATTCGTTCATGTAAAAGACTTGATTTTAATTTAAAATGTCCTTGACACATTTATGCCACTTCCACAAGAACTATTTCTGTCACGTTACTTATAAAATATCTTATTTTGAGTGTAAAAACGACTTTTGAATTTGAAAAAAAAATAAATAAAATTTATAATAAAATGGTTCATGACATATTTTCCTATTTCTAGTTGACTTGTGCGTTGTGTCTGAAATGTGCGTACGTTTGGTTTTATGTGTGTACAACCACGACTTCTATGTCTTCCTGCTTGTTACTCTTGCTTACTTACACGAAATTAAAATTTATCCCTACAGCTATTTGCAGCCTTACCTCCTTTCTTCACTTCAATATTTCACTTTTCATTGCTATTCAGCGTTTCGCCTGAAGTTTTTGCCAGATTAAGTCGGTTGCTGCTGGTTCATGAGTCGTAATATAAGCGGCGGAGACAGTAATTGTGATGCTTTAGTGCGACAGAAAAATAATAATAATATTTCCTTAGCAAATATTAGCGGAATGTAACGAACGTAAAAGATGGTAGTGCGGAATATTTTTTTTTTTTTCGTCTTTAAAAAATAACAACGGACATTTCTCAGGATAGTTCAGGATTTGAATTTAATTTAATTTAGCTTGATTTAATTTGCTTTAAGTTAATTTAATTTAGTTAACTTTAATTCAGCTTTATTTTATTTTATTTAACATAATTTGAATTAATTAAATTTAATTTTTCTTTAGTTTCATTTATTTTTAATTAATTTTATTTATTTTTTGTTCTATTTCATTTTGTTTAATTTCATTTAATTTTTTTATTTTCTTTTTGTTACAATTTTTTCTATTAAAATTGTTTTTAATTTTAATTTGTTTTATTCTATTTTTTTATTTTTATTTTTATACCCAGCGTACTAGTACTAGTACAAGGGTATATTAATTTTGTTCACATAACGGTAGTTTGTAACGGCACAAAATAATCGAGATAGATATAGAGTTCCATATATGAAAGTTCTTAGTTTGAAAAGAGGATTTCATTCAGGCATGTCCGTCCGTCTGTCCGTCCGTCCGTCAGTCCGTCCGTCCGTCTGTGTACACGATAACTTGAGTAAAAATTTAGATATTTGCATGAAATTTTATATACAGGTTACTCTTTGGCCAAGGTAGGTTGCTATTGAAAATGGGCGAAATCGGATGATAACCACGCCCCCTTTTTCGATATCGAAAATTTCGAAAATCACACAAATTGACATATCTCGGTAACTGAAATGGCTAAAACTATGTAATTTCATAGGTGAATCCATCCGGCCATCCTCTTATGATTTTTCCAAAAAAATTTTATAGTGGGCTTGGCACCGCCCACTTTTAAGGGTGGAATTTTTGAAAATTTGACTGGTCGTAACTTTTAAACTGATTAAGATAGAACGATGAAATTTGACACAATGCATACTAGTATCGTTGGGAGTATATCTGATGAAATTGGATAAAATCGCCCTCCAACCATGCCCACTTTCGATATCAAAATCTTCGAAAATCACCTAAATTGACATAATTCGGTAACGGAAATGGCTAAATTTATATAATTTCCCAGGTGAAACGCCCTGGTCATCCGCTTATGATTTCTCCATAAATTTTTTATAGTGGGCGTGGCACCGCCCACTTTTAAGGGTTGATTTTTTGAAAATTTGACTGGTCGTAACTTTTAAACCGATTAAGATAGAAAGATGAAATTTTGCACAACGCATACTAGTATCGTTGGGAGTATATCTGATGAAATTGGATAAAATCGCCCTCCAACCATGCCCACTTTCGATATCGAAAATCACATAAATTGAAATAATTCGGTAACGGAAATTAGGTAAATCCTCCAAGGGCCTAATGATTGCTATCCCGTTCTAAAAATTACCGCTGGGTATTGAATGTTCGGTTCACCCGAACTTAGACTTCCTTACTTGTTTTTTTCTATTTTTTGTAATTTTTTTTATTTTTTGGCCATTTTTTAATTTTTTTTTAATTTTTTTTTTTGTATTTTTTTATTTGTATTTTTTTATTCTTTTTTATTTTTTTATTTATATTTTTTTTATTTTTTTTTTTTAATTTTTTTTTTTTGTATTTTTGTTATTTTATTTTTTTTTTTTTGTTTTTTATTATTTTATTTTTTTTTTGTTTTTTATTATTTTATTTTTTTTTTGTTTTTTATTATTTTATTTTATTTTTTTTTGTTTTTTATTATTTTATTTTATTTTTTTTTTTGTTTTTTTATAATTTTTTTTTTGTTTTTTATTATTTTTTTTTTTTGTTTTTTATTGTTTTTATTTTAATTTTTATTTTATTTTTATTTTTTCATTTTATTAAACTTTTTTTAATTGATTTTTTTATTTTTTTTTTATTTTTTTTTTATTTTTTTTTTAACTTTTTTTAATTGATTTTTTTATTTTTATTTTTTCATTTTATTAAACTTTTTTTAATTGATTTTTTTATTTTAATTTTTTTATTTTGTTATTTTTTTGTTTTATTAAACTTTTTATTTGATTTTTTTATTATATTTAATTTTTTTATTTTATTTTATTATTTGTTTTAATTTTTTTAATTTGTTTTATTTTATTTTTTTTTTTTTTATTTTTTTAGTTTTTTTTTAACTTTTTTTATCCATATTTTAGAAGAAATTTCCTGTACCATATTTGTAGGTTCATATCTACCATAAGTTAACTACCTTTTCGACATTTACCTACATACAAAAAAGTACAAAAACTTACAATACTTCCACCCACACAATAGCAATTTCTATAGCAGGATTAGACTGCAAAAATGAAAGTGATGTGTGAAACGATAATAGAAGCTTACGGCTTACAAATGAAGCATGGCATAATACGCGTCTAAGTGCCCTACAGGAAAAATAAAACGCCAGCATAAATAAAATGGCAGTAGAAGAGTCACCACGCTCTCGTACACTATGCCGCACACTTCGAATATCGGTCAAGTTCACACACACTTTTTGTAGTGTTTGCTGGTTTGATTTTGTGCAAAAGAAAGTACGCAGCTTAACTCATAAATATTCAAATTAGACCATAAATATTTGTATAAGGCAACATTTTGAGTGAGTGAAGCGTGAGTGAAGAGTTCATTATCATATGTACATTATAAGTACAAAAACAATATTGAAATGCATAAAGAGATATTAGTCTTAACTCATACATCATAAGTAAATAAATATATGTGGTGAACCTTTCTTTACTAAAACAATTTATAATACTGTGGTTTTCCAGACATCATTAAAATTTTCAATGCCAATGGCACTTTGCCTAACTTACTTTGTTGCATACGTCATTAATACTGAACTATCAAACATGCTTGACTCTTTTGACAAAATCGTTTATCTTCCCGAATTTAAATTCTTCAATTATATCAACCAAACGTTTTTTACTTTGTGTCTCACCTTCGCCTGCTTTTGCATTTGTTTCTTGTGCGGTTTCACAAAAACCATCGTCCGTATTTAAATATTCAAATTTATCCATTTCTGCCACTGATTTATGATATTATAAGTACACTTCAATTGAGTGTAAGAAGATTATCGGAAATTGCATATTAATATCACAAATTTCGAAATTTTATTGATGTTCAGCAAAAATATTGATGTGAAGACAGCTTATGTGCATAAAGGTGCTTAGATGGGATTAATAGAGATGTGAGAGCTGCACATGCAAAGAGTTTATATATGGCAGAGATAGGAGCGGGGTAAATTCGCATAGTTATACAACTTTTATTTTTTTAAGTTCTGGATTTAAAAATAGTTTTATTTTTTTATAGGAGCATGTTTGACGTAAGGCAATGGTATGGTAATGGTAGGGGAATGTATATTGTTTGACCTTGTCCAAAAAATGTCTGTGAACAGCTGCACTTCAGCCATGTATACTATAGCATAATAAATATGCATGATATATTTTCAGTAAAGAATGCTTCCACCCTGCGAAAATCGATAGTACTATATATCCTAGTAGGAGTACACGAATTGGAGCATCAGAGTACTCCAAATGTAATCCCTTTTCATATAAAAAGTGTGCTCCAATTAACATTGCGATGTCCTAGGCCTGGACCACCTACTCCAAACTTCGCTTTGTTTCTGCTACTCCATGGAGTACCTACAGTCAGAGTACCTTGCAATCTTCTTCAATGTTGTTACTCCTTGGAGTATATACTGCCAGAGCAATAGTGTCGCGATTTTCGTCGATAAGGCGACTTTCAAAAAACTGAAGGTGGACCGATAAAGTATACAAAAGATTACTATTGGAGTACTCTAATATAAAAAAAATTGGAACACATAATCCAACGATTTTTGCAGGGCATATCTAGACATAATGAATTGTGCTTTGTTCCCCTTTCTCCACACTCACTACTAGAGTAGAGGCATAAAAATTCCTATTTTCTGCAACTTTTTACTTGTTCGAAGTCAAGTCAACACTTGAAGCAAAAACATGTGTGCTGAAATGTTTGAAAAGTATGCTCAAAATTACGTAGGCACACACACTTCAGCATGGCAACACTTCACACATACATACATACATAGATACATCGTTTGCATATTCACTAAGATAAGTTATACTTTGTAGTTTGTATCAAAAAAAAGTTTGTAATAGTCTCAAATTGTTTACCAAAAAAGGAACAAGAACGGAAAAAATTGGACTAAATTTGGATGTGACGATTTTTATTTTTTGGTTGACACTACTCTTTCGTCTAATCTGGCTTGTGGCTGTGATTTACGAAAAATCGTACCTTTATACACTGTTGATAGTTGCAAATTTGTCCATGAATCTGAGCCATACATCAGGACAGGTATGATGAGAGACTTATAGAGCGTGATCTTTGTTCTTCGGGAGAGGACTTTACTTCTCAATTGCCTACTCAGTCCAAAGTAGCACTTGTTGGCAAGAGTGATTCTCCGCTGGATTTCTAGACTGATATTATTTTCGGTGTTGATACTGGTTTCCAAATAGACGAAGTCCCTCACAGTTTCAAATTTGTAACTATCAACAGTGACATGGCTGCCAAGGCGCAGGTGCGCCGATTCTTTCTTTGATGACAGCAAATACTGCGTCTTGTCCTCGTTCACGGCAAGACCCACTTTTTTCGCTTCCTTATCCAGTCCAGAGAAGGCAGCGCTTACGGCGCGGTTGTTAAGGCCAATGATATCAATATCATCGGCATACGCCAGCAATTGCACGCTCTTGTAAAAGATTGTACCATTGCGGTTTAGCTCTGCTGCTCGAATTATCTTCTCCAGCATCAGATTGAAGAAATCGCACGAAAGGGAGTCGCCCTGTCTGAAACCTCGTTTGGTTTCAAATGGCTCAGAGAGGTCCTTCCCGATTCTGACGGAGCTGTTGGTATTGCTCAACGTCATTTGACAAAGCCGTATAAGCTTTGCAGGGAAGTCAAATTCAGACATGGCGGCATACAGGCAACTCCTTTTTGCGCTGTCAAATGCGGCTTTGAAATCGACAAAGAGATGGTGTGTGTCGATTCTTTTATCATGGGTCTTCTCCAGGATTTGGCGTATCGTGAAAATCTGGTCGATGGTAGACTTACCAGGTCTAAAGCCACACTGATAAGGTCCAATCAGTTTGTCTACGATGGGCTTCAGCCTTTCACACAACACGCTAGAAAGAACCTTATATGCGATATTAAGAAGACTGATTCCGCGGTAGTTGGTGCGGTTAGCGGGATCGCCTTTCTGGGGGATTGGGCAAAGCACACTTAAATTTCAATCCGGAGGCACGCATTCGTCTGACCATATTCTGCATAAGAGCTGATGCATGCAATCTAGCGGTTCCCTATGTACAGTCACTTCTCAGAGCAGAAACCCCAGGACATTGCCATGGATCTCTGCGCAGTGGAACCACCCGGGGTTTTACCTCGGCCAAGGACTGTCACTTTCAATGTAACCCTGTTTAGTATGTTTTGTCCCATTCCGAAACTATCATCCTCCCCCCTTGCAGCAGGGCTGCAAGATATTCTATTGTTACGGGCGGGCGTTGAGCCGAACCCCGGACCAAAAGAATGGATATGCAGTGTCTGTTGCAAAAAGATATATATTAAACGGTCGCATTCTGTGCAATGCTTCTCGTGTAAGAGATGGCTCCATAAATCTGGATGTTCAGGGCTTAACCTTAACATCCACAGACCCCGTACTTTCTTTAGTACTCTCGTGGCCCCTTGTTGTTTGCGCCCTCGGGCGTCCCGCGGTAAGCGCCGTTCAAGCGCACCCTTACCGCCACTTTCTAGTAGCAATACTAATAATAATAATAATAATGTCTTAACGACTAGCAGTACTTCTGCTATACCCGCCACACAAATTCCAGACTGTTGCTCGTGCCTTATAGCGTCAACATCACGCGCAGCAGCTCAACACTCTCGCTCCCACCGGAGCAGTTTAGACATGAGCAACTCCGAGCACCAGTCTCTCTCTGTTTCTACATCACACCCCCCGCCCTCCTCCCATTTAAATTCTCACGTGAGTCAGGATCAACATCTTCTCGCACCTGTCTCTACGTGTACTGTTTGTCGGCAAAGATTATACACGCTCGCGTCATCGGTCAAATGCAATAACTGCTTAGGCCAATGCCACGTACATCTATGCTCTGGGCTCGCTAACAGGAACCTTTGGACGGATGCGTCCATTGCACCATGCTGTAACACGCCTCAATCTACGACGCCAGCCAACCCGGTTACACCAGGTCCACAGCTAACTAGGCTGAGGCACAGCCTTGGTCTTAGCCTACCAACACCTGGGCGAACACATCCGTCTCTCACGCCTATGGTTAACTCGACATCGACCCCACCGGCGCACTTCCAAATCTTACAGCATAACTGTAACGGATTAACTGGTAAGATCGCAGAGATAACTAATTTGATGACGCAATATGACATAAAACTTGCCGCAGTCCAAGAAACCAAGCTCAGTCCTAGGTCGGACCTCATTAGCTATGGCGGATATAACATCCACCGGAAAGACCGTCATAGAGTAACAGGAGGTCTGGGAGATGGTCTAGCGTTCATAACGCACAACTCTGTACAGTATCATCTATTTGATACCGACATCGAAGGAACGGATGATATCTTAGAAAGCCAAGGTATTACCATCCGTACAGGAGATGTCGATCTCCAAATCATAAACATCTACATACCCCCTGTCTCAAGTTGCCCCACCGGTTATCACCCCGACATTAGCTTGCTATTACGAGGAGATAACCGCGTGATCCTGGGCGACTTCAATGCGCACCACGATATGTGGCACTCAAACTTGCCAGCAGACAGTAGGGGGCATGTACTCGCAGAACAAATAGATGATACGGCTTTCTGTACATTGAACGGAGACGCCCCAACGAGAGTATCGGGTAACTGCTATAGTTCGCCAGATATTTCTATCGTAAGTGCAGGACTATTGAACAACACCAATTGGCGACCCATGCACACGTTGGCGTCTGACCATCTCCCAATAGTCATTACCATCGAACGACCGACGGACTTTATTACACCTGAGCATGGTACATATATTAACTTTACCAAGGCGGACTGGGACAGTTTTCAGACATATAAGGACGAATCCTTGGCTGCTCTACGGACGTACGCAAAGGCGAACGAGACTTCCGCAACATCATTGACTTGGCCTCTAAACGCTTCATTCCTGCGGGTCGAATATCCCAAATAAGACCAAATTTCCCCGCGGAGGCAGCGGCCATGGCTAGAGAAAGAGATGAAGTGCGAAGTCTCAATCCCGCAGACCCCCGTATAAGGGATCTCAACGCGGAAATTCGTAGGTTGGTCGATAAACATAAACTGGCCAAATGGAAACAACACCTAGAGCAATGCAACCTCTCTGATGGTGTTGGCAAATTATGGACTACGGCCAAAGCTCTATCTAATCCAACGCAACACAAGGATAAAGTAGATATTACTTTCGGTGACAGGGTGAAGAAGGACCCTAGGGGATGTGCGAACTCCTTCTGTAGACAATTTGTACTACATTCCCCGCCCGATAGAGCTAAACGTAGAACCATGCGACAGGCGCGTAAATACAAAAACCAAAACACGTCCATTGTCATCACTGCCTCAGAGGTGAAGGAAGCCATCAGACAGGCTAAGCCCTCAAAATCCATCGGCCCGGCCCCCCGGCCATGAAGATGCTGAAACATCTAGGCCAGGAGGGACACAAATACTTAGCGGCTCTGTTCAGTCTTTCACTGAACACTTTCGTCATTCCTGAAATATGGAAAAAGGCGAGAGTGGTTCCAATACTAAAACCTAGAAAGCCGGCAAACATAGGCGAGTCATATAGCCCTATATCACTTTTGTCGCCGGTAGTGAAGACGCTAGAGTCCATTTTGCTCCCGTATTATACTGCAAATCTGCACCTGGCTAGTCATCAACATGGCTTCCGTAAGCTGCACAGCACCACCACCGCACTCAATGCCATTACAACTCAAATAAATAGCGGCCAAAATCAAAACCAACCAAATCACAGGACTGTTTAGTGGCACTTGACCTGTCGAAAGCTTTTGACACAGTCAACCATGCCACTCTCATACAAGATCTGTTTGAGACACAGATACCTGATGGTTTAAAGAGATGGACCGCTAATTATTTGAGTGGACGGCAGGCGTCGGTTAACTTTAGAAACGCAAAATCAAAACCTAGACGTATTAGACAGGGGGTGCCACAGGGTGGTGTCCTATCCCCGACACTGTTTAATTTCTATCTATCGAAGATGCCCCCACCACCAGAGGGCGTCTTCGTCGTTTCATATGCCGACGACTGTACAATAATGGCGACGGGGAAGGGCCCCTATACTGATGAACTCTGTGCGAAAATCAACGGTTACCTCTGCGACCTTTCCAGGTTTTTCACTGAGCGAGATCTGACTATATCTCTGACTAAATCAACGGCGACGCTTTTCACGACATGGACGCACCAGGTGAGAAATGAATTAGACATTTTCGTTGATGGCACTAAGCTACCAACTGTCAGCCACCCAAAGTTATTAGGGGTGACACTGGATAATACTTTCTCATCTGCTGGTCATATGTCTGCAGTGGTCTCAAAGGTACGTGGCCACAACAAGATCCTCAAGTCACTTGCCGGCAATCGGGCTCTAGCCGACATCCACACCGAGTCGGTAGACACTTTTGTCGGATCTCTACCTGTGAATCCCGTTCTGAACAGTCCTCACCGGATATTGCTGAAGAAGAACGCACCTTACCAAGGGAGACAAGAGTCACCTTGGCACAGCTTAGGTCTGGATATAGTGTAAGGTTAAACTCCTACTTATCCAGACTTAATGATACAATCTCAAACACATGCCCTGCATGTGGTAGGACCTCCCATGATACTCTACATCTCTTCACTTGTTCATCTGAACCTACTCTTCTAACCCCTCTGTCCCTCTGGACAAACCCGGTTGAAACTGCACGTTTCCTTGGACTCCCCTTAGAAGAGCTTGATGAAGATCTTCGGAATGATCATACACTCTAGACAGGGCAATGCATTGTTAACAACAACAACAACAACAACAACAACAACAACAACAACAACAACAACATGCTTTTTACCAGCTCTTCGCCTCCGTGTTTGAACAGAAGAAAGCAAAAGAGTATAGAAGGAGATTTAACTATAAGCTTTATAGGGCTGATACATTAGCTTTTGCGAGTTAACTTGGGCATAATCTTCATTATAAACTCCCAAAAATGAAGAAGATTTGAGCAGAAATCATAACGATTTGACCGCTACTGTCAACGATAAAAAAAAAAATATCAAGGACAACTACCAAAATTACGATATTACCGCTACTGGACACTAGAGCCACCAAAAAATAAACAATCCCCAGCGACATCTAGTTTTAAAAAGCAAGTACTACAACCAAAGCACTAGATGGCGCCGATTGTTAAAATTAAATTTTTTATGTGCAAGGGTAAAATTTGGATCTGATTAAAGAAGATTTATTGGAGGTAATCTCCGTGTGTGTATCCATAGCATTACGCAGATCAGACCATAGTCCAGCGAACTAGAACCCAAAGGTTCCGCTGGCTGGGTGAATAGACAGAGAATTCTTAAGAAGCAGACCAGAATGTTCCTATGGAGGTGGAAACAACGGGTGGAGGTTAACTTGAACTCCCTTGGGGTTTCCAACTGGCGTCAGTTATCACTTAAAAGGAATGACTGAAGTGCTTTAATAAGCTACGGTCCTATAGCAAATACGCATGAATGCCTTGATGTATTGTAAAATTTAATTATTAACTTAATTTATGTTTGTACAGATGTGCAGGTAGTTGACAAGTTTAAATTAATTAAATCAAATTCATGTCACCAGCAGATATATCATTTGATAAACGACTTCAACATGACTTGCTGACATGATTTTCTTCACACGTCAAAATTTATTTGTTTGAACTTCCAAAGCAAATCTTTACACGGTTAAAAAATTAGCCTAAATTTTAAACCCATCTAAAGTTTAAGTGATTTTTTAAACTTTTTTTGGAATATTTTAAACTCTCCAAAGATCTAAACGAAAAAGCGTTCTAAAATTTGTTTTCTCGTTTGTTTGAAAGCCATTGAACTTTGGCCACCAACAATTTGTATGCGAGATAGTAGAGCTGTGATACCTGAGCGCTTCCGTTCGAATCCTGTCAAGTGTCACATTTTTTACAACCTTTATATTATTTAATTTTATTTTAGTCTTAAAACTTTTCTATTTAGAATTAAAACCTTTTGGTTTAGAATTAACACTTTTTCGGTTGAAAATTGAAAATTTTCTGTTTAAAATTAAACCTTTTTGGTTTAGAATGAAAACTTTTTGGTTTAAAAATTAAAACTTTTCGGTTTAAAATTAACACTTTTTGGTTTAGAATTAAAACTTTTTGGTTTGAAAATTAAAACTGTTCGGTTTAAAATTAAAGTTTTTCAATTTAAAATTAAAACCTTTTCGGTGTAATTTTTTTTTCATTTTTTTTTTAAAGCTTATTCAATTGAATTTTGCCAACAACATTATTTAAGAAATTGTGAAAACATTTGAAACCCGATTCATTTACCAATTTTCTTGAAAACTGGTCTAGATTCAATTTGAAACCAAATTTGGTTTGGTATATATGTAGTCCAAAAAAGTTTAAAATTTAGGCTCAAATTTTTAACCGTGTAGATTAAATTAAGAAATACCAGCAATTAAGAGGAGAGAAGAGAAAACAAACAATAATATATATACTTGTGATACAGCGCTAGTCATTCGCATGACACCAATTCGGCAGCTAACAACTGCGGAAAAATTAAATTTTATATTTGTAAAATAATAAAATTAAATTAAAATAAACAAAAAATAACATAAAAAAGAATAAATTTAATTAAATTATAATAAAATATTTTCTGTTTTTATGTCAATAAAATCCGAAACTTGGCTGCGAATAAGTAAAAACTCCAAAAATCAAGAAAAGCTTTTAACATACTAATTTTCTGATGAACGCACGTTACATATACATTACAGCTTTATTTTTTTTTTTTTTTGCAGAAAGTTTGTGTTTGACATTATTCTCTGTGTGCATTTGAAATGCAATTTCAACTGCCAGCACTTGCATAATATTATCGAATCGAAATCAAAACAAGCACTATTTGAAAATAATCAATCAAATTACTTACACGCCAAAAGTCAAATGGAAATTCAAAAGTTCCTCCCTCCCACAAACTTTTTTTTTTTTACAACTCCCTTTTGTCATTTGTGCAAGCTAAGAGTTAAAATGTGATAGAGTCATCAAAATGTGGTTAGAGAGAGTGAAAGAGAGGGTGCACGAGTGTGTAATATAACACCACAAAAACCACAAAATTGAATTGAATGCGAAAGTGCACCACAAAGGCAACCATTACAAACGCACACGCCCAAAGAGACGTCATCATACTCACATAGCTGCTATTTGTAAAAAGCGTGTGAAATATGTAACACCATAAGTGCGCTTGTGTGTGTGTGTGTTGTAATTGTATGAGTGAGTGCGTTCGACAGCTGCTGTGCTGCTTATTAAAATGCAATTTGACAGTTACTAACACACTTACTCTCTCACATTCACATTTCTTTTATTGTAAATTTGCATAGTCAGGCATTTGTGTTTGCATTAGAAATGTGTGTTAGCAGGTAATGTATACGCACTGGCTGCCAGTAACATTTCTATGGAGCAGCTACGTACATACATAAATATGTACCTGTATTTAATGAAATTCACATGAGTGCAAATTTATATGCTAATGTATTTGGAGTCATGCTGCCTGCCAGTCTTCATATGAATTCAGAGATATACATATTTCATGCACAAAGTGTGTCTGTGTGCATGTACATATGTGGTGTTGTGGCACCCAAAGTGCAAATGCCTGCCTGCTCAGTGCCCAACACCATACCACGATGCATTTGCACATACGCAATTTTCGAGATAGTGGCGTAGTTACCTGCTGTTCTTAGCGACTGCTTTGCGTTTTTCGGTTTTGCTTTTTATTTTTAGTTGATTTTTCAATATTTGTGGCACAGAGGGTAGTGTATCAGGTATATGACGGTAATTCCTGGAAATCTATAGGTACTTACATATCTCTCATTTGCTGCAACATCGTCATAACTCAAAAAATATGTATTCATTGGGAAAAGAAAATGAATAGCTTATTCAAAAAAGGCCGGTAAAAAAATCTGTTATTTTAATCTGAAATCAAATCTCATAGTCTGGGAAGTTTAACGATTCCAAAAAAGATTTAATATCTTAAAACACTCTAAAAACTCTTCGAAAATTCATTCTAAAGTCTGGGAACCTGTGACTTGACCAGATTTTCAAATTGGCCTGATTGTATGGTTCAATCAAAAAAAGTACCACCTTAGTCGTTATGCTACTTGAAAATTTTTTTTTTTAATTTTTTTTTTTTTAGTTTTGTTGTTTTTTTTTTATAATTATTTTATTTTTTTTAGTTTTTTTTTTTTATTTTATTTTATATTTTATTTTTTTTAATGTAATTTTTTTTTTTTAATTTTGTTTTATTTTTTATTTAATTTAGTTTTGTTTTTTTTATTTCATTTAGTTTTGTTTTTTTATTTCATTTAGTTTTGTTTTTTTATTTTATTTTTTTTTTTAATTTTTATTTTTTATTTTTTTTTTTTATTTATTTTAATTTTACTTTTTTTAGTGTTTTTCTTTTTTTGTTTATAAAAACTAAACACGAAAGCATTCGCATAAAACTTGGATATGACTGCTTAAGAATAAATAAATAAATACATGCATCCACGGTTGAACGCAAAACGTTTTTGTTGTTGCCTTTTCAACTGGTTGCTTCTGGTAGTAAATTTTGGCACTGTACTGCTACGACGGTATTTATATTTTTCCAGCACTCATACATAAGTTCATATATGTATACTGAGTTATGTTTGCGTATGCAATAAGCAACGAATAACTGCTGTGGGTGCCCCACTGCATTTGCGGTGTCGGTTTTACAAAGTGTGTGTGCATGTGCGTCCTTGTGCTTGTGTTTACTTATGTAATTTTTGCATATTTTCTGATAACTTTTGTTGGTTTTTTGATTGCTTTTGTTGCTGCTCTTTTTATTATTTTTATTTTTTTTTGCGGTAATTTGTTGAACGCAGCTGGAAGTGAAACGTAGTGTTGAGTGCACAATATATGAAAATTTACGAATGTACACATGTGATTGTAGTATTTATAAAATAAAAACTAATAAAATAAGATGAATGAACAAGCTCAAATAAAATTAAATAAAGTAAATAAAATAAAATAAAGAAAACAAAAAAATAGAATAAAATTACAAAAATTAAATAAATAAATAAATAAAATAACTTTAAGCGCGCTAAACTTGTATATTTGCATATCCAGACTATCTCGAGAACCGCTTGACCGATTTGGATAAAATTATGAATATAGATAGTATGGTTGATTCTAAGACTATCCACTGGGGGTTGCCACTTGGGGCGGGGTATATGCCAATATTGGTATCAAATGAAAGGTATTTATAATCGTACTCCAAATATGACAGTTTCAAACAGGGTAACCCCTAGAGTTACCACCTGACCGCGCTTTATTTATTTTACCTTATGTATATTTAATTAAATATTATCTCGGGAACCGCTTGACCGACTTGGATGAAATTTTGATTCTAATACTATCCACTTGAGGTGGGGCGGTTTACAGGGTTGCCACCTATCTCGTTTTTTTAATTTTGTAGCAAAATATGCCCATATGGTCATCAAATGAAAGGTACTTTCAGCTACATACCAACTAAAATATTTTCAAGTAGGGGTGCCACCTTGCCGCAGTATTTTTGTATATCCGTACTATTTCGGGACCTTTTCGGAACCTTTTTCTTTTGTCATTCTGGGGTCATTTTGGGATCATTTTCGGATAATTTTTGCGTCATTTTAAGTTCAAATTCGTATCATTTTGGGAACATGTAAGGGTCTTTTTGGGATAATTTTAGGATTATTTTTGGCTCATTTTGGGATCATTTTGAGTAAGTAAAGTTAGCGCTCACCCAGGTACTAAATAAGTAAAATAAAATATAAAAAATAAATTAAATTAAAAAATAAAAATAAAATTAAAAAAAGATAAATTAAAAAGAAAAAAAAATTAATAAAATTACAAAAAAAAAATAAAATAAAATATAAAACAAAAAAATATGAAATAAAACAAAATAAAATGAATTAAAACAAAATAAAAAAATTTAATAAACAAAAAAAAAAAAAAAAAAAAAAAAAAAAAAAAAAAAAATTTAATAAAAATAAAAAAATATAAAAAATTAAAACAAAATAAAAAAATAGAACGAAATAAAAAAATTTCTTTAATACAATTTAATTGAAACTTCATGTTGAATTATTATGTTTTTGTTTTGAAGAAATAGTGAAAATAGTACTATAACTATAGCGTGTAATGTTGTTTGTAGCTTTTCTTTGAGTTTTTCTTTTTATATGTAAAAATGCAAGACCATTAAAACAAAAACCAGTACAATTTAATTAGACTAAATAAAATTTAAGTAAATTGAATTAAATAAAAGTTAACAACATATATGAAAATAAAATGTAACAAAAAAAGTTAAAAATGATAAAAAAAAATGCAAGTAGAAAAAAAAAACGTTTACCAGAACCACCAATTTTTTGCTTCCCTGCTCGCCCTTTACAAAGCAGCTGTTACTACTTTGCCCTATGAACCGCCAGCATTCTTGCAGCAACTGCTGTCGCACTTGTCAGACATAATGAAAAGAAACAAAAAAAAAAAAACAACAGACAAGCAAAAATGACTTCAAGAGTAAATGAAATGAAAACTTCAATTAAAAATGTCCAACACTGAATGCTGAAGTGCACAAAAATTTATGCCTCAATTGGTTGCCAGTGTCGCCCGTCTGAGTGCGCTTTTGTTTGTTCTTCTGCTCTTATAACTCTGTATCAATAGGTATTTTGGGTTTGTATTTTGCTGGGCTTATGTATTCGTATTTAACAATTCTCAGAGCCAATATCCTTTTGAAATTTTCTGAATTCGTACACTTTTCGTTCATTGTGCGCTTTGTTTTTGAAGGAATGTTTGCACTGGTAATACGGTTGCTATTTTTTTGTTGTTGTTGTTGTTCTTTTTAGTGTTGGATTTTCTCCAGGTAGATGTATTTGCCATTTTGTGCTTTAATTGAATTTTATTACTCGAATTTCAGCTGCTGCCTTTAATAGGAAAAAGCATCCGTTTTTCGTTTATGTTGGGATAGTCGGTGAGCATGTGTAATTGCGTTGTTTGTAATTTAGCTTTCGCTCGTGTTTTATTTACATTCAATTTGCAGTGAATTGTTTTTCGTGGCCTCTAGAATTTATATTGATTCAAAACCGCATAAATGGTTGAAACCAAAAAAAAGTTAGAACGTAAGAGATACCAAATTATGGTGGCACTGAACTTTGCATAGCCAGTTTAAATTAAATTGGAGTAGAATGCCATTTTAAAAAATAGGATTGTGTATTAATTTTTTATACCCAGCTGTACTTGTACACAGGGTATTATAACTTTGTTAGGATAACGGTTGGTTGTACAGGTATAAAGGAATCGAGATAGATATAGACTTCCATATATCAATATGATCAGGATCGAAAAAAAATTTGATTGAGCCATGTCCGTCCGTCTGTCCGTCCGTCCGTCCGTCTGTCCGTTAACACGATAACTTGAGCAAATAATGAGATATCTTCACCAAATTTGGCATGCGTACTTATTTGGGTTCAGAATAGATTGCTATTGAAAATGGGTAAAATCGGACCATAACCACGCCCCTTTTTCGATATCGAAAATTTCGAAAAACGTATAAAATGGGTTAATTCAATATTAGAAGCAGCTACAATGATAAAATTTGCAATACGTATTGATTTAGATGTTCTAAGGCCGATTTTATAAAATTTTTTGAAAAGGGGGCGTGGTACCGCCTAGAGATATACGCCGCCGGCAAACGCCGCCGCCGCCGCCGACAAAAGTCATTTTCGACGCGCCGCCGCCGAATAGCCTTTTTAGCGGCGCGGCGGCGGCGGCGGCGCGCGCCGGCGTGTTTAACATTTTTTTTGTGATAATTTTCTAAAGTTACAAATTTTTTTTTTAATTTACAACACACTAATGGCCGTGCCCTAAATGTGTTAAAAGTGCAGGTATTTGTTTCCTTTAGGGGTCAACTGTTAATAAATTAGCTAAAATTGTGCGGGAGGGCTTAAAAGACGGGGTTTGGCCTCAGGATCACGAATCCGGAAGCGCTTTTTTATTATTTTGAGTTACATATTTGCGATCAAAGTTGTAAGTTTTCATGTGATTGTAATTTATTTAGGCCGTCCCTAAAAAGCTCTTCCGGATTCGTGATCCTGAGGCCAAACCCCGTCTTTAGAGTCCTCCCCCATAATTTTAGCTAATTTATTAGCAGTTGACCCCTGAAAGAAACAAATACCAAAGTGAAAAAGATGATGGATCTAGCAGCTGTATTTCACACAGCAAGAACGTCTCAACAGGGAATTTAACACGTCATTCAAAAAACGAACACAATATACGTCACTTTGATGCAGAAAATACTTCTTCATCTACACTGACAAATTTTTTTCAAAAATGTCCAAAAAAAAATTCAACTGATTCTAAATGGATGTTGGGAAGGGACTTAGCCTTATGGATGGCACGTGATTTATTACCGTTCCATACAATTGCACACAATGGAATAAAAGACTTTTTAAAAAAATACCATGTAGTAGTAAACGATAATGATATACCACATTATAAAACAATTGCAACAACAGCATTAGACGATGTTTATGAAAGCGTTTTAAAAGTCGTTAAAGGAAAAATATCTGGGATGGAACATTTTGCTTTAACTTTCGATCTATGGACGGATAACTAAAAAAAAAAAAAAAACTAATGGCGGCGATACACCAACAGGTTATCTAACGAGATTTTTAGCCGAGCTTCTCTTTCCAACTTGTGGTGTGTTGCTTTTGAGTTTTTCCTACAAGTTGGCGGGACCTACAGTTTTTTGCCGACTCCGAACGGCACTTGCAAAGCAAATGAATTTTTTGCTGAGAAGCTTCTCATGGCAGAAATACACCCGGAGAGTTTGCGAAACTACTGCTGAGGGGCGACCCCGTTTAGAAAAATTCTTTTTCTAAATAATTTTTGATGTTACTTTTGTGGGGCATCGAACCGCCACGACTTGGTGTAGAAGGCCGAACACTTAACCGCTACACCACGGCGGCCGCCAATGGACGGATAACTACTGTAGGCGTAATTATATAACTTTTACTTTTCATTACCTTTCAACAAACTTCGCTATGTCGAGTCTCACACTAGAAACAAAATACATATGTCTCAAAGTCCCATACAGGAAACAACATATTGCAGGAGATTGAGGAAGTAACTGAATACTTTAACGTAAAGCTTGGTTCGAATTTCGTTGTCACTGACCAAGGCAGTAATATGAAGAAAGCCATCGATTTGGGCAGCCTTGACAACCACTTCTGTATTGGGCATGGGCGTCACAATTTGCTTACGGTAGATGGGTAAGATTCCGTTCCAGAAATAAATCGCCTAATTTTAAAGTGTAAAAAAATCGCGCGAGCCCTACGTTTCAAAACACATACTCTGAAGTTACAGGCCGATGCCATACAAAAAGAGATTTTGTCAAAAATTGATAACTTGGAAAAACTCCTGGCTTCAGAAGACGCTTCATGGGTCGACTACGACGAAGGGTTCGGTCCCCTTGATGATGTGTCCTTGGAAGTATATAGAAACATAAATAATACCAATGACTTGCATGGCAGTTTGGTGGATAAGAGAAACATCACCCTTAAAAATTCGATATCTACAAGATGGCACAGTGTCTTATCATTACTTGATAGTCTTGGATCTCAAAGGGCTGCCATTAATAAACTTCTTTTAAGCTGTAATAAAAGTGACTTAATTTTACTCGAAACGGAAGTACTACTATTGTATAAATTAAGAGACTTTTTGCAAAAATTCAAAGATGCTGTCAATATTCTTTCTGGGGACTCATACCCATCGATTTCTCTTGCGTTAATCATTCGAACTGAGATATTATCAATATTATCTGAAAACGATGACACTGATTTAAATCAGAATAATTTCAGCTTTTGTCACGATCATTTAACTATTGCAACAAATAAAAAAAAATATGAAGAGTAAACTTGACTATAGATTTCCAATAACTGATATTTTAGTATGCGCAACGCTGCTGGATCCGCGTTTTAACACATTAGATTGTGTTACAGAATACTGCAAAAGCAAATGTAAGACAGAAGTACAGTTTTTGATAGAGATGTATAAAAGACTTGTTGGTGATTCATCAAAAAACGGAAATAGTGTAAACGATTCTGAAGAAACTTCACCTTCTTCTAAAATATTGAAACTTGCCAAGCGGTATTCTTCGAGTTTGAAAAACTCTAATTTAGAAGCAGAATGTCATTTGCTGCTAAGTCTGTCCTCCAATCAGAATGTTTTAGAGTTTTGGAGGGAAAAGGCGGCTGCAATGCCCTTGCTATCCAAGCTAGCAAAAAAAGTTTTATGCATACCTGCAACAAGTACGCCGAGTGAGCGAGTTTTTTCTATAGCTGGTCTGACAGTCACAAATAAGCGGTCACAGCTAAGCCCTCACAACATTAACAAAACAATTTTTATCCATGACAACTACGAGTCTTGTGTAGAATATTTAAAATGATTATTTTTCGCTATGAAAAGAGACACATACAACTTTATAAACATAAGATATACACAACAACAACTGTACAAAGAAGTGAAATGTTACAAATTTTTTTTTTTTAACTAAATAAGTAAATTTCTATCAATGTAAGCATTACAATAGCTTTACTTTTATGTTAACAATGTATACAAAGACTGAATTGATATAATATTACACTATAAACATATATTTTAAATCACACATGCATATTGTAGTGATCATAACAAAGCCTTCGGTTAATGTACATAATTTTAGTCCTAGACTCAATATGTAACATAGTTATTTCAGTGTAAGAATTTGATTAAAAGACTGCTATGCGTTATGTTTTTAGTATTCTTCTATATTATATTATAAAATGTGAAACATTTAAAGTTACGTTCATTTACATTACATAAAAAATGTACCCAAAATTTTTTGTCAGTTCAATAAAAATCCAAACAATTGAAATTATGGAGTTTTTAAATTCAACATGCGATTTTTTTATACCACCACGCCGGCGCACGCCGGCGGCGCGCCGCGCCGGCATAGCCGCCGCCGCCGCTATAAAATGGGCCTTACGCCGCCGCCGCCGACAAATTTGACGGCGTATACCTCTAGTACCGCCCACGTATATTTGAAGAAATTTTAAAATTTTGACTCTTAATAACTTCAGAACAGTTTATGCTAGTATAACGAAATTTCGTAGAGGACATACTATTGTTGTGGTAAATTCAGCTATAGAAAATAAACGAAATCGCTTCGCTACCACGCCTACTTTTTCATAAAAGTTATATTGAAAGGAGGTGGAAATATTGAAAAGTCCATATCTAATTAACTGATTTCGCTATAATAATATAATTTGGTACATACATCAACTTTCATATTCTTTACATAATTTTTTCAAAATTTTGGAAAGTGGGCGTGGCACCGCCCACTTATGAGTCAAGCAATTTTTAAATTCGACTGCTAACAACTTCAGAACGGTGTGAGATAGATTTACGAAACTAGGTACCAGGCATGTTATGTTTATGTAGAGTACTACCACAGAAAATAAGAAAAATCGGTGAACGATCACGCCCACTTTATGTGCACAGCTGGGTATGTAATGTTCGTTTTCACCCGAACTTAGACTTCCTTACTTGTTTTACTTTAATTTTATTAAAAAAATAAATTCGATTAAATTAAATAAAATAAAATAACACAAAAAAAAATTAATTAAATATAACAAAATAAAAAAATTAAAATAAAATAACATAAGGTAAAACAAAATGAAAAAATATAATTAAATAAAAAAATAATAAAATAAAACTAAATTAAATTAAATAAAATCAAGTTAAATTTGCGAGATTTCCCGTGTGTTTCAACGATTTTCAATTATATCGACCAGCGCGCCACCTATCGAAATTTTGATTTTGACAAATTGTATATTACCGTGCGCGCAAATACATGCTAAGTTTCAAGTCCCTAGGTTGCCAGGAAGTTAGTCAAAAGTCGATCGAAAGAATCTCACTTTCAAACGAACTTTCCAAATATCTCGATCCGAGCGCCACCTAGCGGATACTTTTTTCGTTCACATTGCATTGTCACGTAGTTCTGAACTATGGTCGAAGTTTCAAGTCCCTAGCTCAACCAGAAGTTACCTAAAAAGACTTTGCAAGATTCAACAAATTATTAATGAAAAGGTTTGAAAAAAAATAAAAATAAAAAAAATAAAAAAAATAAAAAAATAAAATAAAATTAAATAAAATAAAATAATAGAAAATAAAAAAAAATTCAACAAAAATAAAATATAATAAAATAGAAAAAATAAAATAGAAAAAATTAAATAAAACAAAATAAAATAAAAGAAAATAAAAAAGATAAAAAAGTAAAACAAAATAAAAATAAAACAAAATGAAATAAAGTAAAATAAAATAAGTTAAATAAAGTAAAAAAAAAATAAAACAAAATAAAAATAAAACAAAATAAAAATAAAACAAAATAAAATAAAACAATATAAAATAAAATAAAATAAAAAAAATTAAAAAAATTAAAATTTAATTAAAAAAATAAAACAAAAAATAAAATAAAATAATATAAAATAGAATAGAATAAAATAAAATAAAGCAAAATAAAACAAAATAATGTCCCAAAATTAGTTCCAGCTACCAAATGTGCTAGTTGGGTAGAAGCAAGAGCATGCTGCATGCTCATGTGGGTACGTTCACCCACCACACACGTGCACCTGTGAGCTCTTATGTGGCTTACCTACATACTTGCGTTTATCGATATACCCACTGTGTACCAGCATTTTATATACTCTTTTTTATTATTAGGTATCCTGATTTTTTTATGAGTGCCATCTTGCTTCAATGACTTTCCTTTCCATAACAAAACCACAAAACAATTGCGCTTGTATATGTTTTAGTGTGTGTGCGTGTGGGAGTGTGTTTGACAGCCCATTGCAGTTATTGGTGATTTGACCATTGTTGGTTAGGATATCGCAATTTTTATGCTCGCTTACCAACGCTATCCATTTAATTTCACAAATGCCTCATAAATAATAGTCGAATGACGCGCGCACGCTGACGTTTTTTTTACAACTCGACTTTTTGATCGCTTTTTTATTGCATATGGCCTGTTTGAATACGAGATTACTTACTCGTTTTTTTTTTTTTTGTTTTTTGTTTTTGCATCTTTGTTTTAGTG
Organism: Campiglossa producta; assembly: GCA_964058755.1. Classification (NCBI taxonomy): domain Eukaryota; kingdom Metazoa; phylum Arthropoda; class Insecta; order Diptera; family Tephritidae; genus Campiglossa; species Campiglossa producta. The sequence continues at coordinate 86,353,469 of CAXKVI010000004.1, read as the reverse complement.
TTCAATTTAATCTCATGTAATATTAAAAATAAATAATGCGGCAGATATTCCCACATATGAGGGTATATAAATTGTAGTTAAAAATTGACACATTTGAAAGTGAAAAAAAATTATTATTTTGAAAACGTAGCGCAAACAATAAAGTTTTTTGTTTCTTATTGGAGCTTAGCTCGAAAATTGTTTATACCTGCTGTACTTTTTACTAGTTGTTGTTGTTGTTGTTGTTGTTGTTGTTGTTGTTGTTGTTGTTGTTGTTGTTGTTGTTGTTGTTGTTGTTGTTGTTGTTTTAGCAGCAAAACACTCCCCGAAGGTTTTGAGGAGTGATGCCGAAGTTGACAGTCCTTGGCCGGATATGACCCCGATACGCTGCGGTACTCCCTTGCGGTACTGCCCGACTGTCGTGGTAGCGATATGGTATGACCAGTGGGTATCATATGGAAAATATGTCGCGGTCTTATGTCTAAAGGTATGAAATTGGCACGCTTATAAGAAAGTTGACTTAGAAATGCTACAGGGCATCGTAGCTGATTCGTTACAAGCAATTGCTTTAACCGCTTCGGTGCAGACACAGTAGTTCTGTGTCCGAAAATCCATCTGAAGTGGATCCTGGAAACTCCGAAACGCGTCATGGTATCCATCGCTGTGTAAATCTTTGTCAATTTTCTCTAAGTATCAAAATTAATAAAGTTTTTTATTGTTGATCTGCTGAATTTTTGCATTGCATATGTTATTATTCAATCACTGTGCTCTAATTGGGGATTAATATTTTTTTTGTAGTTTTTTTGTGATATGTTTTCGAATTTAACTTATGCATAAATAATGATTGGTCTGAAAAATCTCCATTTACTCACCTTAACTATCTTTCGTTCTTCACCATTCATCTATGCAGTCAATGTGTTGGTACTTAACTATTACGTCACAACATTTAATAAGTCTTTAATGCTTAATAACCTACAAAGAGAAGCAAACAAGAAAAATTTCATTGATTTTCAATTATACTCCAACTTAAACTATAAAAAATGCATTTAAAGTATGCGGAAAAAAGCTAAAATATGAGTGCACTTCAAGAAAGCCAAGAACTTAAGAAGTCACTCATACGGCGTGTATAACAATATTTATGCTTTTGTTATGGCAACGCCAACGCAAGTACATAGTACATATGTATGTAGCAGTCAAGTATGTATTCACTAAAACTATTATCTTGATTTCGTACGAGTGCGAGTATTCCCAAACACTTCTTATTATGCAGCCAACACTTTTGCTTTGCCATCTTATCGAAGTGCATACTTTGCTTTATCGAAACACACACACACACACTGAGCGAACTCACAAAGCGTACTTAGTTTAGTGAAACCAGCGTAAAAGTGCATAAAATGAAAAATGAAATTACATATTACTCTAGAGCACCGGCGGCGAGCCCCTTTATCTGTTATGCAGTAAAATCGTAGAAATATGTGGCGCAGCAAGAGACGTATTTGGAAAGCACTAAACGTGTTCACTTGCTCGGAAAATGAGCTTGTAAAGCACTAAGAGATGTTTGTCGTGATAGAAGTGTCAGTGAAAGTCTTAACATAAAAATTTTACACGTGAACGAAATTAATTTAGATTTAAGTGAAGTGGAAGGAATTGAAGTTTCTTTTGAGATTTAACATTTTTTAGAATTTGATCAAGAAAAATCGATTTAAAATGTTTTAAGCGCATTCTTTATGTTTTTTTCTCTATTATTGTCATTTTCTAATTATGTATATTCAGTTCAATTTTATTTAATTTTATTTTATTTCCTTTTTTCATTTATTTTATTTTTTTTTTTATTTCTCTTATTTTTTTATTTTCTTTTATGTTATGTTGATTTATTTTGTTTTATTTTATTTATTTCATTTTTTTTTTAGTTTACTTAATTTAATTTTTTGAGGTTAACTTCTTAGGTGGCGATATAAAGTTTTGATTGAGAGTAAAATTTGAGAAAATGGCTGAAGATGCAACGGTAATTATGCAACGGAAATAGAAATTGTAGCCGACTTTCAGGTGTAGGCGATTTTCACCACGATTTTTAACTGTGCAAATGAAATAGGAAGAGAAACTCTAGGATATAGCTAGCATTGCACGAATTTTAATAGTTAGGCTGAGCAGAATTCATAGGTGTTGCCACTAATAGCGGTTTACAGGGCTGCCACCTATCCCAACTGTTTTTAAATATAGCGCTAGATATGCTAAAATGGGTATCAAATGAATGGTATTTTCGACCGTATTCCAAATAAGATAATTTTAAGCAGGGTTGCCACTTAGGGTTGTCAACTTGATTCCAGGGCTGCACAACGATATAAACGAAATAATTTCGTTTTGTTAATTATCAAAAAAAATTATCAAAAAAATATTTCGTTTCAATAATTATCAGAAAAAATTGTTTTTCGTTGATGATCAAATCAAAAATTATCAAAAAATAACAAAAAATTTTTTTTTCGTTAACGTCAATTCATTTTGCTCAGATATGTACACTAGGCTTGGTCGGAAAATAATAAGTTAAGGAATACAAAAAATGTTTTGGTAGTTACTAAGTACCAAATGAAATTGGAAGTCGGCACTCAGGGCTGTACCTCGTTTCCGTAAAAAATCTACTACATCAAAAGAAAGTGAGAAAATATATAAATCGACAAAATTAAATTTTTTTACAGGAACAAAAAAAGAGTGTGACGTCAATATGACGTCAAATCGACAATTTCAGTCGAGACGATCGATCGAAATGAGTTACAGAAACGCAGTACAGATCTGAAATACACCAGGAGAGTTTGCCAAACTACTGCCGGGCATTGAGATGACACGACTAGGTGTAGTAGGCCGCGCACTTAACCGCTATAGCGCTCTACGAGTACATTTATAGGGTCGTGGAATATTTGAAGCACAAGTGTCGTTAGTTTCTTTTAGTTAGCAATGACACTATTAGAGGGAAAACGTGTTTTAACGGGGCAACTGCTAGCTCCCATAGCAACAGAATAAATAGCAGAACTAGTTTGTGAAATCAAGGGTACCCCCTATAAGATGAAACACAAAACCTTCAATATCTCAGTTCAATAAAACGTGGAATTATGCCACTTGCGCTTTAAGCCCGGTAAATTTATGTTTAAGTTAAAAGTTCCATAGAAATTTTAACTGTTTTTTTTTTGCATCATCATTGAATACGTCAGTTTTACCAGTGGTTAGATACCTAGTTGAAAAAGGAAGGAGTAGCAAGCCATTACGGAAACTCTGTTCCATGTTCGTTATTCGTTACATGAAATGGAAATGGGTTATGTGAGGATTCCGCTTCACATCGTTGGTGACCCTAAAAAAAAAAAAACAAGCAACATAAAAGATATTCTTTCCGTGGTTTTGCACTTTCTTCGACGATAAATGCGTCATTGTACATGAAGTGCTATGGTAATTTTGATTAAACTATGTATGTGCTAAGTTTCATGTCCCTAGGTTGCGAGAAAGTTGATTCCCGAATTCAAACGAATTTTTGAAATAGCACGATCCGAACTCCACCGGAGTTCTTTTGATGAGGAATTGCATTGTAACCGCTGCGGGAACGTGCCTTATGCTTATATCAGCAGCAAAGCATTATCGCACTATTTCGCCCTCTCTTTTGTAATATTGAATTTATTCAAATATTCAATTGTTTTTTTTTTTGTTTTTTTTTTTTGTTAAATAACGAAAAGAAATTTGTTCTGATAATTTTTTATTGTTTTCAAAAATAACGTTAAATTTTTTTGTTGAACAAATAACGTTAATTTTATTGATAAACGAAACGAAATCAAGTTTTTTTCGTTTTTTGATAAATTTAACGTTAATTTTCAGCCCTGCTTGATTCATTCTGAGATTATCTACGTGGGTGTTGACACTTAGGGGGGTTTACAGGGTTGCCACCTATACCAATTTTTTTTTTTTTTTCAAATATAGAGCTAGATATGTCAATATGGGTATCAAAAGAAAGGTATTTTCGACCGTATTCCAAATAAGAAAATTTCAAGAAGGGTTGCCACTTAGAATTGCCACCTCACCGCAATTTATTTATTTTTTCGTATATTTCGGGAACTGCTTGACCGATTTGGATACAAATTTGGCATATAAACAATTTGATTCATTCTAAGATTATCTACGTGGGTGTTAACACTTAGGGCGGTTTACAGGGTTGCCACCGATCTCAATTTTTTTTTAATATAGAGCTAGATATGCCAATATGGGTATCAAATGAAAGTTATTTTCGGCCGTATTCCAAATATGGCGCAGGATTGCCACTTAGGGTTGCCACCTAACCGCAATTTACAACTCTCCTTCCTATCTTTCTTCGCCTTCACACTACCGCCCTCCGTTTTTCTCTTCATTCCCCTCTTTCCTTCTACCACGCCACTCTTCTTCTTTATTAGGCACAATTCTACCCATGTACCGCATTTGAAGGAAAACGCACCATTTATAAGATATTTTCGAATTGATCGGTTCCCTGGTCCACTTCCCGGATGTAAGAAATTGTGAATCTAAACCATTCTTTAAGAAGTTAACTTCTTTCACGTGTACTGGCTACACGCGGCTTTTTATCTCTGGCTCGTAGTATTTATTTAGTTTTCTATTCACACAAACTAACTATTTAATTAATTCAATTTACGAAAAGAAAGCACAACAAAATTAAATAATAAAATAACTAAAACGTGGAGCACCTTGCACAACTGTCTGTTGGGAGAGAAGGCTTTCGAGCAACATATTGCGGCAAAAATTCATAAACAGACAACAGAGAATGCCAGCAAAAAAATAATTGAGAAGTGAAATATGTTTTTGTTATTTTCTACACTGCGATGACACATGCCATCCAAGGAATGCTTTTTATGGCATTTTTTTGTTTTTTATTTTTTTCTTCTTTGGTCACTTTACGGTGTGGGTGTACCGCGCAGTGTGCACGTGTGCTTACAATGCATGCAGGATATTCGGTAGAACTAAAAGCTGAAGCCTGCTTATTTGCCCAGAGTTCGAAAGAATTTGGCTCATCGCCAGCTGCATGCACAATATTTTGACTGGTTCGGTGGCGACGGACAATTTCCTGTGTCAACAATGTGAATGTGTGTGTATGTGTGTATGCTTTGCTATTTACCGTAAGCTAACTGTCACGTCCTTGACAATGACATTATATTTCATGGTATTAAAATAAGAAATGTGTTTTTCCTAATAAGTTTATTTATCGCTTTTCCACTCTTTTCTTTGTAGGTATGTAAAAACTTTAAATGGAAGAATTGCAACCTGGTATATACTAATGCATAAAATAACGAGTGAGTAAAAAAGTGGAAATGTTGAAAATATTTATCTAAATTTGCTTTTTGACCTATGTCCTTTTGAGTAATAAATTATTATAAAAAAAGGGGAGGGAAATGGCGAAAAATCCTTAATTCCTTCACATTTTGACCTAAAAGATTTTAAGTGTCTTCAAAAAGCAAATTCAAAGCGAACTGCAATAGCATGAAGTATTTTGAAGTACATATCTTTTGCTCTCAAGCCTATGCTATTGCGCCTAAGAGCACTTAAAAGATAACCTTTGAAGGTCAACAGTAGCACATTTTTGTGGAAAAATTGAGCAAAGCAAAATCAAAACTATACCTAGTTGGTAGTGAGGTGAGTGAAGTGCATAAAGCGCAACAAAAGACACAAATTCGCTAGATTATCAAACTCTTGGCATGTGCAGCTAATTCAATTTTACTTTCTTGAACAAAACCAAAAATAAAATATCATCTTATTTGAGACGAAATTCAAGAAGATTGTGGAAATTTCAATAGCATTAGAAGAATACAAAATAAATAAATAAGAGATTCTATAAAATAAGCCCAATAACGATCCAGGTTGAGCCATCAGAGGCAGCGATTGGTCATTTATGTGGGGAGCACCCAAAGTTCTCTTAAAAAAATGTTTATAGAAATGAAAAAATGTTTACCAATGTTATCATCGTAGAAGTTTAACATTAAGTTTGAACACATTACATAATTTTTACATTTTTGTATTTGTATTATTTTATTAATTTTTTTAAATTTTTTTATTCATTTTTTTAAATTTTTTTTTATTTTTTTGTTATCTTTTTTTTACTTTTTTTGTTTTTAAATTTTGGTTTTTATTTTTTATTTTTTTTTATTTCTTTTATTTTTCTTAATTTATTTTTATTTTTCTCAATTTTATTAATTTTAAATTTTCTTTTTAAATTTTTTTTTATTTTGAAATTTCTTTTTTATTTTTCAATTTTTTTTTTTAATTATTCCATTTTTTATTTTTTTTTTCTTTTTTTATTTTTTTTTTTTCTTTTTTTATTTTTTATTTTTTCTTTTTTTATTTTTTTTTATCTTTTTTTATTTTTCAATTTTTTTTTAGTTTTTATTTTTTTTTATTTTATTTTTTTTAAAGGTTTTTTTTTAATTAAAATTTTTTTTTTTAATTAAAATTTTTTTTCTTTTAATTTTTTTTTTTATTTGTAATTTTTTTATTTTTCAATTTTTTCAATATTTTATTTATTTAATTTTTTAAGTGCAAATTTGAGGATTCTGCGCATAATAAATCTGTCGAACTTTTGTGAGTCTCTCCACAAAATTTGCTTATTTATATTTTGCAAGAAGCCTTTCAAGTATTCGTTGAAATCGGCCAAAGTGGCATCTCGAATCAGATTGTTGTGTATTCGACGGGAAATCAAGACTTGAGCATCGACTAACAAAACATATAAATACTTGAAAAATAATACAAAATATAGAAAAAGCTAAACAAAAAAATAAAATCGCGCCAATACTGTAACAATTTTACAAAAATGGAATGAAAGGACGAAAAAGAACACTCCGAACCAAAATAAAGTAAAGCATAGCTATAAAACAGTGGTGACCAAAATGCAAATTCAAATGCACGTTTGCATAGCCTATGCTTTTGCAGGCAGCGTCGCTGTTATTACTTGCACACCACTATAAACCGTGACAGGAGAGAGAGTAACGCTCGCAATGCTATTTGCCCACATAGCGGCAGCGATGCACCAGTGCTACTAGGAATTATGATTGGGTTTGTGTTTGGACACCACTGTTATAAAACAGTCGATGGAAAAAATACGAGCTAAAATAAATAAATATAAACACAGCGTCCACTGACACTGGCTGAAGTGGCAGTCGCTACTGCTTCCTTTAAACGAGATTTCGCGAAGGCCAAGCAGTATAAATTTCCAGTTGGCTTAACAGTGCAGTGGCAGGTGCTAAAGTTGTGTCCACGGTATTTGAATTGTATTTTTGTTGTGAGTGGTGGTTTATAGTGCGGTGCAGCACTAAAAGGCGCTGGTTTCATGCGTGGCAGCTTCATTATTATGCTCATCATTCATCATCCGGTCACACTTAAAGCAGTAAATGCAGTCCCTGGCACGCCTTAATGACTACCACCAACATAAGACAACACAGCACAGCATAGTAGTGATTAATTAAAAAGTTCACATTGTAAGTAACAACTTTTGCACTGTTTTTCTGTATTCCTTTCAGGCCGAAGCAGTGCATTTACTCGTACCCGCTTGCCTGTTGCGGTTTCGTGATTACTTTTCATATATTTTTATATTTTTTTTTACTTTTCCCTACTCGCCTATTAGCTACTGTTAATTTATTGCCTTTGTTTTTTTTAGTTCATTTACGGCTTATTGTAATACTTTTTTATTATTTTTACCCTGCTTTTTTAAACTTGTTCTGCGTAAAGGAGTTATTTCAAGTAGAGTTCGTACGCTCCCTTAATTTGCTTGCACTCGATTTTTATATGTATCGATTACTTCAAGAACGAAAAGAAAAAAAAAATGAGGAATTCACCAAAACTTTGGTGAGTTGGTGAATTATATACATCGCGTGGTGAGATTGAGTTTTTGATATATACAAATACACAGTTGCAATAAACATTGTCTAAATAGCTAGTTGAAAGTTAAAGTAGCACGGTGGTGAATGAAAAGCCAAAACATATCCACTTTCTAACAATGTACTTGAAAAAACCATACTTCCCCTTAACAATAATCTAAATTCACCTTAAGATTTACATCAAAAAACAAACGGCTCATGGTTGTAAATATATGTTTTAAAGCCATTTTCGCGGTCATTTACCATCTTGGGTTAATGCTTTATATTTATTTAGTTCGTTATTTATGCTCAGTGGCGTAACAAAACGATCTAAGGGAATAAGTTGAAAAAAGGGAAATAAATCACTCATACGCCATGTAGCACGCACAATGAATGAATGAATGCACAAAAGTGAGAACGACGTAGAGTCAAGCGTGTATGGAATACTTAAGGGTTGTTGGTGTGCAGTATGGGTGTAAGCGCGATATTATTGAAGACGTATGTATATGTAGGGATGAGCATATGTGCATTCAAGTGGATGTGTAGCAGTGGTGTCCAAACAAACACAGTCACAATTCGGCCAAATAATAGTTACTGCAAGTGTTGCGCTCTCTAGTTATGAAAAAGGGTTTATAGTGTACATGCTGACTGCAAAAGCATAGTTTATGCACATGTGCATTTGAATTTGCATTTTGGGCACCACTGCTATAAAGCTATTTTACAACAATATTTCAAAACTTCCAGATGCAACACTCAAACACAATTACAATGGTGTTAACCAAATTAATATGTGTAAAGACACATAGCTACGCACAGGTAATATACTTTTACAATTAACATTAGGCTGTGCCTTATTTTTTTGGGGGCAATACTTGTCATAAAAACCCCAATGGGAAACGCTAATATTGTATTTTAAGTTGATTTTGAACATTTTTTTACCTCCTTTTAGTTTTTACTAATTTTCTTCGAATTTTATTTTTATTCAAAAGTTTTTTATTTTTTGTTTAAAGATTTTTTTTTTTAATTGTTTGTAATTTTTTGTTTTAAGTAAAGGTTGCAGCCTTAAAAAAATACATCAAAACTCCAAAACGGCTTAACAGATCCTTTTGGTGAGAAATTCCTTGTAATACCAGGATGATTTTTTTCAAAAAAAAAAAAGCATTAAAGAAATCTCTAGAAAGGCTTAACCGATTTTCATGGTTTTGTTTTCGGATTGTTCCCTATAATGCCAGGATATTTTTTAGCACTAAAATTCAGGTTACCATCTTTTCCAATTCAAAATAAGGCTTCAAAACTGCATAACGGCTCAACCAAGTTCAACGATTCTTTTTTCGGACTGTTTGCATATATCGCCGGCTCCAAAGTATACAGAAGTATTTCAAAATTTAAATTGTTTTTGAAACGGCATTCAAAATTTCAAATGCTGTTTTTCTCAAAAATTTTAAAAAGTAAATACATCTGGAACCGGCGATATACCAGGAAAGTTTTTAGCAAAAAACTTGGAGTTGCCAAAGCGGCTTAATCGCTGCTTTTTCGGATTCTTCCCTAGGTTACCTGGATAATTTTTAGCCAAAAAAAAGTATTAGGGTTGCCACCTTTTATGACACCATGACATTCTTGCGGATTGATTTCCTATAATACCCAAACCATTTTCATAAAAAAAAATTGGGTTGGCACTTTTTTAAACAAAATATCCTTCAAAACTCGAAAACGACCTGATCCTCATAATACAAGGATCATTTTTACCAATAAAAAATAGGGTTGCAACCTTTTCAACAAAACAGGCTTCAAACCCCGAGGCCGTTAACAGTTTTTGAAGATTCTTTTTTCGGAATGATCCCTATAATACCTGTAACAAAAAGTAGGGCTGCCAACTTTCAAAAAAATTGGTTTCTAAACTCGAAAACAGGTTATCATACCATGCAATTGTGTTAAGCAGAACGTTAGCAAAGAAAGCTTCGTGAAGCAGATTCTCGTCATTGTTGGCTTTTGAAAAAAGTGCGGAAAAACCAATCCAATTTAAACACCCTTTTTTCTGCACCGTTCACTTAGTGCAAAACAAATGTGTTCTATAAATTGTACATTTGACCAACTACGAATATAAAGCTTTAGCGCATTGCCTGGAGTCTAAGTCACTTTTTGTGTAATTCATTGCACATGGTTTTATTACAACAAAAGTACAACTACCACCAGCAGCTACGGTTTGCAACAAAAATTGCATTATAGATATTTTTAGTTTCATTTTACATCCTGTTGCCAGCGGCCAAGTGTGCTTGATATTTTCACATACAAACATATTAATGGAAACTCAAACTGTGCATGAGGAGGATCAAAGAAGCTAAGTGCTTGTTGTTATTTACGTTCATTGTTGTTGTTGTTGTTACTTCTTGTAGCCACTTGATCTCTATTTTTTCGATGACTCCTTGCTAGTGTGGGCCACAATACAAGCTATTTATTGTTGTTAGTTATACACCCACTACACAATAGGGCATACAATATTGTGAGCGCATACACATTTGAAAAATATATTTCTATGAAATGCGAAAATGTTTACAAATTGAAGTGCGTGTTCTGGCAGCTTCTCAATACAATATTGCAGTTGTAAGTGCAGTAAATCATTGGTAAGATGCTCTATTATGAGTGCTGGGAAATATCAAACCTCAATAAAATTATGCAAAATTATTTGTTTAAAGGCAAAAAGTTCAAACATGTGACAACCCTGAACTTTTTTTTGCAGTGATTGTTTTGGCATGCTTCCTAAGATACACGCGATATTATATAACTTTTTTTTTTAAATTTACATTATAAAAAAAGTGGCAACCCTACTTTTATTTTGGCTTAAATTACCACAGATATTATAGGGAAGAATCCTAAAAAGGATCATTGAAATTGGATTAGCCGTTCGCGAGTTCCATATGAAGCATGTTTTTTTAAGATGGCAGCCCGCTTATTTGCTTAAAATAATATTGGAAAAGAATCACTGAAATCGGTTGAACCGTTCTCGAAGTTTGAAGCCTATTTTTTAAATATACCAACCCATTTTTTATAACTTTGGTCCGATGTTTGTAAGTATCAGAAGAAGAAAAAATGGACCCATCAATAAGTATACCGAAGTCATCAGGATGACGAGATGATTTGATTTAGCCATGTCCGTCTGTCCGTCTGTCTATTTGAACGCGAACTAGTCCCTCAGTTTTTGAGATATTTGCCTGAAATTTGGTATGCGGCCACCATTTTCTAATATAGAAATCATTTTTGGAACCAGCAAGATCGGACCAATATTACATGTAGCTCCCATACAATCGATTGTTCCGATAAACGGATTTTGGTAGATAACTCCTGTAATTATATAGGTAGGAACGTGAAATTTCGTAACTATTGCTCTTTTAGAATGTGGAATGTCGATGTTAAAAATCAATGAGATTGGACCAATATAACACATCGCCCCCATATAATCCATAATTCCGATAATTTCGGTATGACCGGAAGTTGAATTCACACAGGCTGTACTGGGGACGGAACAGTAAAAATCGTGACGCTTATTCATGAAAGGTATTAAGCTTTCGGCACAGCCGAAGACAGCTTTCCTTACTTGTTGTTTGCTAAAAATGATCCTGGTATTATAGGAACCACCCGAAAAAATAATCATTGAAATCGGTAAGCCGTTCTCGAGTTTCAGAGCCTGTTTCGTTAAACAGGTGGCAACCCTACAACTTTTTGGCTAAAAATGATTCTGGCATTATAGGGATCAGTCCGAAAAAAGAATAAGTGAAAGTGTTTAAGCGGTTATCGAGTTGTGGATCCTGTTATCTTAAAAGATGGCAACCCTAATTTTTTTAGTTTTTGGTATACTGGGGAACAATCCGAAATAATAATCATTGAAATGGGTTGAGGCGTTTTCGAGTTTTGAAGAAATTTTTTTTTTACGTGGCAACCCCAAAAAAGGTATGATGTGTTAAGTTAACACCGCTTTAACAAGTCTGGGCATAAGCAGGTCTCTTATTGGACTTATTGATCAACTGCTAAGGGGTAGACGAATAGTTTCATCACTGGGCTCGGTTGACTTATCACGCTATGTCACAAGGGGAACGCCTCAGGGTGGTGTTCTCTCCCCGCTTCTATGGAACCTCACTGTCAACTCGATGCTGCGAGACACAAGCTGGGGGGGCGGGAAGGTAGTGGCATATGCAGACGACTTAGCTATAGTATATAGGGGCAAATTCCCACAGACCCTGTGCGACTTGATGCAAGCAGCACTGCGAGAGGTTTCCTCATGGTGCTCGCGCTGCGGACTGAGCATCAACCCGGGAAAAGTAGAACTGGTTCTTTTCACCAACCGCTATAAGATACCACCGCTAACACTACCAAAACTGAATGACGTGCACCTGAACCTGGCTGACAAAGCCAAGTTCTTAGGCACAGTTCTGGATAGGAAACTAACCTGGAAGGAGAATGTTCTTCAGCGCCAGAAGAAAGCGTGTATTGCACTCTACACATGCAAAAGAGCCATTGGAAAGAAATGGGGGCTCAGCCCCAAAATATGCAAATGGATCTACACCGCAATCATTCGACCAATCATGCTCTATGGAGTTGTGGTATGGTGGCCTGCGCTGAGCAAGGCAACAAACCTTAATCTGCTAGGTAAAGTACACAGATCTTGCATGATCTGTATAAGCGGTGCGTTAAGAACAACGCCCAATGAAGCACTCCAGGCCATTCTTGGCATTTTGCCACTCGATCTGGAAGGGCACCGGGTAGCAGCAGCATCGGCTCTACGTCTAAGGGAAACGTCCGGCTGGGGCGCAAGCACTACTGGACACGCCTGTATTTTGGGATCCTATAGCTTTCTTCCGCTGAGCACGGATCGTTGTGCGACCACAACAGGCGGAGATAGCTGTTTTAAAATCAACATTCCCAGCAGGGAAGAATGGGAGAGCACGGATCGGAGTCCCGCCACTCATGGCGGCACTTCCATTTATACTGATGGCTCGAAGTTAGACGGCAGAGTTGGAGGAGGGGTTTATTCAAAGGATCTGAACCTTGAGCTCTCCTTCAGACTACCTGATCACTGCAGTGTCTTCCAGGCTGAAGTTTCAGCAATCATGGACGCCGCGGCTTGGATAGGCCAACACACTATCGGACACGACATTTTTATATTCAGCGACAGCCAGGGGGCCATCAAATCCCTTGGCTCTTATTCGTTCAACTCTGAACTGACGCTCAGCTGTCGTCGATCTCTACAGGAGATGGCCCAACAGAATCGCGTGAACCTCACATGGGTCCCGGGGCATAGGGACATTGAGGGAAATTGTAGGGCAGACGAACTTGCGAGGCAGGGCACGACCAAGCAGGTTCTTCGGGATAAAGAGCGCTTAGGTATGCCGTTTGCCACTTGCAAGCTTATGCTGAAGGAGTACACACTCCGCCAAGCCAACGAAAGATGGCTGCAATCTCCAGGATGCCGGATATCCAAAGAAACCTGGCCGAAATGGGATCATAAAAGATCGAGACAAATTTATGCCCTAAGGAGAAGAGAAATCTCCATATTAATAGGCGTATTGACTGGGCACTGCCTCATTGGTAGGCACGCAGAAAGACTTGGTGTGCCCTACCGACGATGCTGTAGGAGTTGTAAGGATGATGAGGAGGAGGAAACGGTGGAGCACCTCATCTGCAACTGCCCGGCTTTAAGTGGCGCGAGAATGCGCTTTTTGGGAGTTCCCTTCCTGGTTAGCCTACGCCAGGTCACGGAGCTGGACATAAAGGACCTGATGGCCTTCATCAAGTCATCTAAATGGTTCGAGGAGGAGTAACGGTGTCGGTATAGGAACGTCAGTCCCGGGATTCTGCTATGTGGAGAATTCCGTTAATACCGGGATTTTCCATATGGCAGGGTCCCGGAACTGACTTTCCTAGTGTTGGTGGTATCACAACGGGCCTTTTAATACTGGCCTAGGTGTGCCTCTACGGTAGCCACTTGAACCTAACCTAACCTAAGTTAGGGACAATTAGGATTTATTTTGGAAGCTATGTTGTGTTCTTTTTTTGCACAGGTTTCCAATAAAACTCAAGACAGTCGATTATACATTTCTTTATATATAAAATTCAGCTTCTTTTTCCAAAACTGATTCAAAATAAACAATAAAAATTATCGAAAGCGCGAATGAATGACCAGAGAACATGTCAAACATAATAAATCAATTCACTGCAAAGTACAATATCTGTCTGACTTTTCACTTTTATAAAATGTTGGTTTTTACCAATTAATGAATGTATAGCTGCTGACACGCCCCGCCACTTAACCCAAAGTAATAAAATGGTCACACATTTTATTATCAGTTTTTCTTTCGCCATCCTTCAACTACAACTGACCACAGATTAGCTCAGTTAAAATTGCAACAAGAAAAGCACAAATAAAAAAGAAACGTGCAAATTAAAAAAGCAGCAGGAAGTGCGCAAAAGAAACAAAAAAAACAAATGAGTAAATGAACGAGTTGGAATTCTTAATCCGCTTTGAGGTAATGAAATTTCGAGTGCCATTCACAGTTACGTTTTGCAATTTTTTTTATTTGTGTGATTTTTGTATTTTTCTGCTTTCGCTTTTCATTCGCATTTATCGTGATAATGATGTTAGCACCTGCGGAAAAACCACTTTCACTCAACCACTCAAAGCTACTTTGCTTGTTATAAAGCAATAAACACTTGCACGCACGCACACTCACACACACGTGCACACACGCAACTGGAATTTTTAACAGCGCCATTTTGCTTCAAGACAAAATGCTTACACACTATGAACCTTTTACAATGCACTTTAAATTTTACACTTACGCACTTAATGCCACCGAATGTGCGATTGTACAGTTAAGCTCTTACACAAAGATTGGCACTCTGAGTGTAGCACAAACATGCGAAACGCCAAAAATGCATTTTCACGTGGTGCGTTTACGCATTTGGCTATTAAATGTAAGCTCTCATATCAAGTGAAACTATGTAGCTCGTCTCGTGCGCTCATCGGTTAAGTTTTATGGCTCATATATCACTAAACCAAACAGCTCATTTTTTGGTGCATTGAGTTTAAATGACTTTTAAGTGTAAATTTGTGCAATTTCAGAGAAAAAGTATGCTAACTATCAGTTTTGGGGTGTTAACGCAATGAAAATTGGTGTAATAATTTCGAATTGAATGATATTTACTACGCTAGAGCTTTCCAAACTTTGTACGAGATTTCAAGAGACTGAAATATTTAAAAATATTAGGGGGTATCATCAAACCTTATAAGTTTACGAAATGCGTATGTTTATACATTTATCAGCTCAGTTAGATGAACGCCCTAGATATGTAGATGTATGTGTACTTGATGTCAAACAAAAACTTTTTATTTCGAAATTCTCATTAAAAAAGTAATTTTCAAATAAAATGATAAAATGAAATAATATTTAAAAAAAAAATGTTATAAAACAAAATAAAATAACATAAAATAAAATAAACTTTTACTCGAAAATTCTCCATATTTCAGGATGTATTACACTATACTAAAGAATCAACTTTTTTTCTGGGTATAGGACCAACCCAACATTTTTTAAAGATATTAACCCTAGAACAAACACCCGGGTACAAATGTATCCACTTTCAACTTTGAAGTGTTGTGACTTTTGAACCGCTATACCTCTATACCGCTAACTTCGGATCTAGGAAGATTATTTATTTTTGAGTTCAAATTCAAAATTTGAACCAGATCGGACCATTGGTTCAGGAGCTACAGCCTTCCAAACACAATATATACGTAAACACACACCCGGGATACGTTTGTACCCCAATAGCAAAAATCCTCATAATAATCAAAAAAAAACATTTTTTATATTATTTTTTTATTTGAAAAATTAAAAATATTCATTTCACACATTAGATTATTGACTTTTATTATAAAAATTATAAAAATGCATCTTATATCTAAGGAAAATCATGGCAAATAGAGCAATTTGTTGATGTGACCGAATGTTCAAGACACATTGGCTTCTTACATTTGGCGCACAGCTTTCTGGTTTTTCTACGGCGTTTTTCCTCTTGTGCGTAACATAAATAGCAAGATCCGCACACAGGTTTTGGCGTGCGCGCTGCGGCAGATGTTGATGCTGCTGTTGACACCATTGATTCCACCGGTCGGTTGAAATATGCTTCAATAGCAATTTTAGTCGAAAAATTTCGCGTCACTTGACGATTTATGGCTCTGGCTTCAATAATGGGCATACACAATGCTTCAGCCAAGCTGCGCAGGATCAGGTTACGCTTTTTTGATCTCCAAGGCAACATAGGGTTATTCAAATCGTAGACAATGTAGGCTGCAAGAGCTGTAATGTCCAACATGTTGAAGAACATCGCTAGTGGCCATCGTTTTGTTTGTCTTTGTGTTGGATATTCCGCAAACATTTGGTCCATTCGATCAACACCACCTTTGGTACGATTATAATATTCAATTATTTCAGGTTTCCCACTGTAAGCTATTTCAGCATCCGTATGCATGGTCGAAAGCAAAACTACTGCTTTATTTTTTTTTGGGAACATAAGAGCACATTGTCTCATTATTTTTGAAACCAAATGTCGTTGAACCAATTGTCCTGTTTTTGTTCGGCTTCATTTCTTGAGGAATATATGATTTGTTTTTGCGCAAAGTTCCAACGATCGTGAGTTTCCAGGTGAGAAGCAGTTCTGCAACTGGCAAGGTCGTAAACAAATTGTCCATTGTAATGTTTCGGCCACTTCCTTGGTATTTGGCAGACAAATCCTTCACCACTCGTTCGCCTTGGTTCGTTTCCCTACCAGTTTCTGCTTGGCCAGTATATATTTGTCCATGCAGTGGATATGCATTTGTGGCATCGCAAATCCACCAAACCTTGATACCATATTTAGCAGGTTTTGACGGTATGTACTGCGTAAACCGTGTGCGTCCGCGGTAAGGGAATAATTGTTCATCAATCGTCAAGCATGAGCTGGGCTTGTAATGTGCAGCAAAATTATTGTTCATCATCGTCCACAACTCACTGATCGGTGCTGCTTTATCAGTTAGTAAGCGTGTTGCACGAGTGTTTTTATCGTCAAATCTTAGGAACCACCGCAATATCGAACAGAAACGGTTGACTCCCATTGTGGCGCGATATAAAGGATAGTTTTTGACGCTCCATAAATCTCGAACATGTTCTCCATTGCTATGGTTCGCACCAGTCATAATAAGTATGCCAAAAAATGCATACAGCTCTGTTATTGACACAGGCGTCCATGACTTAGGAGTTGTGTTTGGATGCGCATTGTTGTAAGCATCATAAGTTTCTTTTGCTAACTTATTTGTGTGGCGCATAATTATATCAGCCATTTGAACGTTCATGAAACATTTGAATGTTTGCTATATTGACAACATTTCAGTGCATCTAGCTGGTCCAGAACGTTCTCTTATAATATTTTGTCTGAGTACCTGACGACTTACATTTGGTTCTTTCATCCACTCAGTAACATCACGTGCAACAAATTTTTCGTCACTAGCAGGTAATTCATTATTTTCTTCTACTTCTTCTTCTTCATCGTCTTCTTCATCATCCTCATAGTCCGAATAATCAGGTAATACTTCTGCGGCACTTTGCGAAACTTCAGCATCGTCATCATCAATTTCAATCTCATTGATTTGAATTTCTTCTTCATCTTCTGAGTCAAAATCATAGGGAGCGTCATCGTCACAAATTTCATCAAATAAAGATTGTATATATGATTCTCGCTGTTCCTCAGTTAGCCTGCATAATAAAAAAAATTAGTATATGTTTACATTGTTGCTTATTTTACATTTTTTACCTTCTATATGCTGCACTTGATAAATATTCGTTTCTTCTTGAAGCCATTTCGTATCCAGTTATTTATAGTTTCAGTTATATTTATTTTCACTTATATTTTCACTTCTTACACTTTTGAGCACCAAAACAATAATGAAAATATCAACAGGCAGCATTTATAACAACACCTCGTGTGAAAACAACCCTTGCAGCTGCATATAAAATACAAAACCCAGCTATACCAGTGTATTTGCTACCTTCGTACCCATACCTTGCGCGACCTTTTTGCACATATCTTTTGAACCAGGTAGAATATTTCAATGAAATAAAAACCAAAATGTGTATTCGTTGTTACTCTACAAGTATATTATTATAAATTATATTATTTTGTTTTGCATTTATCAGGACAACAACAAAAACAAAAAAAACAAAAATCCACTGTTGCATGTCCTGACTTTATTTGCCCATATCGCTGGAACCAGTAGGAATATTCGAATGAAACAAAAGACAAAATACTTGTTATATATTAAAATATACATTTCAAAAAAAAAATCATAGAAATCGGTTGAATAAGCATTAAAAAAACCGCAAAATAAGGTCCCGGGTACAAACGTATCCCGGGTGTGTCTTTTCGTGGTATTTTCTGGGTGTGTGTTCTAGGGTTAAGGCAGACATAGGTAAAAAAAAATTGCAATTTCCCCTTTTTCGAAGTTACACAGAGCCAAAAGTACCTAACAAAATAGAACAAATATGATAAGATATCTGTATAGTTTTTTAAGAAGAGGTGCTTCACATTATTGTAAAGAAAATCTTATTAATGTTTTTAAAGAGATATCTAGCAAAAAGCGAACTGATTTCTGTTTGAATGGCATCTTTAATGCGCACATACATATGAATATTGAATTTAATAAGTTAGCTTATAACTTTAATTGAGCTAAACTTGTATATTTGTATATCCGGACTATCACGGGAACCGCTTGACCGATTTGGGAATGCCCAGGTGGCAGGGACGGTTTACAGGGTTGCCACCTATCTCAATTTTTTTTTATTTTGTAGTAAGATATGCCAATATGGTATCAAATGGGTTGTATATTCAGCCATTCATGCCAACTAAAATATATTAAAGCAGGGAGCCACCTTACCGCAGTATATTTGTATGTCCGGTACTATCTCAAGAACCGCTTGACCGATTGGGATGAAATTTGGCATAGAGGTAGTATTGTTGATTATAAGACTATCCACTTGGGGGTTGACACTTAGGGAGTTTACAAGATCACCTCCTATCTCGATTTTTTTATATTATGGATCAAGATATGCCAATATGGCTATCAAATGAAAGGTACTTTCGGCGACATACAAACGAAAATATTTTCAAGTAGGGTTGCCGCCCAGGGTTACCATTTTACCGTATTATATTTGTATTTTATATTTTTGGGATCATATTTGGATTATTTTAGGATCATTTAGGGGTAACTTTGGTATAATTTTGGGGCTATTTTGAAATCATTTTGCGTTCAATTTTGTATTCATTTGGGACAATTTTGGATCATTTTTGGGTAATTTTGGGTTCCATTTTGGATCATTTTCGAAACATTTGAGGGCGTTTTTGGGGTCGTTTTGGGATCATTTTAGGGTTATTTTGGAATCATTTTGGGTAAGTAAAGTTAGCGCTAAATTGATAGCACCGAGCAAGCTCGGTCACCCAGGGACTTTCTTATTAATGCCCTGCAGCGAAAGTAACTAGTTGAAAACTACTTTACAACTAGTTGATGCACCGGGCCCAACTAGTCAGTGTTCTGTCTTTTTCCATATAAGCAACTGGTATTTTTTACGTGTTGATGTCCTACGAAATGTCAATTGTCAGATTTCGACCAGAATATACCAGTTATCTACTAGTCAGGAAATACCAGTTTCATACTAGTTCAACCTGGACTAGTATAATTTCTATAAAATTAACTAGTCCCCCTACTTGTCCAAAAAGGACTGGTATCCAATATACTAGTTCCATACTAGTCCAAAAAGCATTGCACCTGGATTAGTATGATTTCTAACAGAATTTTCCTGGCTTACCCTTTATTTTATCATTTGACTTTATTTTTATGTTTATTCTTAAGAAAGCAGCGACTATTTGTATTTACCCTATCACGAAAAAGCATCTATGAATTATAACAGAAAACGAAACGAATGAATTTTGTAATTTTTAGCTGGTATAATTTCCTCAAGAAAATTCTAGTTGCATACTAGTATCAAATGGATATTTCCTGACTAGTATGACTTCTGCCAGAAAATTATAGTTGTATACTAGTATTTTTCTGACTAGTTTGAGATTTCGCTGCAGGGTGTTAGCAAAGAGATATCTTCGAAAATTAAGAAGTTGTCTCTCTTTTATTTTTTTCCACATTTCTACGGAAATCTTGACAGGAAATTAGAAGACGTTCTTCTAAGTAACGCAATTAAAAAGAAATCACGAAAAAAATGTACTCCATATAGTTTTTTTTCGTTTCCACCGTTTCGACTACCCCGTTGCCTAAAAACTGATCATGAAGACAATCTTGTTAATTTGATTAGGCACTTTTGGCTCTGTGTAGCCTCCAAAATTTAGTTATGGGCTTTCGAAGTTTGACCCTCCGAATATTGGGCTTTGTAAAAAATTTAAAAAAGTTGAATGTGGACGTGACCTTCTTGCTCCTCTTTATTGATTGGTGTACTTTTTTTATTTGAAAGTGTACGTATGAAGAAATATATTTGTGTATATATTACATAATTAAATATATGAGGCTTTTCATTTTTTTGAAGAACTCACATTGCACTTCTTACATACATTTTTAAATAGAAGAACGACACCAATCAAACAAGAGAGGCAAGCAGGCCACGCCCACATTTTGCCTTTTTTCAATTTTCCAAACAAAACATTTAGAAAACTACTTTTGAACTTCCAAAACCCGAAACAAAATTTTGGAGACTACCTTCGAAAAAAGTTGGTTTGTTCCCATATCCAGCCGGCTGCTATAGCGCATTCCGGTCGACGATGGCTATGCCACCATGGGTGTTTCCAACTGATATCGATAAAAACAAGGGGCTTCATTTCATACGCAGTATCCAAAATCGATAAAATGTCATTCCCAAAACTTCAACGCGTCCTTTCTCATATCGCATATTAGCTTTCAGCACACAATATGAGATTGCAAAATGACAACAAATCCAGAGCAAAACTTGCGGTACATGGGAATATATTCAAACCACCTATGGTAATAAAAACTGCGAGAAAAATAACCAAATTGCAAAAAGAGATCCAGCAGGGAGAGGCTAATACCAGCAAACTTATACACACATTCATACTTAGCATGTAGATTTGTAACATGCAATGCAATACAATTGTGTAATGCAACTGCAGGATATGCAAAGATATCAAATGCCATTATAAAGACATTTCCACAACAGTAACTACAGACAGCATTCAGTCACAAGCGTAACATTATGGTAATACTAAGCACGTAATCAGAGAAGCAAATGTACGCACACATATGAGGGTATGTATGTGGGTAGAATACACACAATCTAAAGGAAGTTTCACTTGAGCAAGCCTGAAGGTGAATGCGAAAACGAAACGAGCTGAGAAGATAGATAAAAGGCAAATAAGCATACTCGTAATGTTTGCAAGCTACTGGATTAATGTGTTTACGATTCGAGCGTGAACGAAATAAGGGAGAAGTTCGAGATTAAAGCACACAAGAGATACTTGAACCTGTATGACAACTGACAATTGCTGATTGTACGGAGATTATCAACACAATTGTCGAATTTTTATGTGTTACGGTTTCTACATTTTTTGTTTCGTTTTGTTGTGTTCAGGAAGACCTTTCTACTACCTGTAATTAATTAATTTTTCGTTAAATAGTAAAATTTAAAAAAAATTTTTTTTTTTTTTTTAATTTTTCCAAACTCAAACCAGACTGTAAAATGCTCAAAATTCCCATCTCGAAGTAGTGCTCGTAATTCATTTGCTTTTTCTTGTGCAATTAAGTAAATTGTTGTTGTTGGTAGTGTTTATTAAGCCTCAATTACATACAACTTTATTTCGACTTTACGTCGGACTTAAGGGTCAAATACATAAAGCTTTGTTAACCTCGCCTGACATTTGCTACCTCAAAACTTTGCGTCCAACTTCAGAGGTGTGCTACAATGAACGCCTTGATGCTTCTCTGTTATACATTTGATTTCGTTATTTATTTCTTTGCATTCAGAGTGTTTTGGTTAATTTATTAATTTAATAGAGAAAAAATGAATTAATTATTATTTCCTCCAACTTTTTATTCTTTAATTAAAGCAAAGTCATCAACATCTGATTGTCAAAGCAAGCAAAGCAAGCAAAATTTGAGAGTTTTTAACCTTGCTTCAACTTTGAGTTCTTTAATTTGCCATGCTTCGTTTAAATACGTATACTGAACTTTTCTGTCAAAGTCAAAGTTCGAGGTAAAGCCAAAATAAAGTTTTATGTAACTGACCCTTTAGACTTTGACAGATAAGTTAAATATACGTGTTTAAACGAAACATGGTAAATGGAAAACCTGAAAGTTGATGCAAGGTTAAAATTTGGCAAACTGTAAAATTTTGCTTGCTTTGACAATCAGCTGTTGCTTTGCTTTGATTTTCATTTTTGCGCACGCATGTACCTGTGTAAAAGGAGCTAAAATGTGGTGTAATTAATTTTTTGTTTATTAAATTACTCCAATTGCCAAAACACTCTTAAGCGGTAAACAGATACAGCGCTATTGCTTTGCGTGACATTTATAACTTTGGCAAAACCGCGCAAGCCCGAAAAAGTATCCCACAATGAACGCGAAAATATACAAGGAAAAATCAGCTGATTATGACGTCGCACGTAAAAAGATAAAACTTGGTCAAGTCTCTGCGCTAACGCGCGTTGAAAAGCGTTATGAGACACGTTGCATTGAACTATGTAATTTTATCTCAGCTGTCAAAAATGAAATGTCACGCAACGCGACGCTAAAGTCGTTTCTGTTTTCAGCTTTAACGCAGAGAAATAAGTTTTGAAGTTTCAAATGGCAGGTGAGGTTAACAAAGTTGTATGTAATTGACCCTTTAGAGACAAAGCAAACTTGCGAAAACAAACGATGTTTATTAGGTGGGCACAAAAATAAATAATCTGTTTAAATTTGTCGTTGTTACTCTAAACTAGAACGCTGACAATCATAAACTATTATCACGAAACTAACCATTTTTAGAGATGGCCCTTGGAGTATTTGATAGAAAAGTTCTCCGGAAGATTTATGGTCCTTCCCATGATGCCAACGGCGAGTATCGAAGGAAATTTAACGATGAGCTGTACTAGCTTTACGCAGATCTAACCATAGTTCAGCAGATTAAAGCCCAAGGGTTCCGCTGGTTGGGTCATGTTATGCGAATGGACAAAGAAGCTCCAGCACAGAAGGTTTTCCTATCGAACTCCCTTGCGGTTTCCAGTTGGCGTCAGTTATCGCTAAAAAGGAATGATTGGCGTGCTTTGATTCGAAACGGCGATTTTGGCCTAGGCGGTTAAGCGTCAATAAATGACGCAAGCCAAGATTATATATGGGTGTTTCCTGCGTTACGGACGTTCCATGCTGGCACACTATCAGCATGGAACGTCCGTAACGCAGGAAACACCCATATCTAATCTTGGCTTGCGTCATACAGGTCGTTCCATGCTGATAGTGTGCCAGCATAGAACGTCCGTAACGCAGGAAACACCCATATATAATCTTGGCTTGCGTCATTTATTGACGCTTAACCGCCTAGGCCAAAATCGCCGTTTCGAATCAAAGCACGCCAATCATTCCTTTTTAGCGATAACTGATAGTGTGCCAGCATGGAACGTCCGTAACGCAGGAAAGTTTAAGTATAAAACCTATAGTAGGCTTTGGATCAGAATAATTTTTTTTGTCATATGCAGCCTTTGTACTCATCTATCCAACGCTATCAAAAATTTTTTCTAGAGATGCCACATTACCACTCAACAAGGGTTTAAATCTGCCGTTCGGACGTTCCTAAAACGTACCTTATATTTGAGGTGATATATGATTTTCCTAAAATGCTGCGAATTGGTCAGTGCTACAAAAAAATTATATATACATACACGATTAATAGAGGAATAAACAAGGACTTGTGCTGCATTAACAGTGTCTTGCTGGAGAAGTTTTTTATTGGACAAATATCGATTTTAATTTTGTTCGGACGTTCCCGTTCGGTCGTTCTAGTTTTATTCCAAATGAAAACATAAACTTTTTTCACAACAAAGAAAATATGGAGCACATATTTTATTGTAATTGATATATTTAAGCAGAAATTTACTTTACTTGCACATTCTAAACACCCCAATGACATACATTAGGGTGATTCTAAAAACTAAATTGATTTTTTTTTTTTTTGTAATTAGTTAGTAATTGACTGCGAGGGTTAATCTAAAGAGATTGTTTTTTGCAAGGTTTTCTTATCAATTACCAACTTATGAGGAGATAACACCCAAACAATTTTTTTTTTTTTTAAATCACCCTAATACACATACATAAATTAAAATTTTTGTATGTAGGGCTGGGTCAAGCTGCTTCTTAAACGGATTGACCGATCATACCCAAATTTGGAATACTAACTTGTAATTTTCCATACAATTTTTTTTTTTCGTTCGGACGTTCCAGTATTTGATACACTTAAATTCGGGAATCCTTCTAACTTGGGGAAAAAATTTTTTGCGACCGGAAAGAGCATCAGAAACTGTGTTTTGGGGAAAAAATTTGAATGAAATTTAAAAGGTAGGCATGTTTTTTTTTACTACAAAGTTTATTTTACGTCCGAACGCCTCAAAAAAACACTTCTTTTGCATTTACTTTATATATGATTTGGAGTACTTTTCCAGATGTATCTATTATAAGCTGCATAGGACCGACTTATGGCTACATATTTGTATGAGTAATTTTTTGCCAGGCGTTTTTGTAGGAAACTCGCATATGTATTTCAAAAGTCATAACTACTCACTGAGTAGTACTCAGCTACAAAAAAAATTATTGATGCTAGTAGGAAACATTTAAGTTTCTACAGAACCGGTGTTCCAATATCTATCAAATTTTTCAAGGTGATATGTGACATACGTGCCTACATGATGGTATTAAAGAGTTTGGCCTAGATTCATTTTCAAACTTTTCTCTTTGGTTGACACATTTTCGGAAACACCCATATCCTTTTAACAGTTAAATTAGTGAAAAAGTGCAAAAGACTTTTTTGTAGGGTGTTAAATTTGCTATCTAAATAAGTTAAGTTCATTGAAAAATATTTCACCGGTTCTGAGTTACACAACTTTTCGCAAAACCTTATGGGTATCAGAAATTAGTCAATTTGCGACCTCGAAAAACTTTATAATGGTCTCATTAATGAAAAAAGTTTAGAAGACCTATTTTTTTGTAGAGCGTTCAATTCCCTGCAAATACTGGGGTGAAAGTTAAGTGTACAATTTTAATTTACATATATACATACTAGAGTCGTTCACAAATATGGACTTTTTGGAAATTCTAAAACGCTACCCCCAATTATTGTTCCTTATGACAAAAAAAGAGGCTGCTATTTTTTTTTTTCTTTTTTTTTTTTTTTTAAGGTAATGAGATACTTGCAATTGTAATTTCATTTTAACATGTTTAAGTGCAGTAAAAATTTGGGGTTTTGTGTGTTGTTATTCTGTTTTCATTGACGAATATTCGTGCAATTCAAAAGCCTTCTTGGATGAGTAGAAAGGGGTTAACTCCTGAAACTATGATTTCGCATCTAGATGGTTTAAGACATCGCTGATTACGAATCCGATATCGGTTTTTTTAAATTCAAAATGGTGGATCTAATATGGCGGTGCATTTTTGAAAACAAATTCGACTGTGTGAAACTCGTCACTGATGGATTTATGACATCGATTTATATGAACTAGTATCGCTTGTGATCGAAAATTCGACCAATAAAAACTTTAGAGGGTCGTGGGGTCGCTAGCCCCGTACCCCCATCCTTAAATTTCCAAAACGCCCCTGAAAATATACCGTCAGTTTTTTCAATTTCCTTTCCATCGGTGCATATTTCATTTATATATATTAATATATAAGATGCCAGGGCCAGCGACCCCATGACCCTCTAAAGTTTTTATTGGTCGAATTTTCGATCACAAGCGATACTAAAAAAAAAACTGACTTCGGATTCATAATCAGCGATGTAATAAACCATCTAGATGCGAAATATATCCAAAAAACCAATGGGCAATAGGGTCAGTGTAGGCGTTTTAGTTGCACCGTTTTCAATTTCGAAACATACTTTCAGGAGTTAACCCCTTTGTACTCATCCAAGAAGGCTTTTGAATCGCACGAATATTCGTCAATTTAAACAGAATAGCAACACACAAAAACCCAAATTTTTACTGCACTTAAACATGTTAAAATGAAATTAAAATTGCAAGTATCTCATTTTTTATAAAAACGAGTAGCGCGACCTCTAAAGCACCTTTAAAAAAAAAAAATAGCAGCCTCTTTTTTTGTCACAAGGAACCATATTTCGGCGTTTTAGATTTTCCAAAAAAAAAAAATAATTTTTGAACCACTCTAATACATACAAAAAATAAGAAAGAAAGTGTCTAAAATTTTATATTATTATCATTTTTTTATTATTATTGTGTTATTATTCCTTTTTTATTATTAATTTTTATTGTAATTTTTATAATTTTTTTTATTATTTTTTTTTCAACTAATTAACTTTTTTTAATTTTTTTTTTATAATTTTTTTTTTATTACTTTTTTAAATTTTTTTTGTTTTTATAAACTTTTCTAATTGTTTTTTGTTTTTTTTTTTATTTTTAATTTTTTTTTACAATTTTTTATCATTATTTATTATTTTTGACTATCTTTACATTTATTTCTTTGTAATTATTTTTTTATTATAATAATTTTTTTAATTGCATATTAATTTTTTATTTATTATTTGTTTTTTTTTTTCTGATTATTTTTTATTATTCTTTTTAACTACTATTTTTTTATTCTTTTTTATTATTAGATTTTTTTAATTAGGTCTGTTTACTGAACAAAAAAAGTTTAGAGTAGAGCAGAGAAGGGCAGCTGTCAAAATAGAAATAGAGAAACTTAAGGGTCAAATACATAAAGCTTTGTTAACCTCGCCTGACATTAGCTACCTCAAAAACTTTGCGTCCAACTTCAGAGGTATGCTACAATGAACGCCTTGACGTTTCTCTTTTATACATTTGATTTCGTTTTTTATTTCTTTGTATTCAGAGTGTTTTGGTTAATTTATTAATTTAATAGAGAAAAAATGAATTAATTATTATTTCCTCCAACTTTTTATTCTTTAATTAAAGCAAAGTCATCAACGTCTGATTGTCAAAGCAAGCAAAGCAAGCAAAATTTGAGAGTTTGCCAAATTTTAACCTTGCTTCAACTTTGAGGTCTCCAATTTGCCATGGTTCGTTTAAATACGTATACTGAACTTTTCTGTCAAAGTCAAAGTTTGAGGTAAAGCCAAAATAAAGCTTTATGTAACTGACCCTTTAGAGCAACTCAGAGCAGAAATGCCATGAAACACTTGCATATCGATAGTTTCTTGGTTTTTTATTTAAATCCTCAAAATTAATGCAAATAAGCGTATACTAAAACGTTGTTTTTCCTGCAAGCTAGTTTTTTTTTTTAAGTTGTCAATAATTTATTTTTTCCTGACTGACAATTGCTTCTCTGCTCTAACATTCTCCACAAAAATGCTAACATTCTCCACAAAAATGCTAACATTCTCCACAAAAATGCTAAAGGAGAAATTTGTGATTTGGATTACTCTAGTTTGATTCTGAGCATACTCATGAAACAACAGACAGAGCAACCTAGAGCAGGAAAAGTGTTCATAAAATATCTCGACCTGGCATAAGCTAGAGCAGCTCAACAAACAAACCTATTATTTGATATTGTTTACTATTATTTTTTTATAATTTTTTTATTCGATTTTTTTTAGTATTATTTCTTTTGTATTTTTATTATTTTTTTTTTTTTTTTGTTATTTTTTTATTTTTTATCAATTTTTATTTTTAAATATTACTATGTGATCAATGTTATGAGTCAGCTTTCGAAATTTGTTACTTATACACGAACGCCATTACCTTCAAGAATTTTGTATTTATCTGCCTTTTTTAACATTTTCCAAACTTCACGCGAATGTTTTACCAACAAACAATAAATCTGTTTGCAATCACGAAATAAAAATTCCAGGCAAGTAAGTTTTGCTGCTTCAAATTAAAATGAATTATGACGAAATGAGCACGTGGAAAATGTTTTTGTCCTTTTTTGGAAAACAAAGAAAACACAAATATACAGCCATGCAAAAATGGACGCTATGGTAGCGGCAAAAATAAATAATTAAAACAAAAACAACAGCAAAAACAATCAGAAAAATTAGCACAATATGTAGTTAAAAACAATAAAAGCAACAACAACACAAACTAGCTAATTAACATTTTCACTTTAAAAGTCCAACGTCAGTCAGGCACAACACGGCGTATACGCATGCAGAGCTCTGCAATTGCTGTAAGTGTGCGTGACAAAGGAAACGTAAAAAAATTTGCACACGCGAAATTTTTAAAATCTAGAACTTGTGTGCCTAATTTTTTGAATATAAAATAAATGAAAGAAATGGCAACAAAAAAAATTTAAATAAAAATGCGCTGGCAATGAGAAAATAATACAATTGCTACATGTTGCTAAGCGGTAAC
Organism: Campiglossa producta; assembly: GCA_964058755.1. Lineage (NCBI taxonomy): Eukaryota > Metazoa > Arthropoda > Insecta > Diptera > Tephritidae > Campiglossa > Campiglossa producta. The sequence continues at coordinate 86,325,018 of CAXKVI010000004.1, read as the reverse complement.
TAACAGAAGGATAGGATGGACAAAGTTTACATGCCTTGCGCTAAATACGCAAACGTTGTACTCAAAAATGGTAAATTTTGAGAGCTCATTTTTTAAGTGTGCAGAAGCGCAAGGAGAACAGAAAGAAATTAGTGCTAACTAGCTGACGAGCATTTAACAAGCGTCGAATATGAAGCAAAGTCGTCTTTCCCTCGACTGCTACCTTCCTTCCGTGGCAAGTCATTAGAACAAATGAATTTTGTAAAAAAGCGAGTCGACAATATGCAGCAAATTTACATATATGCAAATTATATAATTAATTATGCTAATCACTTTGCATGGTAGCTGCGGTACGTTAAGTAACAGTAACAGCAGTAAGTAGCGACCGTTGTTAAGGCCGTAACGCGTTAAATGTATTTGCACGAATGTCCCTTAAATTTAACAAAAGGTAATAATGAGCAATATGTTGTCAAGTGCCAAAGGCGCACAGTGGATCGATATTGGGTTTGGAAGGGGAAAACTTTTGTTGTTGTGTGTTAGAATAGGCGTGAAATGAGGGTTAAAATTTTTATCTGAAGGAAATATCATGAAAGGGTCGGTTGGTAATTAAATCTTGGGTTGGTGGTTGTTGTTGTTGAGTTGGTGTTTTTCTGTTATATTTTTGCTTTACATATTTTGTTTTTTATTTTTTTCTTTTTTTTTTTCTTTAGTGTTTTTTATTTTTTTTTTTTTTTTCTTTAGTGTTTTTTTTTTTTTCTTTTGTATTTTTTTTTTTTTTTCATTAGTGTTTTTTTTTTCTTTTGTATTTTTTTTATTTTTTTCTCTTGTATTTTTTTTTTTTTTTTCTCTTGTATTTTTTTTTATTTTTCGTATTTTTGTTATTTTTTTTTTCTTTTGTTTTTATGTTTTTCGGAATCGGTCCAAATTCTAAGATTAAAATTCTGAAGTCAAAATTCCGGAATCGAAATTCTGGGTCGACAAAATTCTGGAAATCGGAATTCCGCACTTCCTTCGCCCTTTTTGGCTGTATTTCAAAATTCTGGTTTTTCATAATTCCGGAATTTACGTTTTCCAGAATTAATTCTGGAAATATTTTCCCCAAAATTTGAGCAAAATCGTGTATTTTAATAAATTTGCTTATATTTAAGAAATATACATTGACTTTGATTTTTTGGTCATAAGACAGAAAACCGCGGAACAATTTGTCTTTCTACTCTTCCGTGTATGGAAAATAGCTGCCTCGTCATGGTTGGAACAACGTCAAATGTACCGTCCATAATCCAGCAGTCACTCTCATTTAACAAAAATAACTTTAATAACTTTCTCACTTAAAGTAAATAGTTGACCTTCCAAAACATAAAGTGATAATAAAGGAATGTCTATTTTTTCAATACACTCAAAGAAAAAACCGTTCTAAAACGAACGAAACAAGTCCAAAACTGAGAACATTCGTGCAGGAAAGTCTGTCAGTAACGTTTTGACTTAACTCGTGAACGATTGTCTTATTTTGAGAACGGATTTTTCAAGAACATGTTTTGTGTTCCATGAACAGTTTGGACTTGATTTATGAACATTTGTAACTTATTCTGAGAACGTATTGGGCTTATTTTAGAAACATTTTGGGTAAATTATTTCTCACGTTGTTTTGTGGTTTGCCTCGACCGGGACTCGAGCTCACACTGCTTTGACTGTGGAACGCGTACTTATCTTTGGCGGCGTCTAATTGCAGCTTTGTTCTATGACAGCAATGACAGTAAGTATCTTCGCTGTTGGATTTGTTCTGTTAAAGTTGTTTACAGACTAAATGCCTAGAAGTATGCAACGATGTTGTAACGTTCTTGTTATGAGTTCTGATTAGAGATGGGCGCGTGCATGATTTTTGCAACACGACACGACACGTTCACGAAACTGATTTTCAAAAGTTGGCACTAACACGCACGGGGAAAAAATACCAAAACACGACACGACACGACACGCACGAAAAAAATATAAAACTGTATTTCATGGATTTTATTTTGTTTTTGTATATATTTGTAAAGATGGCATGTACTTTGTACATAGCATATACTTATGCATCAAACAAACTGAAGTTTTTGGTGGAGTGAAGTGGAATTAGAAACTTATTAAAAAATATAATTTAGAACAAATATAATGTGCCAACCCAGTTTGGTAAAAAAAGGAGATCGTGTTTTTTCGTGCGTGTTTTTTTATGGTTTTCGGGCTCAACACGATCACGTACGATCACGACACGAAATCGCATTTTCGAACACGCGCACATGGACACACGCGTGCGTGTTTCGTGTCACGGTAAAAAACACGCACGCCGCCCATCTCTAGTTCTGATGATGTTCTATTTTCGACAACATCGTTATGATGACAACACCGACCGTTCTATTTTCGATAACTTCGTTCGCATTTCAAGAACCTGGTTGTTATTTTGAGACAGGGTGGTATATTTTCAAGACCAAGTGTTCTTTTTTTAAGACAAAAAATCAAGAACGGGAAAATCTAAAATTGAGACCTGTGGTGCTGCATTTTAGAACGGTGTTTTTCCCTGAGAGTACAAGTTGGCTGTTTAAAATATTTTAAACTGTTCCGTTTTCTTCTAACTTAAGGGCATTTCTTGATGGCAGATAATGTCCAATATATTTTTCTGTCATAGATACCGAACGCTGAATTATTTGGCTAGGCTGCAGTAAACTCGAGCGAACCATATTTTTAACCAGATTATTTGGATCTGCAACCGATTTTTTATGCGCACATGGATCATGAGAATGTTCATTTTTTTTCGTATAACATTTCACAGCCATGAAATTGTGTGTCAATACGCACGGTACATTTGTTTTTAATTCCTTCAGAACAAGTCCAGTTAAATGTTAAAGGCAAAATTCTGTAATTAATGATTAAAGTGCGCACTTTTTTTTGTTATCAACACGCATTTTTAATCATTAATTACAGAATTTTGAATTCCGGAATTTTGGTTTCCAGAATTTTGCAATTTAGAATTTCGTTATCCAGAATTTGGATTCCAGAATATTGACTTCCATAATTTTAATTTCCGGTGTTTCGACTTCCGGAATTATGAATGCAGAATTTCCAAAAAAGCAGAATTTTGACCCCAACCCATTTTTTTTTTTACTTTTGAAAACTTGGCAGAGTATTATTCGTAATGGTTTATTTTTTTTTTAATATTTACAATTACTTTTTTCAATTTTTAATTTAATTTTTACTATATTTTAATTTATACTCTTTTTTTAATTTAGTTTTTTTTATTTTTTTTCTTTTGTATTTTTTTTTTATTTTTTTCTCTTGTATTTTTTTATTTTTTTTCTCTTGTATTTTTTTATTTTTTTTCTCTTGTATTTTTTTTTCTTTTGTTTTTATGATTTTTTTACTTTTGAAAACTTGGCAGAGTATTTTTTATTCATAACTGTTTATTTTTTTTTTTAATTTTTACAATTACTTTTTTCAATTTTTAGTTTGTTTTAATTTTTAGACTTTTTTTAATTTAATTTTTGTAATTTAAATTTTTTTTAATTTTTTTTTTAGTTTTAATTTTGTTTTTTACCATTTTTTAGTTTATATTATTATTTTAAATTTTTTTTTAATTATTATTTTTTTATTTTTTTTAATTTTGTTTTATTTTTTTTTTTAATTTTTGGTTTTATTTTTTACTTTTTTTTGAATTTTTTTTTTTTAATTTTTTTTTTAATTTTTTTGTTTATTATTTTTTTCTAATTTCTTGTTTTTTTTTTAATTTTTTTTTTTAATTTTTTTTTTAATTTTTTTTTTTTAATTTTTTTTTTTTTTAATTTTTTTTTTATTTTTTTTTTTAATTTTTTTTTTATTTTTTTTTTAATTTTTTTTTATTTTTTTTTTTAATTTTTTTTTATTTTTTTTATTTTTTATTTTTTTTGTTTATTTTTTTCTAATTTCTTGTTTTTAATGTTTTTTTTTTTAATTTTTTTCGTTGTTTTTTTATTATATTTTGTGTAGTTGTTTATTTCTTCTAATAACTTCTTTTAAACTCTTTGTTGCTTTTGACTTGTAGTCTATTGCTGTAAATACCGACGGTATTTACAAGCAATTTTCGGGATTGTATGAAAATGTGTTTTTTGAGAAAAATTTACCTACGCGCTGCAGGAACCAGACAAGCCGACATATGTTTCGATGATACTGGAGTTACATCTCTTCAAGGACTTTTTCTTCCCGGCATTGTGAGAGTCGAACTCACAACACTGTAGTGACTTGTATGCTAGAAGGTCTAGCACCTTAGGCCACTACCCAGCTTGAAGGTAAACCCTTCTCAGTGTCCATTTATGCATATATTTATACTTCCATATAGAACATTTCTTTAATTTCAATGCTAAATTTCTTTTAGTTATTATTATTTTTAATTACTTTTTTAAATTTAAATTTTTAATTTTTTTCGTTGTTTTTTTATTATATTTTGTGTAGTTGTTTATTTCTTCTAATAACTTCTTTTAGTTATTATTATTTTTAATTACTTTTTTAAATTTAAATTTTTAATTTTTTTTCTTTTATTTTTTTATTTTTTTTTATTTTTTTTTATTTTTTTTATTTTTGTTTTTATTTATTTTTTTTCATTCTTTTTTTTTAAATCATTACACCATGCGGCATCAAATCAGGCTCCACATCCAGTCAATCGTGCCATTTTAAGGGTAGGTTAGTTGGAAAAACGCCTTACATATAATACCCTTCCAAAAAAAGCCACTCATTGTTAACAGAACAAAAACAAAGTTCTTGCCATAATTTAAAATTTCTAGCATACTTAGCATATGTAGAAGAGAAGCAAAGTAGTTAGTGCCAAGGATATAACGTTAAATTTGCTGCACCAAATTGCACACCATTTTGCATGAGTTACATGTAAAACTCATTCATTTTAGTGCTACATATATAAGTAGGTACGAATATTTGTGACCAACACATTGGCTCCTCGACAAATGAGCAGACGCGAACACGTGTATGTATCATGTGTTTATGTATGCTATATTTGAATATGATCATCAAGGGCATTAATAAATCATATTTACTTAAGTAGCAGTTTTGGCAGAAGTGGGTTAATTGAAACAATTTACTGGAAGAAGGATGAAATAGGGTAATTTTTGGGGCAACTAGGGGAGCTTATGTGGTGTAATTGGTCCGCCGTTACTAATGGTACGTTAAGAAGTTGAGCTAGATAGAAATTCATATCAGAAATTCTTTAACAAAGCTTTCAAAAATTAAAGCCCATTGACATTGATGGCTATTTTAAAATTTTCCGCGAATATGCTGTCATTTCACCCTGAAAAGTACACACACGACATGTTCATGATGTTCGACCATCAATCAATAATATATTTTATTCGAAATTCCGTAATTATTAAATTCATAAAATTAAAATTTTCACTAATACCACAAAATGCAATTTTGGGCACGACATGCACAGGTTACAGACAATTTATTCACACTTTCATGCCACCACACAGTGGCAACAGCAAAATGTATTTTTACAATTTGGCGTTAATGAGAAATTGTATGGTTAACAACATAAACAAACCCAACAACAACATAAAATCCAATGACATTTACAAATGCGTGGAATTGCGTGATCGATTTGATATTAATATTTTTCGTAGTATTTTGAGGATGCCGCATATCGCATTTATCTACTCTGGGAAAGGTCAAGCATGCAGCGACATCATACGCAAATATATAGAAACATATTAATCAGTGCATTAAACGCTTTGAGAGATGCACATTTAATTTAATTTGATTAATAATAAATTCAGTGCAATTTAATTTGATTTATTTTTATTTTATCTTTTTATTTTTTATTTTATTTTAATTATTTTAATTATTTTATTTTATTTTATTTATTCTATTTTATTTTCTTTTATTTTATTTTATTTTTTTTTATTTTTTTTTTTTTATTTTTATTTTTTTTTTTATTTAATTTTTTTTTTTAACATAGTTTTAATAATTTTTTTATTTTTTTTCTTTAAATTTTTAAAATTTTTTTTTTTTTTTTATTTTAACTTTTTTTAATTTTTGTTTTTTACTCTCTCAATTTTTTTTTTCATTTGGTCATAAAATAATCGAATTCTCTTTCTGCGCCTTTCGAAGACTTCTCCGAACTCACATCTTTACTTCATCCGCATTTAAAACTTTCCTACTTTCACTACTTATGCATTCAAAGTGTAAAAACTTTCGCTTTTAAAATTACAATAAACACTGCAACTGAGTAAGTTAATACAAAAATCACGCTAAAACTCAAATGTAGTACCAAAAGATAGAAGTAGTAAAGTGTTGCCTTAACTACAATTTAATAACTTTTAAAACATTTTGCGCACCCGCAATAAAAAGTGCTCACTCAAACTTACAAACAAATTAAATATAAAAGTTTTTGCGAAATGAGAGCTGTGAAAAATTATATGCAACACATTGACAGCTGTCGCAGCAACATATGGGACACTTTGGCAGCAAATGCAATAAACAGCCATTGCACGGAAATGGAAACATTTGGCTGACAACTTCCGGCTTTTAACGACGCATGGTGTGCAATTACATATAAACTTGCGGAGAAGATTTAAAGCAAATAACGAATTCCTGCTATAAACAAACTGCCTACCATCGCTTATGATCAGCTGTCCATCAGTGACTGCTAAACTATCTGTCAGAATCACTGTGCTCTCAAACTGTAGAATGCGAACTTGGAAAGCCCGTAAAAAAGTTGGTTTGGTCCCTTACCCAGCCGCCTGGTGTACAGTGTTATTACTTTATTACTAAGCGAACTTTTGTGATTCCCCACATATGTGTTTATTTACATGCATCCCATGCAACCCACCGGCTTAAAAATGTGTTTCTAGACAAGTAACCGTGTGTTTCCCTATGTGTGTTGATCGTACAAATGTGTGAATACAACCAGCACAAAACAACTTTAATTTTTAAAAGCATATTCCGGTCTCTAGCAAAGAGATAGTAGTCAGCAAGTGCCGTGTTGTGTTGCATTTATCGAAGCGAGAGTAAATTCGGGCAAAGTGCGAAGTGGCGTATGAACGAGACAGCATTGCAATTAATGCTAGCACACGCACACACACCAAATGTGTTTAATTACTTGTATAATTATTTCACTGTAGGCGACACTACAAATTTTGTTAATGCGCTCAAAGCAAATGGCGGCCTACGAAATACCCATAAGCTTCTGTTACTAATGGGCTTATGTTTGTGAAAACATAAACGGCAAAGGCGTTTAAAAATATTATTAAAGTTTTTAAATTTTGTTCTAATGTGGGCAACTTAAAAAAATGTTTATTGCAGTTTTAAAGCTGCTGATAGCCCGGTATCGCTCAAACTGTAAACTATATAAATAGTCATTACTGGGAATTCGAATTTGTAGTCGGAGCGCTTTTAAATACCGCCACATACTTCAGAAAAACATCTGAACCAGGCCACGGCAGCTAGTTTGATACAGATTATTATGCTATTTTCTTTGTCTCTCGAACAAGGAAATTGTTGCTGCGGTTGTGAGAGCGCTATGATCGCACTGGCCAATCAATGAACGTCTTTGGTTATGTTCAGTTGCTCACTTGCAAGTAACGACTCATCAGCACACGCTGTTTCTCCAGTACGTGCCAGCGAAGAGATAACATAATTTCATTGGTACGATGGCCGCTCTTTCACTAATACACGCACGCTTCCAATTCTGCCTTGCACCGATCTAAACTAGGGCTCATCAAAGACGTATGTAAGGCTGTGTTAATCAGAGAGTGGCGATCGCACCAATGAAATGATGTTTGTTCTTCTTCCCTCTCTCGCTAGCAAGAAACGAGAAGAAATTGTGTATTGTTGCCTCGTTACTTGCAAGCGATCGACTGAGCATAACAAGCGTCATCCATTGATTGATCAGTGCCATCATAACGCTCTCACTAGTAGAGCAACACTAAGTGGTGAGGCCTGACAATTCTTTGAATGACATAACGTGCCTATGTGGTTGGGAATTCGCTTTGTTTGAAATTACCCTTATCCCGTGAAGGGCGAACGAACTCTTAACAAAATATGTGTGCCAACATTTTCATTCACATAGATCGTTACAATATTTGTTTTCATTGCGCACTTAATTTCCGCTAACACGTGCTTCACGTTTCGGCTATAAACCGCTTGCGGCAACATAATACGAAACGGTCTGAATTTATGTGATTTTTTGACAAAAAATTCTTTTTTTCTCCCAAAAAACCCCAAACAGGAAGTTTACTAAAAGATGCGAACAAAAACTACACCCAAACTTAAGTGGCAAGAGTATTAGAGTAATATTGTTACATTTATAAATACCAATGTTTTTCATTTGGTTATTCGTTCGTGTTTGTATGTGACCTGCTTATAAATCGTTGCACAAACATGGTTTGAATATGTTGCATGCCACAACGTCATTGTGTGACCGCATGTCATGCCAAACTGTTTCCTATGGTGGTCAATTTGGCTGCTGGCTGGCTGACAGGCTGACTGGTTAGTAGCTTCGAGCTTTGGAGGTGGCCGTAATGAGGTTGAGTGTGGGTTTCGTGTTTTTTTTTTTTTTTTTGATTATTATTGCATGCAACATGACATTAGCGCCCCGAAGAGTGCAACAAAACAGCAATATGAGTATGAGTAGCATTAATCAAGTACGTGTATAACAACAATAACAACAATGAAATCCTAAATAAATACATCAACAGCTAAAATGCCAAAAGCCATGGCATGTTCATTATGATTTGTGGCTAAAACGACACGCCAACCATCGAAATGCCAAAATAGTATTAGGAAATGCCTATGTTGAGGGGTTGGCGTTGCTAGCGTGACAAGTTTAAAAGCGCAGCATATGGCACGTTTTGCATGTATGTGTGCACAGTAGAGTGATCCAAAAAAAAAAAGTTTTAGAAAGGATGTTTAAAGTTTTCACCCCGATGACAATATTCTATACCAAGCATCGCAATATCTGGTGGGTTGAAAGACCTGGTGACCCCGGTTCTATGCCAAAATTTACCACAAATTCAACTAAGTTAAGTTAAATTTAACTATATTAAATTTAATCATATTGTAGTATTGCCATAAATTAAAAAAAAATATAATTAAATAAGATTAAAAAAAATATAAATAAAATAATATAAAATAAAATAAAAAAATAAATAAAAAAAAATAAATAAAAAATTAACTAAATACAACCAAAGAAAAATAAATACAATAAAATGTGGGACGAGCGAAATACATATGTCAAAATAACGTCATTAAAATTTTCAGTAATAACATCAAATTGACGACATTGTGACGGGAGACTGTCTGCATGTCGCACAATTTTTGTAGAACAATAACGCTATTGAATTATGCCCATCACTGACAACGAACTGTATAAAACTAGCTTGCTATTAATAAATATTTTAATGAAGTTATTTTGACATATTTGGGTCGTCGGACCCACTTTATGTCGCACCAAATTTGTAGGATATATATATTTCTAATGCCGCCGTGGTGTAGCGGTAGTGTGTTCGACCTGCTACACCAAGTAGTCAGGTATCGATGCCCGGAAAAAGCAACATCAAAAATTATTTAGAAAAACTAGTTTTTTTAAACGGGGTCACCCTCGGCAGTAGCTTGGCAAACTCTCCGGGTGTATTTCAACAAAAACTCATTTGCCTTTTAGGTGTCGTTCGGAGTCGGCAAAAAAGCTGTAGGTCCCGTCAACTCAAAAGCACAACACCTCAAGATTGAAGAGAACCTCGCAAAAATCTCGTTAGACGTATTGGTATGTGGCCGCCATTACTTGTTTTATATATTCCTCAGTTGGTTAAGACAGTGGCAGTTAATGAAATGAAAACAAAACTGTTCCTAATAAAAAAAATAGCTTGCACCAAATTGACATGTTTCACACCCCTAGCTCCCAAGGCTCGCACCTTTCAGAATTTTCGAAGATAAAAAAAAATTGGGCGTTTAGGGGAAAGAAATTCTCTCACAAAAATCTAGGTATGGGTGCTCTGCACAACCAAATGTATGTATGTACGAGTACCCTTCCATAAAATAATTGAATTTTATAAATAATTTTGATTCATATCGTTTGCAATAATAACCACGACAGACAGCCTCCTTTCACCCAAATGAGTTTCGTAATTTTTAGTCATTATTGATTCAATTAACAACAACGATAATCATGACACCATAATTCTTTCAACAAATAAAGAAGAAGAGATTACTAAAAGCAGCAGAGAAGTAACAATGACCGTATGAAAACAATAACAAAATTGCATACAAACATTCCTAGACAAATCTGTGTAGTACATATTTAGTACAGCGTGTTGTTAAGTACTTACAAGTAAGAGCTATCGCTATCGTCAACAAAAGCTTCTCACTGACTGAGTAAATTGTGAACAACAGAAGCTGTAGAAATGTTGTTGCTCTCGTTTCTAGGGCAAAACACCACTCGGCAACAACAGCTACGGTGACAACAAACAATGTTGTTCTTGTGTTAAAATATAGGCTCTTCACAGGTTTTGTGCTATGGACGTCCATGTATTGTTGTTACGGAAATAGCAAGCGAAAAGCAAACTTCCTACTTTCACTTGACACCAAAAGCAACCACAAAAATAGCAGAGGCCAGCGCATGAAGGAAATTGAATTTGTAGTGAGCACAACTTTTCTTTGTCTTTCTTTTGTGGGGCACTGAGTGTTTCTGCTGGATTATTTATGTTTGTTTCTTGAGTTGAATATCCTATTAGTGGAGTTATTTGTTCCGGGGAACAAGGAGCGTTGGTGCGAAATATGTACACTGAAAGAAATGCATTGAATGTTGTGACAATAACACTATTGATAGCGCCGAGTTTGATGCAATATTCATTCAGAATGAGCGAGTTATCAAATATTATTTGCTCCCAATAAAAAGTAAAATGAGATGTCAACCATTTCGATATGATGTACTATTTTTTATATTTATGTATAGAATACTAATATAATCGAACGGCATGTCAATATCTATGTTCGTGATATGAATTTCTATTGTCGGTATATCCATATCCATATTTACTGCATAGTAATAATGGTAGAGACAGCGTGTTAATATATATGGGCGAAATGTAAATTTTTCTGGGACGCATAATCATAATAGTTCAACAATTTTTACTATGGATTTCCTAACAATATTACAACTTGTTGGAGCGTTTTTTTTAATTCAAAATTTTTTTGAATTTCTTATGATTGAACATTTTTCTAAAAATTTTATAATATGCCGTAGCCGAATGGTAAAATACTGGGCTAACGTGCCAGAGGAGCAGGGTTCGAATCTTACTGAAACCAGATGTCAAATTATAAAAAATTTTATTTTTTAAACTAAGGTAAATGCACCTATTTACGGGATAGTTCATATTTCCGTTCTATTTTGTTACAAAATTTTAAAATTGAAAAAATAAGGAGATTGTTTGTTCTGCGGGCACAATTTTTAGCATAAATTATTCTGAATAGAATAAAATATAAATTCTAAAAAAATCAACTATATGCCTATCTCACTTTCAAAAATATTCGAATTTATCAGTCGGTATTTAGCATTCAGTGAAGGTGGCAGCAAAAATCAGTGATTTTCTTAATAAAAGTGCTAAGGTTTAATCAGAAGTTGCATAAGCTTTTCCTAGCGATCTGGTAAGTAATATTATACTATAATATAAGAAAAATTCATAGCTGAGATTATAAGCTTTCCTTTTCTGTATTTTAAACCTTGTTTTTGACATTAAAATATATAAAAATTAAGCTTTTAAACTATAACGTAATTAGGTACGCTCTAATTTCGAAGTGCTCCCAATTGCGTTACTAGAACGGAATTAGGAAATCGTATGATGTTTTTGTAACTAGCTTATTCTTTTTATAAAATAAAAAAAGATGTTTTAAATTCTATAGAGGTAAGATAAAAGTTAACAAACTTTCAAAAATCCTATTTCCGTTATAAAATATATTGAAGGATTATCTTATTTTCTTCGTAAAAAGTTAACCACTCTCAGCTAAAATAAATCAAATAAGAAAATAATTTCGAACCTTAAAAATGTAATTAAATGAAGTTTTAATAATTACTTTACCAATTTTTAAACATCATCGTGAAGAAAATTAGTTAAAAAACTTATTTAGTTGGAAAATCTATAGGTATAGACAAATTTTATTTTAAAATAACATATCACAAAAATAGGGACATTGCATTTAAATATTTTCCTATTTCCGTTCTATATCACGGAATTGGGAAGTTATAGATTCTAATTACGTGACAATTTTTTTTTGCAGACGTATTTATTTCAAAACATGCCGAAATATTCTCAGGAATCATTAAGATTAGCTCTTGACGCGATCAATTCATCCCAAATGACTTGCTACAAAGCGTCAAAACTCTATAATATTCCATATCAAACCCTCTTGGATAAAAAAAACAATAAGTATGCCAACGCATCTTCTGGACCTCCTACAGTATTATCTAAGGAAGAAGAAGGTTTGATAGTGAAATGGGTGCATCATTTGGCCGAGATGGGATTTCCAGTCACAAAAGATCAGCTCCTTGATTGCGTAGGATGTCTTGTGAAAGAATTAAAAAGGCCTAATCATTTTAAAAATGGTATTCCGGGTAGGAAATGGTACGAGGGGTTTTTGAAAAGAAATACGTCAATAAGTCAACGAGTTTCACAATGTCTGACAGCCTGTCGAGCTTCAGTCACGGAGTCTTGCATAAGAGCTTGGTTCGACCGGATCACTAAGTATATGCAGGAGAATGACTACATGGAAGTTTTACAGGATCCGGACAGAATTTTTAACTGCGACGAGTCCGCCTTTTTCCTTTGCCGTAAGGGTCAAGCTGTTTTGACAAACCGGGGCTCTAAAAATGTTTATTTCAGGGCAGGCAATGATGAAAAAGAATGTCTCACACTTTTTATAGGGGCTTCTGCCTCTGGTAAGATTATGCCACCATTTGCGATTTTTCCTTACAAACGCCTTACAAATAATATTCTGCAAAAATATCCCACCGATTGGGCCATTGGAAAGTCAGAATCTGGTTGGATGACTAGCGAAACATACTTTGAGTATATAGCGAATGTATTTTATCCCTTTCTGGTAAAAGAAGGTATAAAGCTGCCAGTGGTCTTGTTTCTCGACGGACACACATCCCATTTGTCTCTTCACGTTTGTGAGTTTTGTAAGAAGCATGGGATCATCCTTGTGGCACTGCTTCCCAACTCTACCCACTTGCTGCAGCCAATGGATGTGGCAGTATTTCATTCTCTTAAAAGTCAATGGAGAAAGGAGATTCAAAATTGGAGAATAAGCAACAATGGACAGCGAATTAAGCGTGATGACTTTGCTCCTATCGTTCAAAAATGTTTAGATATACCAGTGACTCCAGAAACCGTAAAAAATGGGTTTAAAGCATGTGGCTTATATCCTTTTAATCCAGATGCAGTGCTTTATGACAAAATTTTAAAAGCTACTGTCGAGACACGGGATGCACTCTCTCATCAAACCATCATCCATAACTTTGAAAATAATACCGATGAAGCACAAAAATTGCGAAGTGGCGCACAGAGCTTGGTTAAGCTGTTTGAAGAAAGACTTCCACCAGAAAAATTGGTATCATTTACTGAGTGGAATGGAGAAGTCAAGGATGAAAACTTATATTATTTTTGGAAAAGTGTCAAAAGAGATCAAGACGATGCGCGTAGCCTACAGATAACCGAACTCAATATTTCGAATCTATTAGCTGACAACGATTTAACTTCATTTGATATTGAGAACATGAGTATAGATTTTTTAGAAGAGTGCAACGGAACAATTGTAGATCTAGAAACTCTCAAATTAGGCGACTTAAAAACCTCGACTCCAACTTCCAATAAAACACTTAATCATAAGAATGTTTCGCATGCTGAAGATTTTATCACTTGCCAAACTATGGATGAAATTCCGTGTAGCTCTAAAGCGTCTATTTTGGATTCAGTTGAAATATTAAATGAGAAAGATAAGCCAGAAAACCCCCAGTTTCCTACACCCTTTAAAAACGCGTTATTTTGGCCCGAAGTCGCATCCAACGATTCAAAGAAAAAAATCGTTAAAAGAAAACTGACCCCAACTGTAGCGGTAGCGTCGGAGTTTATTGAATACCAACGTCGATTAGATGAAGAAAAAAAGGCAAAGATTGAAAAACAGACTTTAAAAAAGAAAAAAAAACAAGAACAAGTTAGCGAAACTCAAAAAAATCAAAAAACAGTTATTAAAACAGGAGACTATGTTATAATCCAATATGAAGGAGAAAAGTTTCCGGGACAAGTACTAAAGATTATTAATGGCGATCCTGTTAAGTTCCAGATTAAAACAATGACAATGAGTGGCTCAAATTGGCGTTGGCCAGAACGAGACGATATATTGGATTATGAAGCTGAAGAAATAATTAAAAAGATTAATCCACCACAACTCATGAACAAAAGAGGAGTTTATTTAATAAATGACTTTAATTAATATGATTATATAAGAAATATGTTAAATGTAACTATAAAATATGTATGTTGAAATAAAAACACAAGTGAAATTTTCGATTTTTATTTTATTTGAATATGTTTATGTAAGAAATGTGTTAAATGTAACTATAAAATATGTATATTGAAATAAAAATACAAGTCAAATTTTCGATTTTTATTTAATTTTCAAGGAAAAGTTGTTAAATGGTGCAATATAGTATTTGACACGGAGTTAGGGACGCCTTAACACAGAATTAGGACGAGCGCAAATTTTTAACACGGAAATAGGAAAAATTTATGTTTCTGAAAAACTTATAAAATATAAGAAAGTTTAATTAAATTCCATTGTATATAAACCGTATTTTATCAAAAAATGAACTGGGCATACATACAATGCAATTTTGAAGTAAGATATAGTGGGGTTTGAGTACAGTGGCTATTTTATTCCAGGTGGCTCTTAACATGCCGTAAATAGGTACATTTACCTTATATAGAATTTATCAATAGTTTATATGGATACCATTTCAATAGTGATTTATCAAAAAAGCATTGATGAAACATCCATATTCATTCATGGGACAGGATTATCAATTTGTATTTAATGTGATATCAATAATTATGGATGTTCGATCCATAGATTTCCCTCCATGTACTAATAATGGTATTGTTATGTGTGGTTATAGTCAAGGTATTAAAATAAAGTTCCGGTTTCGGTTACGGTTTTTAACGTGTTTCGGTTTCGGTTCCGGTTTCGTTCTTCAACATTTATTTCGGTTTCGGTTACGGTTTCGTTCCGGTTTCGGTTTCCAAACAAAAACAACAACACAAAAAAATTGCGCTACTACAAAACTCAAATATGTATGTACTTGAATGCAAAATAAGTCTGAATTTTTATAACTTTACTCCGGTGGTCATGATGAATTTTCTCCAATTTATAGTAACAAATATTACTTCCGCTTTATGGAAAAAAACTTTCTTCAAAAGAAGTTTAAAAAATTAGCTCTACTTTTCCTTTTAGCAATATGTTAAAATAGAACGTTTATATGAGTGATGCTTTCTGAGACGGCCATATAAATTTTATTTTTTTTTCGGATTTTTTCGCTTATAACTAGTTCAATTATTTCGGAATTTTGATATTGCGGTCAAAAAAAGTCTTGCTAACCATCTTCCATGAAAATTATTCAGGGTAGCCTCTTTTAAAATAAAATATGTGTCCACAAAAAAATTCAAAACCGTTTGGAACCGGTTCCGGCTTTTGAAACGGTTACGGTTTCGGTTGCGGTTTTGAAAAATGAATCGGTTTTAATCAGTAACGGTTACGGTTTCGGTTTAGTCCTTGGTTATGGTATGGTTATGGTATGGTTATGGTATGGTTATGGTATGGTTATGGTATGGTTATGGTATGGTTATGGTATGGTTATGGTATGGTTATGGTATGGTTATGGTATGGTTATGGTATGGTTATGGTATGGTTATGGTATGGTTATGGTATGGTTATGGTATGGTTATGGTATGGTTATGGTATGGTTATGGTATGGTTATGGTATGGTTATGGTATGGTTATGGTATGGTTATGGTATGGTTATGGTATGGTTATGGTATGGTTATGGTATGGTTATGGTATGGTTATGGTATGGTTATGGTATGGTTATGGTATGGTTATGGTATGGTTATGGTATGGTTATGGTATGGTTATCGTATGGTTATGGTATGGTTATGGTATGGTTATGGTATGGTTATGGTATGGTTATGATATGGTTATTGTATGGTTATGGTATGGTTATGGTATGGTTATGTTATGGTTATGGTATGGTTATGGTATGGTTATGGTATGGTTATCGTATGGTTATGGTATGGTTATGGTATGGTTATGGTATGGTTATGGTATGGTTATTGTATGGTTATGGTATGGTTATGGTATGGTTATGGTATGGTTATGGTATGGTTATGGTATGGTTATGGTATGGTTATGGTATGGTTATGGTATGGTTAGGTATGGTTATGGTATGGTTATGGTATGGTTATGGTATGGTTATGGTATGGTTATGGTATGGTCATGGTATGGTTATGGTATGGTTATGGTATGATTATGGTATGGTTATGGTATGGTTATGGTATGGTTATGGTATGGTTATGGTATGGTTAAGGTATGGTTATGGTATGGTTATGGTATGGTTATGGTATGGTTATGGTATGGTTATGGTACGGTTATGGTATAATTATGATATGGTTATGGTATGGTTATGGCATGGTAATGGGATGGACCATCTATACTAAAAGAATTCGTCTTTCTTTATTCTCATCCGGAAATTTGGAACTAAATTAAAAAAACATAAAATACATTATGCAAAAACGCAACACATTCACAAATGCATTCATAACCTTAATGCCACATGTTTAAATTAAAAACAACAAAATGAAAAAAGTACATACAAGCAAACAATCTAAATATCTTAATTGGCCTTATATGCACTAGCACATTATTTGCTCCTTTATTTAAATCAAAATTAGCTGAGCAAATGCAAAATACACAAACACACACTCACACATTCCCAAGTTTTCACAGCTTCAGCAGATGATACAACCGCGGCAATATCACAACGTTGCATACATTCAGGCGCATCGGTCGCATGTTGCCTTGCTTGACATGCAAATTGCATTCACAGCTGAGCCGTGCTCTTCTCATTGTTATTGTTGTTGTTGTTGGTATCTCAATGCATACCAATCTGCATTTATTAACATCTATTATGTGATTTTGCGGTGGGTCAAGCATGTTAGAGCGTTAAACGTGCCTAAAAATACGCCACCATTACAAATCGTTTAAATTATGCAAAGTATGCGAAGAGGATTTTTAATGCGAATTGGATTTTTCATTTGTGAGTCTTTATAAGGATATGCTGCCAATACTGGTGCTTTCGTTGAAAGGGCTTTTTAACTGTAGGGTTGACATCTTTGAGTTAGGGAGATGGAATTTTAATAAGCTTTGGCAGATCAACTTACTAAAAGTTTATGAATTAGTATGCAAATAACTGGGGAAGTGGACCTTTTCTTTCTTTTATTCTACATTTCATTTAATTTTTTTTTTAATTTTCTTTTTTATTTTTTTTTTATGTTATTTAATTTTATTTTTTTTTTTATGTTATTTAATTTTATTTTTTTTTTTTTTTTTTTATTTTTTTTTTATTTTTTTTTTTTTATTTTTTTATTTATTTTTTTTTTTTCTTATTTATATATATTTATTTTTTTGCCATGATTATAATAAAAATAGAATTTCTAAAGCCATTTAGTACATTTATCTCAAAATTCACAAAGTAAGTGAAGTGCAAACTCTTCAAATTAACTTCAGCATGAAAATCGTATCATTGCGGCATTGTGGGTGTGCTACACTCGTTGACTCGTTATTTGAAAGTTTTTTGACTGTTATTTTTCCACATTTTTAAATACATTTCAAGTTGGTTAACCAGAAATGGTAGCAACAACTAGCCATTTGGTTGGCAATGTGCTTGTAAATGGCTAATCTGGTAAAGGCGAACGAGCTGGCTGCAGCACCACGTCGACCACGTATTGCGTAAAATCGAGCCACACAAATGTATGTGGGTAAATGCATGTACGTAACTACCTACTTATGCATGTGAGAGTCTTTTCATGGTATACATGAGATTTGAGAAATTTTCCAAATGTCATGAAGTGCAAGCCAGCGAGTGCAACAATTTACATTGCAGACTAGAGTTGAGTAACAAATGCTGCTTAGCTGAGAAAAAAAGTATAAAAATATGGAAAGCATGAGAAGTTGAAAAAATGCAACTTTGGCAGTACACAAATTTACAACTTAAACAACTTTCACTTTACAAATTCAGCAATACAAAGGATTTGCCATTTTTTTACATACATACTTAAAAGTTAGTTTGAAACGATTACTTGCTGCACATGCAAAGGAGCAAGAAGGAATGAAGTGGCAGTCAACAGCTAGCAGCAGTGATATTTATTCGACAACAACAAAAAGCGACAGGAAAAAGGGCAACCAACAACCCAAAAAAGGACATGACAAATTGTTGCGCTTTGATGCACATCGCTGACATCCATTGAAAGTACTTTGCTTTGGGCTGCTGACTTGACTTGTCCGCTTGCTTAGTGCTCTTGTGTGGTACTAGCAGATTTACATTTGGCGCGTTAAAGGAGTTTGTAGCTAAAAAAATTAGCAAATTGCTGGGCTACTAGTAAAGCTTAGCCCACGAAAATAACAAATTGAGTACAAACAAGCAAGCAAACTTTGAGTACCGGCGGTATTGGGAGTTATATACCCTGAAGTTTGTTATTGATTTTCTCATTTATTCGCAGAATTAAGGAATGGAAAATGTGTAAAAAAGAGACGAATTACATTTTAATTTAGTATTTAAATTTAATATTAATCCAATCAATTCAGTTTAACTTAATTTAATTGAATTTTATTTTTTTAATTTAATTTAGTTTAATTTAATTTCATTTCATTTTGTTTGAATTTTATTTCTCTTCTTCCTTTTATTTTATTTTATTTAATTTTTATTTTATTTTTTTTTCTTTATTTTTTTTTTTCTTTATTTATTTATTTATTTTTTTTTCTTTATTTATTTTTTTTTTTCAATATTAATTTTTGCCGGCTTGAGGTCAAGTCGTTTTTTCCCAAATGAAACAAAAGTTTGGTTTTTATCAATATATTTCGGTTCACATACATAAGTAGGTAGTTAGAGTAACTAACTCCACGTCAAGCGATCACGACGTGTAAATAATTTTACCCAGAAGACGGCTACCGTAGGTTACCGAAATAAATTGGTAAAAACGAAACATTTGTTACTTTTGGAAAAAACCCCTTGACCCCAAGACTGCAAGGAAGAATGTATATTCTTTTCTTTCGTTTTTCTTTAGGTTTTTTTTTTTTCTTTTTTTTTTCTTTTTTTTTTCTTTTTTTCTTTCTTTTTTTCTTTCTTTTTTTATTTTTTTAGTTTTTTTTTTTATTATTTTTTTTTTTTTTTTAATTTTTTTTTATTTTTTTATTAAATTTAATTTTTTTTTATTAAATTTTTTTTACTTTTCTAGTAAATTTTTTTTCTTTTTTTATTTAATTTTTTTTTTTTTTAATATATATTTTTTTTTAATTTTTAATTTTTATCTTATTTATTTTTTATTTTTTTATTATTAAATCCATCATTGACGAGTTTCACACAGTCGAATCAGTTTTCAAAAAAATCACCGCCATATTGGACCCGCCATTTTGAATTTAAAAAACTGACATCGGATTCATAAGCAGCGATGTCATAAACCTTGTAGATGCGAAATCATACTTTCAGGAGTTAACCCCTTTCTACTCATCCAAGAAGGCTTTTGAATTGCACGAATATTCGTCAATGAAAACAGAATAACAACACACAAAAAACCAAATTTTTACTGCACTTACACATGTTAAAATGAAATTAAAATTGCAAGTATCTCATTTTTTTTATAAAAACGAGTAGCGCGACCTCTAAACCACCTTTAAAAAAAAAAAAAAAAAAATAGCAGCCTCTTTTTTTGTCATAAGGAACAATAATTAGGGGTAGCGTTTTAGAATTTCCAAAAAGTCCATATTTGTGAACCACTCTAATATATATATATTGATATATTCTCTTTGGCTTCTTCTTATATATTACAGTATTTTGTTGCAAGCATCTATAGCACTTTTTGTTATCTGCATTCTTATTCGTTATTTTCAACACTGTTTCTAGCACACTCCACGTCGTAAATATTTATATGGCAGTTGCAAATTAACATGGCACTCTCGTTTAGTGCTGTTACAGCCACTCGGGCGTATGAGAAACATTTCCTTATAGTGATGCTAAAGCTGTGTAACTACATCCATAAATATGCAATGATCCTTCCTTGTTGTAACTTGTTGTTGTTTTTTTTTTTTGTGGATTAAGGAAAGTATGATTTTCACCAGTTTTACTGCAAGCAAGATTAAATTTTGATACAGCGTTATTTTCGTGTGGAAGCACAACGGTTGTTTTCTTCAATTTAGAGTCAAGTGAATGAGCCAGCAAGACAGCTAACTTGAAGTTATGAGAGGTAAAGAGAATTTTTTTTTTCTTGAAAAGTAATTAATCATCAAAATCAAGTGCAGATTAAGCTGCAGAGGAAAAGTCCTGCGCTAAACTTTTCACCGTGAATCGGCACCGCGTTGTTTGTTTATTAATCATGTTGAAAAAAAAGTTATGCTTAACACTTAGGCTGCGCGTGAAAATTTTAAGAGAAAATAAAAATTATACTCAACCAAATATTTGTTATGCACATACACATATTTCCCTTTGTATGTATATAATTTGCATCCAGTATTGTTACAAATTTGCAAATTGCGACATTTTGGTTAGGGAGCATAAAGAAAATAAAAGTTAATAAATTGAATGAGCAGAAAAGTGGGGGGAATGTAGCATAAGTGGCCGTACAAACGAGCGCAGAAATTTTAATCAAAGTAGCTGAGGAGGTACCTACGGGAGGGAGTCCTGCAGCCATCAGTAGCAGTCATTCAGCTGTTTTGCGATTCATTACAATTTAATAAGTCTTAAATTTAAGGGAAACATCTTTTTAACATTTTAAATGTTGCGCAGAAGACTAATAGTGGCCCTTTGGACGATGATAACTCTTATACCTAAGTCCTGGGCGACCGAGAGTTGTCTGTTGTATATACCCCTCAGAAAAAAAAAAATATAGTGGGACTACTTGGCAACCATAGGTGATAACACTATCTATAAATATTTTTGTAAATACTACGTAAAATAAATTTCGTTTGATAGCCATATTTTCATATCTAAATTTTTTATAATTCCAAATAGGTGGCAACCCTGTAAAAACTTTATAGTGGCAACACTTTAATAGCAGTGCCTTTATTCAAAAGTTCATCTAAGTGGGTCAAGTGGCTTCGAGATGATAACGAATTGGCTAAAAAATATATATGATTGGATTAAGTGGCAACTCTAGGTACACATATTTTTGTTAAAATACGATCTAAAATAACTACACGGCTAAAAAAAGTAACCTAAATTTTAAACCCGTATAAAGTTTAATCAATTTTTCAAACTTTTTTGTACAATATTTCAAACCGTCCAAAAACCTCCAAAGATTTTCAATTTCTTTTGGTTTCGATTTAAAATCAAAATGAAAAAGCAGTCTAAATTTTTATTTTTGGTTTGTTTGAATATAATTGAATTTTGCCCACAAAAACTTCAGGTGCGTCGAAGCTCAGCGGTAGAGCAGTCGGCTGTGACT
Source organism: Campiglossa producta (assembly GCA_964058755.1). Taxonomy (NCBI): domain Eukaryota; kingdom Metazoa; phylum Arthropoda; class Insecta; order Diptera; family Tephritidae; genus Campiglossa; species Campiglossa producta. The sequence goes on along the minus strand of CAXKVI010000004.1, from coordinate 86,303,263 downwards.
TCTGAGCGTTTTCGTTCGAATCCTGCCAGCTGCCACATTTTTTTAGTTTTTATTTTATTATTAAAACTTTTCGTTTTAAACTTAAGATTTTTTGGTTTGAAAATTAAAACTTTTCGGTAAAAAATTTAATCTTTTGTGTTTGAAAATTCAAATTTATTTTTAAAAGCTTATTCAAGATTGAATTTTGCCAACAACATTTATGTGTGCAATGTAGCTCAGTGGTAGAGCAGACGGGCATGATAAGGGGAGTCTTGGTTCGAATTGCCGCCAACGGACAAAAAATTTATTTTATCTTTAAAAATTGTTAAAAAATTTCTGGTTTATAATTGAAACCCGATTCATTTAGCCAATTTTCATGGAAACTGGTCTAGTTTGAATTTGAATCCAAATTTGGTTTGGTCATATATGTAGTCCAAAAAAGTTTAAAATTTAGGTTCAAATTTTTAACCGTGTATCTTTTGAAATTTTTGCCCATATTGGCATAGCTCATTTCATTACAAAAAAAATATACTCAGAGAAAAAATCACAGTTATATCGAGCCCTAACAGTCATTTTGGTGTAACCAACAAAAATAAAATTTTACAGGAAAAGGTTTTTTAGTTTTAAAATTAAAAAAAAAATTAAGGCAAAATAATGGTACCATCACAATTGCTTTGGCTTTATTTTTGAAATGGTACTTAATACAGTTATAATATTTTGTGAGATGGTTTAAAATAAGCAAAACTACCGATATTCGCCAAAAAACGGATTTCCCAAATTGTTTTGGTTACACCAAAATTGCGGTCAGGGCTCGATATCAACAGTCCTCTACTGTTAATATCAAAAATGGTTGAATTGACGGAAACAGATTTATGGGTTGATTTGACGAAAAATTCATTTAGTTTAACAGACATCCGCTTCTCCTCATTCAACAGCCCCGTCCTGTTAAATATTGCCAATAACTACAGTTGATATAATTGGCGATTTGTTAATTTGAACGATAGCATCTGTTGTTTCAACTGTTGAATGTATGTATATGTTGATCCAACAGACCCAATACTCTTGATTATTAACAGAAATGTCAGTTGTGTTGCCAACTAGTACTGTTGAATGAACAGTTTTGGTTATTTTTAACAGATTTAACAGTTAATTCAACAGCGAAGGAGCTGTCATTTGAAAAACAACAAACTTATGCAGTGAATCCAGCAGCTAAGATACTGTCATTACTGTCATAGAACAAAGCTGCAATTCAACGCCATCAAGCATATGTACGCGATGGCCTGATGGTTAACATCTCCGTTCAGCAGTCAAAGCAGGGTGAGCTCCGATTCGCGGGGGAGGCAACAAAGCAACGTGGGAAAGTGTCAAAGCTGTAATTGGATGCTGGCAAGCAAAAGTGCGCGATGGCATAATGGTTAGACAGTAGACACATGGGTTGAGCGTTCAATAGCCCTGAGTTCGATTCTCGGCGAAATCACAATATAAGAACTTTTAAAAAAAAATTGTTTTTGTTTTTTACTTATTTTGGTGTTAAAATATCACTTATTTTAGTTATATAAAAAAAAAAAAAACTAATGGCGGCGATATACCAAAAGGTTATCATAACCTCTAACGAGATTTTTAGCCGAGCTTCTCTTTCCAACTTGTGGTGTGTTGCTTTTGAGTTTGTCCTACAAGTTGGCGCGACCTACAGTTTTTTGCCGACTCCGAACGGCACTTGCAAAGCAAATGAATTTTTGCTGAGAAGCTTCTCATGGCTGAAATACACCCGGAGAGTTTGCCAAACTACTGCCGAGGGGCGACCCCGTTTTAGAAAAATTGTTTTCTAAATAATTTTTGATGTTACTTTTGCCGGGCATCGAACCGCTACGACTTGGTGTAGAAGGCCGAACACTTAACCGCTACACCACGGCGGCCGCCCGTTATATATAAAACAATATTCACCGAAACTTCACCGAGAATCGAACTCAGAATACCTAAAACAACAAAATTGTATGTTAAAACAACATCTTAACTGTTAACTTAGCAGCATAAACATACAAATCTGACATACCAACAGTCCCGTTTGTTATGAATTAACAGATGAAAGTTCAAGTGGATAGAAATTTTGAAAACTCGACAGTAAAATCTGGCAAATCAACTGTCACGGTTTTTAACACTTAACAGAAAACTGTTGAAGCAACTAATTAATTACAGTCGATTGGACAGAAATTTGTTATATTAAACTGTAAAACTGTTCAAATTTTACCGAACGAACAGTATCTGTGGTTTCAACAGATATATCGTGTGGGTGGTTTTTGCCTGTGAAATCTGTTGTTTTAACCTGTAATCCAGTTCATTCTACTATATTTTTTCTCTGAGTGTAATAAATTAGTGGCACTCCCATTAACGAATCCTGAGTAGTAAAATCTAGGTAGACGTTCTGAAAATGTAATAAATTATCTCTTATGTACCGAATTTCATCTAAACCGGTAGAGCCGGTTTCGAAATAGTGTTGGTATACAAATATACAGGAATAGCTAACTTAAAGTTATCAGATGCCTTGTGTGCTCAGTAAAGTGATAAAGCTATTCGAAATTGTATATATTTTTGTGAACAGCTGTATAAATGTTTACATTAGTATTTAAAGTATCTAATTTTATTCATATGAGTAGTATTTACAAGAAATTATTTTCATACTAATTAGTAATTACACCGTGTGACAAAAAAATTATACGACCTAACAAAGCGAGCAAACTCTACAAATTCAGAATTTTGAATAATATTTAAAAATTTGAACTTAGATCCCTTTCATATTGTGAAATATATAAAGGCTATTATTTTAAAATGGGTGGGCTACCGACAGCTGTTTTGATGATATCATCATGGAGTGAGAATTTGATGTGATTTAATTTAATCTAATTTAATTTGCACAGTAAAAAATGAAAGACTACTTTTTTAAAATCTAATACCAAATAGTATTATTTTAAGACCCTGAAAAAGTTTGGAAATTAAATTTGGGATAATGGTTTTAAAATAATACCAAAATATGTAATACTAAATCGCTCTCTCTCTCAATTTTGGCAATTAAATTAGTCCAAATGGTCTTAAAATAATACCAAAATAATACTCTTTCTCTCAATTAAACGGAAAATGGTATTAATTAAATACTTTTCGGCGTTGTTAAATATAAACACCAAATTGGTATTAAGTTTAGACTTTTCTTTCTACTGTGTTATTTAGTTAAAACTTGTTTAATTTTATTTTTCTTTTATTTTCTTTTTAATTTAGTTAATTTTGTCGCTGTAAGTATATTTTCGCAGACTCACGGTGTTATTCTGGAAACATTCATACATACATAGTTATATTTTCCTTTTTATGGCATTACTTTGATATTTGTTGCCATTGGTGTTAAAAACTTTTGTCAAAAGACAATAGCAATCTTCAACACCCACAAAAAAATGTGCACCTTATAGAAAACTCTTTATTTATTCCAGTGCGTAGAAGCGGCTGTTGTAGAAATTACTAGCTAATAGCATTGCCCTTTTGATGGTCAAACTTTTTATGACTTGCACTCCGCCCTGTGAAATTGCTGCACTTTTAAAATGTTCAGTGCCACCCTGCTTGACTTCAAAAGAACAAAAATTGTAGACCTATCACGTAATCAGCTGTTTTCCTGACTTCTGTTATTTCCTTCGTGCCAATCATTTTGGGATCATTCTGGGGTTATTTTGGGATCATTTTGGGGTATTTTTGGATTTAAAAGTCATTTTGGGATCATTTTAGTAATAATCCTATAAATAATTCTGAAATGATCCCAAAATGTACCCCAAAATGATCTCAAAATGACCCCAAACCGACCCCAAAATCATCCCAAAGAGACTCCAAAATTATTTCAAAATCACTCTAAAATGATCTCAATATAAGCAAATAGTGATCCAAAAGTTATCACAAAATGATCCCAAAATGACCCCATAATGATCCCAAAATGAGCAAAAATTTACCTCAAAATGTTCTCAAAATTACCCCAAAAATGCTCCCAAAATTACTCCAAAAATTATCACAAAATGACCCCAAAATGATTTCAAAATTACCCCAAATTAATGCGAATATATCCCCAGAATGATCCCAAAAGGAGTCCAAAAGGATTTGTATACTGTTTTTATTGGCTGATTGAAAGGGCAACTAGCCGCACCGGCTATGGAAGCAAGGGCAAGAAATGTTGACTTTTTTCATTTTTGTAGGGGTAGGTTGTTGAGAAAAGATAATAATGTCCTTATTAAGGTAATACCTATTTTACAATAGAACATGGGTTTTTGAAGGTAACATTTTCGTGCAGAAAAGAAAACGGTATAAGGGTCATCTGAGTAGGATCCCTACTGCCTTAGCAATATTCGTCAATATCGCTTACTAAATTTTTTCCGTCGAGTTGGGAGGTGCCACAACTAAACCAATGAACAAACAAGAGTTAATTCGCATGCGTATAGCACTCTGGCAAATATAAATATGTGTGTAGAAGTGTGTGTGTGTTGAATATTTATGTGCATTTATATGCGTGGGTATGCGCAAATTTGTTTCTTGGTTAGTTTGTTTGCACTTTCGTTAGTTTGATTGACTGCTTTTACGACGAGCTTTATTGCGTGCCACCACCACCTACCAACACTTTTGCTGTATTGTTTTCACACGCTACGGTTGCGACTTGCAGCAACAACAATAAATAGTTGGAGCAAAGTTTTGCAAAAGCTTTCACACATTTTGTTTTCAAAGAATTGAATGAAAAAAAAAATAAATAAATAAAAATAAAGTAGTAATTTGTTTTGAGCACTAGGTAAACAAGTGTATGCACGGTTAAAAATTTTAGCTTAAAATTTAAACTAGACCAGCTTTCAAGAAAATTTGTTAAATGAAAAGGGTTTCAATCTTAAACCAGACGTGTTTTAACATTTTTTTAATGAAAAAATAATATTTTGTCCGATGGCTGGAAGTCGAACCAAGACTCCCAGCAACATTCATGCCCGTGTGTTCTACCACTGACCTACATTGCACACATAAATGTTGTGGAAAAATTCTATCTTGAATAAGCTTTCAAAAATAAAAGAAAACAAAATAAAATTGTAAACAAAAAAGGTTTTAATTTTAAACCGAAAAGTTTTAATTTTTAAAGCTTTAATTTAAAACCGAAAAGTTTTAATTTTCAAACCAAAAATTTTAATTTTAAATGGAAAGTTTTAAGAATAAAATAAAATTAAAAAATGTGGCACTTGGCAGGATTCGAACGAAAGCGTTTAGGAGTCACAGCCAACTGCTCTACCGCTGAGCTATGCCGCATATCAAGTTTCTGTGGGTAAAACTCAATGACTTTCAAACCAACCAAAAAAAAACTTAGACTGCTCTTTCATTTAGATCTTAAATCGAAACCAAAAGAAATTGAAATTCTTTTTAAACTTTTGGAAGGTTTAAAATGTTCCAAAAAAAAGTTAAAAAAATCGCTTAAACTTTAGACGGGTTTAAAATTTAGGCTCATTTTTTAACCGTGTGGATGTTAGGGTGGTTATAAATACATACATACAGATTCACCTAAACTTATGTATATACATAACAATACTTGTTATCTCTACTGTTTTTCGCTCAAGTTTTTCCCCACTCACATTTTTATTATCCTTTCAGTTGGACGAGTTTTTTGTTTATAAAGATTCGAGAGAAACTTATAGAAAGTAGTTTTTCAAATTTGTTACTTTGCGCTCATTTCCTTTTTAACTTGTGAGTTAGTTTTTGCTGATTCTGCATTTGTGCAGTGGAATCTCAACTCTGACTACACATTTTTTTGAAACTTTTTTTTTGTTCTGATGTGCACCCCACGCAGTGCCACGTTTTGAAGGATTTATTTTCCCATTTTAGAACTTAAATGTATGAAATTAATTGTTTGGTTGTCTCTACTCGACGTTATTAAATTCTTGTCAAAATTAAAAAATATCTTTTCTACTTTTTCTGCATTTTACGCTGTGGCGGAGAGCTACTTTTTATACCTTTCATGAACATGAAATGGTATTATAACTTTGGTCCGATGTTTGTAAGTATGAGAATAATAAGAGATAGACCCATCAATAAGTATACCGAAATGATCAGGATGACGAGATGAGTTGATTTAGCCATGTCCGTCTGTCCGTCTGTCTGTCTGTCTGTCTGTCTGTTTGAACGCAAACTAGTCCCTCAGTTTTTGAGATATTTGGCTGAAATTTTGTATGCGGCCACCATTTTCCAATATAGGAATCATTTGTCGGAACCAGCAAGATCGGACCGATATTACATATAGCTCCCATACAATCGATTGTTCCGATAAACGGATTTTGGGCTATAACTCCTGTAATTAAACACGTAGGAACGTGAAATTTTGGACGTATTGCTATTTTTATATGTGAAATATCGATGTCAAAAATCAATGAGATTGGACCAATATAACACATCTCCCCCATATAATCGATAGTTCCGATAATTTCGGTATGAGCTTATGTTAAATTCACACAGGCTGTACTGGGATCAAACAGTGAAAATCGTGACGCTTATTCATGAAAGGTATTTAGCCTTCGGCACAGCCGAAGACAGCTTTCCTTACTTGTTTAAACTTAATTTCGATATAAAATATAAAATATCTGCACAATGCTTTTATGATTGTACTTTTTTATGTACGCTTATGCGAAAAAGTTAACAAAACTATTACAAATTGAATTAAAACTGAGCTTTTTATTTCTTATTACTTTTTATTTTTGGTGTTTCTATAGTTATTTTCAAAAAATATGCAGGAAATGGAATTCATGTCAATTTGGTTTCCGCTTTTGGCTAAAACCAAATGAAGCGGTTGCGAACAGCCAAGCAAAGCTACCTCAGAACTGTAGGAAAGGGAGCGGGGTTTTGAAAAAATCAAAAGTAATTGTTTTTTAGTGGGCCCAAGCAGGGTTGGGCCACTTCAAATAAAAAATTATTCAAATAAAAAATACAAAATTATTCATCATTTATAAAATTTTGAGTGATTAGGGACAGGTTTTTTTTTTTATTTTAAAATAACATGTTACCAAAATGATCCCAAAAACAGCTCCGAAATGATCCTGCAAGTGGTCCTCAAGTGATCGCAAAACAGCTCCGAAATTATTCCAAAACAGTACCGAAATAATCCCGAAAATGGTTATTTGATTTTTTTGAATAACGAATTAATAATAATAACCATCCCTGGGCCCAAGACCTTCAATTTTTCAAAAGACATAACCTATCTCTCTTTCCCGACTATTAGCTATCTGCATGCCAAATTTCAATCAAATCCGTGCAGTCGTATTCTAGTGATTTATGGGCAAATACAAAAAAAATTTAAAACTAAAATTCAAGACCCCTAATGTTTTCGAAGGATTGCCTATCCCTAGTTCTAGACTATTAGCTATTTGCGTCCCAAATTTCCTCTAAATCCGATCAGCAGTTCTCGCTTGATTGATGGCCAAATACAGAAAGAAAAAAATTCAAAATGAACCTGTTCCTAGGGGGTCCAAAATCCAAGACTATTAGCCAAATTTTACCTAAATCGGATTAGTCATACTCGATTGATTGATGCATCTTGTTTTCCAACCGGCAGGGTGATCTCCCACTTAGCTGAGGCCTAAGATCTAGATTTATATCAGATAATAACTTTCAGTCTAGAATCTTTAAAAATTATTAATAAAAATTATGTGAATGTTTCGAGTTAAGTATAAAATTCAGGAGGATTTCTGCAGGTAAACAACCAGAAGCATGCAAAGGAAGAAAATGCATATTTGATTTCGTGCTGCTGGTGGGTTTTCTAGGAATCATTAATCGCTTATGTTATATTATCTATTGTTGCGACTTTGTTTGACTTGAAGAAAAAAATCGCGTGTAGCCAGTACACGTGAAAGAAGTTAACTTCTTAAATTCAGAATTAACGAAAGATGAATAAGGTGTATTCGAAAATGGTTTAGATTCACAATTTCTTACTTCCGGGAAGTGGACCAGGGAACCGATCAATTAGAAAGTATCTTATACATGGTGAGTTTCCCTTCAAATTAGGTACGTGGGTAGAATTATGCCTAAATTAACAGGGGCCAATACGAATGGGATATATAGGAAGAGTGGCGCGGTAGAAGGTAAGAGGGGAATGAAGAGAAAAAGGGAGGGAGATAGTGTGAAGGCGAAGAAAGATAGGAAGGACAGTTGTAAAGGGGGTTGTAAATTTCGGTTATGTGCCAACCCTAAGTGGCAACCCTGCGCGAAATTGTCGTATTTGGAATACGGCCGAAAATACCTTTCATTTGATACCCATATTGGCATATCAAGCTCTATATTTAAAAAAAATTAGGGTGGGTGGCAACCCTGTATACCGCGCTAAGTGGCAACACCCATGTATATAATCTTAGAATGAATCAAATTGTCTATGTGCGAAATTTTATCCAAATCGGTCAAGCTGTTCCCGGGATATATGAAAAAATAAATAAATTGCGGTTAGGTGGCAACCCTAAGTTGCAACCCTGCTTCAAATTAACATATTTGGAATACGGTCGAAAATACCTTTCATTTGAAACCCATATTCGCGCTCTGTATTTAAAGAAAAATTGGGATAGGTGACAACCCTGTAAACCGCCCTAAGTGGCAACACTCATGTATATAATCTTGGAATTAATCAAATTGTCTATATGCCAAATTTTATTCAAAGCGGACTATCAGTTCCCGATATAAGAAAAAATAAATAAATTGCGGCTAGGTGGCAGCCCTAAGTGGCAACCCTGCTTGAATATTTCTATATTTAAAAAATAAGTGGCAACACCCATGAATTCTGTGCAATGTTAGCTAGATCCTAGATTTTCACCTCATATTTGATTTGCACAGCTAAACATAGTGGTGAAAATCGCTCACACCTGAAAGTGTGCAACATACGCCTGAAAGTAGGCTACAATTTCTATTTGAGTTGCATCATCATCCATTTTCTCAAATTTTACTCTCAATCAAAACTTCATATCGCCGCCTAAGGAGTTAACTTCAAAACGGGTGTTTAATTAAAATTTATCTAAGTTTAGTATTCCTGTACAGTCTTGGCTGCAAATGCCCTAATTATTTGGTTTGTCAATATAGATAAGAAAATTTGTTTATTCACTTGTGCAAATTTTAGTTCTTGGACTGCTTACATTTAATTATGTTTCATTGTTTTTTTCTGATAATTGAATTTTGCGTGCCTACGAAAGTAGATCAATAAAGAATTTAAACGCTTATTCCACACTTTTTGAATAAGAGGTAATCGCACATTTAAAGGCAGAATTAGTTACCCTTATCGCTAACGCCATACCCATAACTAATTCTGCCTTAAGTTATTTGAAATTTTGATATCGCAATACATACATTGTCAATAGATACTCTTGGCACATGTTTTCAAACACGGCTACTTGCTGTTAACACTCATATAACATTATCAGCATAAATATTTATCAAGTAAATAACAGTTAATGTGACACCGAAAAAAAAAGAAAACAAAACAAACAAAGAGCTTGTGAAAATATAGGGAACCTAATAAAAAACAAACATGACAAAAACGCGCAATGCAGATATGAGCAGTAATGAAGCATAACTATGTCGTGGCTTCAGTGAAAGTAAATAGCTTTATTTAAATAACGATGGCAGGGTAATGATAACAGATTTTCTAATGATGTTGCTATATATTAAGAACTGAGTATGCCAATGTGTAACGCTCATTTTTCAATGTCGCTTTGGCAATAGAATGTCATTTAATATTTGCTGATGATAAGAAGCAATTTTGACGTGAATGCTAATGATTTTATTATTGACACTAGAGATACTAAAACGATCTAATGGATAAATGATATAGTACTTATGTATCAGTAAACAAACAAAAAAGTACGTGCTCATCTGACTTCATCAGGTTGAGTGAGCTAAAAGCTCAAATACTGTCAAACTTGGTATAAAAATAATGTTAAATTAATTTAGTCATCAATCCGATTAACCATATCACAGATATTAAGATCATATCGACTATATCGGGAGCACCGCCGGAATAGCTAATAACTCTAAATATGATAAATTCCGATTAAAATGGCATCCTTTACACTTTCCAACGCCGCACAAGTTTACTGTCCATAAATCACTACGTCCTTCACTTTTCATCCGATTTTGATACTTTTTTTAAATGAAAGGTTTTTAGATGTGTTGTTGTTGTTGTTCTTGCTGTTAACAGCAAAAACACTCCCCCAAGGTTTTGGGAGTGATGCCGTAATTGACAGTCCTTGGCCGGATATGAGCCCGGTACGTTGCGGTACTGCCCGACTGTCGTGGTAGCGATTTGGTATGACCAGTGGAACCTTCTAGGTCATGAGGAAGGAGAAGATGGGTAATGAGAGGTGAGAGTTAGCACGTCATTACCTATGTGCATATTAGTCGCCTCTTACGACTGGTATGCCTACCTCGGGCATATTCTAAACCCCTAACCCGCAGGGTGCTAGAGCGTAGCACGGCCCGATTTTTAAATTTCAATTTTTAAAACACCATATTATCCTGCTCCAGCAAGCAAAGTTTAAATTTAAAAAACTATTTCGCTATGAAGGTTAGAGTAATACAAGACGAAGAAAATGATTATTTGAAAATTTTGACTTTTTTCTTACAATTGAAACACAATAAACTTCGCAACGTCATATTTCTCACTTAGGTCGTAATCGATTTTGAAAGCTCCAGTACCTCTTCAACTTTGAAACACAATAAATTTCGCAACTCCAAGCTGTAACATGTAGACTATAAAAAAATAAGGAAAAAATAAAAATTGATTTATTATCATAAATATGTATTCAGTATGAAATATTCTATCATACCTGTCGTATGCTCCTCTGTTTGCTTGTCTTTTTATTAAAATTGTTTAATATTTAAAGTATATTTAACACATCTTGAGCTTAAAGCAGAAACTTTTTTTTTAGATAGACTACGATAGGATTGCAAGTATTTGTGTTGTCCTTTTGTCTTTAAGGTAATTTATGAAAACAGAAACCGACTTGGCTATTTAACTGAAGGGAAACAAACATTCGAGTACACAATAGACCTCTGCATGACTCCATCCAAAACGGCAAATGAATCATTCATATTGAATTTGAATTGAATTGAATTGGCTTTGCCTTGCTTTGAATTTGAATATCTGGCTGTTTGAAATAACATTTTTTTTTTAATCCATGAAGATATCCCAACAATCATTTCTGTTAAAGTTTGTAGAATTGAATGTTGGATTGTAAATTTGAACGCTACATGGGCATTTCATATATATATCTTCAAAATGGACTTAAGTCCAGTCTGTACAAAAGTTGTTAATTTTTCTGTTAGAAAAACATATCGTCGGTGTTTGTTGTTGTTGTTGTTAACAGCAAAACACTCCCCGAAGGTTTTGGGGAGTGATGCCGAAGTTGACTGTCCTTGGCCGGATATGACCCCGGTACGCTGCGGTACTCCCTTGCGGTACTGCCCGACTGTCGTGGTAGCAATTTGGTATGACCAGTAGAACCTTCTAGGTCATGTCATCCCTCCATCCGTGAGGAAGAAGAAGATGGGTAATGAGAGGTGAGAGGAATCATATCCGTAGATCAACCATCGAGTAGCACGTCATTACCTATGTGCATATTAGTCGCCTCTTACGACCGGTATGCCTACCTCGGGCATATTCTAAACCCCTAACCCGCAGGGGGTACATATCGTCGGTGATTCTGCAAAGCGACGTAACGGGCATTTTCAAAATGGTGTATGCGTTGGCGGCCGCCGTGGTGTAGCGGTTAAGTGTTCGGCCTTCTACACCAAGTCGTGGCGGTTCGATGCCCGGCAAAAGTAACATCAAAAATTATTTAGAAAAATAATTTTTCTAAAGGGGGTCGCCTCTCGGCAGTAGTTTGGCAAACTATCCAGGTGTATTTCTGCCATGAGAAGCTTCCCAGCAAAAAAATTCATTTGCTTTGCAAGTGGCGTTCGGAGTCGGCAAAAAATTGTAGGTCTCGCCAACTTGTAGGAAAACTCAAAAAGCAACACACCACAAGTTGGAAAGAGAAGCTCGGCTAAAAATCTCGTTAGAGGTTATAATAACCTGTTGGTATATCGCCGCCATTAGTAGTATGCGATATTTAAGTTTGGCGGTTTTGCAGCTACAAATTATAAAATTTTAAGACAACTCCGATCAAGATCGATTCTTTTAATGATTTTTCAACGCAAATGTAGTTTTCTTGAGAATAAAGGAACAAGTCTTAATTTCAAGGGGTATAAAAGTGTTTATCACAAACGTCGTTTACGCGGTCTCTTAGATGCCCGATGAGTGGTTTTGCATAATCACCGACGATATCCATATTTGTATATTCGCATATTTGTATACATATTATAATAAATACTTTTACTAGGGTTTTTTCAAGAATTTTTCTGAAATATTTCAGGATTGAAAACCAAAAGCAGTGGTATTTATTGCAGCCAACTTAACCAAGAACTTTTAGCCAGATGTATTTCTAACCCTTACAAAACTCAAAACTCTACAATTCCAAATAAAATACACCCATTTATGTTCTATAAAGCCAATTTTACTAATACTCTACACCTTTATAAAAAACAAGTAAGGAAGTCTAAGTTCGGGTGAAAACGAACATTACATACCCAGCTGTGCACATAAAGTGGGCGTGATCGTTCACCGATTTTTCTTATTTTCTGTGGTAGTACTCTACATAAACATAACATGCCTGGTACCTAGTTTCGTAAATCTATCTCACACCGTTCTGAAGTTGTTAGCAGTCGAATTTAAAAATTGCTTGACTCATAAGTGGGCGGTGCCACGCCCACTTTCCAAAATTTTGAAAAAATTATGTAAAGAATATGAAAGTTGATGTATGTACCAAATTATATTATTATAGCGAAATCAGCTAATTAGATATGGACTTTTCAATATTTCCACCTCCTTTCAATATAACTTTTATGAAAAAGTAGGCGTGGTCGCGAAGCGATTTCGTTTATTTTCTATAGCTGAATTTACCACAACAATAGTATGTCCTCTACGAAATTTCGTTATACTAGCATAAACTGTTCTGAAGTTATTAAGAGTCAAAATTTTAAAATTTCTTCAAATATACGTGGGCGGTACCACGCCCCCTTTTCAAAAATGTTTATAAAATCGGCCTTAGAACATCTAAATCAATACATATTGCAAATTTTATCATTGTAGCTGCTTCTAATATTGAATTTTATACGTTTTTCGAAATTTTCGATATCGAAAAAGGGGCGTGGTTATGGTCCGATTTTACCCATTTTCAATAGCAATCTATTCTGAACCCAAATAAGTACGCATGCCAAATTTGGTGAAGATATCTCATTATTTGCTCAAGTTATCGTGTTAACGGACAGACGGACGGACGGACAGACGGACGGACATGGCTCAATCAAATTTTTTTTCGATCCTGATCATATTGATATATGGAAGTCTATATCTATCTCGATTCCTTTATACCTGTACAACCAACCGTTATCCTAACAAAGTTATAATACCCTGTGTACAAGTACAGCTGGGTATAAAAATATGTATGTGAAATTGTAAGCTGTGTAGCCAATATATTTGTTTTGAATGAGAATGAATAAAATTATTTTCATTCATTCATTCATATTCTTTTTTTTAAATTTTGAACATTTTAGGCAAAGTGAATATTCAAAATATAAAATATTCAAGGCTGAGTTTTTTGGTTCTTCAAATGAAAAAATCAAATTTACTGTATTCTATTGTACTCAAAGTTTGAATCCATTCATGCAGGGCTCTAGTACACAAATAATATTAGCTTTGTTTCTTGAAATCTCCAGCAAAGAACTGTCAGCAGAAGAGAGTCTTGTAAAAAGCTGTCAAAATCTCATTTCTGCTAATTTTTCGTCGAACAGGGTTTAGCAGAAACTTGCAGATAAAACAGCGTTTACGTTTCTGATTGGCTAACAATTTTAGTTTACATTTTTTGTTGTTGTTTTGCTATGTCACCGATCAGCTGTTCCTGCTTGCTGGTTTCTGCTGGACGAAAAATCTCCAGCAATAACTTGCAGCGAATTGGCGCTCTCTCTCTCAATTAAATGTCAAAAAGCTGCTGAATTCGCTGCTAATTTTTTCAAAGAACACCTTTTTAGGAATAATTATTCATAATTATTCATAATTAGCAGGAAAGAAACAAAGCTATTTTATCAAATCAACAAAACAAAAATAAATCAGGCAAAATCAAGGCGAATTCCTACAGGTGTGTTCGAGCGAATTCTGATCTACACGCACGCACACACTCCTTGTAACTCAAAATGTCAGACAAAGCAACAACATAAGTAATTTGGCAGCTACGATTCGATTTTCAAGGAAGAAGAAACTATATGGTGGGAGGATGCCCCTGTAATGAATTCGCCTTGGGCAAAATTCTAATAGATGAAATACTTTTCGCTGTCAAAGTGTCGCAAACGACCTGGTGGTTGGAATACAAATAATATAAATAAGACAAGCAGAGATCTCCGAAACGGAAATGAACTTCTCTTTCCCCATTTGTATCATTACGATGACTCAAAGAAATACGCACACCAAATAAAGCTTTCGGCAGAATCAGCCGTCACGTACTTGCCGGAAAAGGAAGAAACTGACAGCCGAGTAGGATGTGTGTATTTTGCATGTAAAACGCTAGATTGACAAAGTATCAGTCAACGGATCCGGCATCCTTTGCCAATTTTCTATTTTGACGGAACGGCAGCTGCGTGACAAATGTCAAAATCAATTTTACCGCAAATTTGACAACGCGTTTGTGAAAATTGTGAAAAAGCAAATTTAACCAAAGTAATTTTTTAATATTTTTTATAATGTGTAAGAAAAGCGCAGATAACCATAAAATTCGTTTTTTTGAAACACCCAGCTGCGAGCTAAAGGTGATGGCCCAATGCACGCTTGCTTTGCTGGCTTTGTTAAAATTCTTTTGAACTCTACTGAAATATATGAAAGCTGGCCCAGTGGCAGCCTTACTTTACTTGCTTAAAGTGCTTCAAAGCGTCGAATAGCCCGAATCTCTATTTGACAGCGCTTTAAGGGTCGAATACATAAAGCTTTGTTAATCTCGCCTGACATTTGCTACCTTAAAACTTTGCGTCCAACTTCAGAGGTATGCTACAATGAACGCCTTGACGCTTCTCTTTTATACATTTGTTTTCGTTATTTTTTTCTTTGCATTTGTAGTGTTTTAGTTAATTTAATAGAGAAAAACTGAATTAATTATTATTTTCTCCAACATTTTGTTCTCTAATTGAAGCAAAGTCATCAACATCTGATTGTCAAAGCAAGCAAAGCAAGCAAAATTTGAGAGTTTGCCAAATTTCAACCTCGCTTCAACTTTGAGGTCTCCAATTTGCCATGCTTGGTTTAAATACGTATACTGAACTTTTCTGTCAAAGTCAAAGTTTGAGGTAAAGCCAAAATAAAGTTTTATGTAACTGACCCATTACACGCTTCACTATTTGTCTTGTTGTTGTCTTGTTTGTCTCATGCTGCATTTTTGACAGTTTTTGAAGCTTCTATTTGGGTCATCACCTTAAGGCGAAAGCGATGGGAGGAAAGCTGTGGGATTAGCTTACCCGCTTCGTCTTTCGTTTGCGAAACCCATTTTAAAAAACTGATTTCATCTGCTGTCCATTCAGGTGCCGTCCCCATGCCAATACCAATACAACCGAGTCTTCCAAGTGAAGGAGTTTTAATGAAAAATTTCAGGTCTGTTGTGGATTGTAAAAATAGTTGTATTTATGTAAGTTACAGTTTAAGGGCCGCTAGCATAAAAACCGACAAAGAAGAACAAGGAAGGAAAATAAACGAAAACGCGAAAAGGCTTCTATTTGCTGCTGTTGGTTAATTTTCATTTGGAAAATAATCAATAATTTGTTATATAATTTGTTCTGCATGTATAGTTCTTATATTTTATTCTCTTGATCCTATATAAGAGTGGCGAAATGAGACATTGCACCACATAGGGTTAATTCATTTGTTTACATTCATTTGACATTATAGCCCCTTACAAGAGAAAAATATTTTACGTCAATCACACTTTGTTTAATACATTTTGGTGCCATCCCTGTGCGGCACGTACGTTTTGTCACGACGTACGTCACGTACATGACGTATTTACGGACTGATTCTGCCGAAAGCTTTATTTGGTGTGCGTATTTCTTTGAGTAAGGACTTGCTAGCATAAAGGGGAAAAATAGCAAAGAAAGATTAAAAAAAAAGATTGTGTAACAACATGTATTCGAGCAACTTCGTCGCCTTTCTCCACTAAGTATATATTTAAAAAAAAAGCAAGCACAGTTCACGAAATGGAAAAGAAAAGTTTGCCAAAATAACTACTTTCACACTTTGCTCAAGGTCATGTAAAATTTTCAGCACAGTGAAACCTTTATTTACAGTACTATTGTAGAGATAAGAATGAGAGCAAGATAAGAATGAGGTGACGATTCTGCGAATTTGTGGACAATAAAAGCATCTATACCTTATTGCATAGTAATGTGCTAACCAATTTCTCTTTCAATTGCAAGCAATAGATACCTAGAGTGTGCAATTAGCTTTATGACGCTGCTGAACTAAATTTTTTCACTTAAAACAACAGTGTTTTCCACACATTTGCGGGAAAGACCTATATTTTAAATTAAGTGTTCTTCTTTGTGGTGGGAGCAGCACTTCTGTCCGGTTAGTCTGCATGCTTTAGGTGATGTAACATCGCAATCCTCTATATCGAGTGATTTTTTACGAAAATGATTTAGGGATATGATTTCATATCCTAAGCTTAATGTAATATAGCATATGATATGGTGATGTGACATCCTAAGCATGTTGTTGTTGTTGTTGTTGTTAACAGCAGAACACTCCCCGAAGGTTTTGGGGAGTGATGCCGAAGTTGACAGTCCTTGGCCGGATATGACCCCGGTACGCTGCGGTACTGCCCGACTGTCGTGGTAGCGATTTGGTATGACCAGTGGAACCTTCTAGGTCATGTCATACCTCCATCCGTGAGGAAGGAGAAGATGTGGGTAATGAGAGGTGAGAGGCATCATATCCGTAGATCAACCATCGAGTTGCACGTCAATTACCTATGTGCATATTAGTCGCCTCTTACGACCGGTATGCCTAGCTCGGGCATATTCTAAACCCCTAACCCGCAGGGGCACATCCTAAGCATCATATGGATATGATGCAATATTACATCCTAAGCATCATGTGTATTGCATCATATCCATATGTTGATATGTTATCGATTATATTGCCTCATATTCTTATGGTGATGTGACATCATAAGCATCAGGTGATATTGATTAATAAACATATGGCGATGTGCTTGAAAAATTGTGCAACCTCTGCATCATGTCATCAAAATAGTGATCCAATTTACATATATATATGGGTAGAAAAGGAACGCGTAAACGGAAGTATAGAAACTGAGTACTCCGAGATCGAGTAGTTGGTCCTCTCTTCTGCGGAGTATATGAATGTCTCCTACAATTACACACAAATATACTCCTCAAGCTCAATTTGTACTTCACGCTGAGTTTATTATTACAGCCAAAGATTTAATAACCGCGTCAGCCGTGTCAATTTTATCAACATTTCATTGCCCATTAACCCCTCCGCAATGTGAACGTAATGTTAATAAATGTCTACCTAATTTGTACTCTTGCTTTCTTCGCTTATTGTCTTTCAACATAATTGGGTTTGTTGTTGTGGTGGCGCCTTTTTACATTCATAAGCTTGACGAAAATGCGACAATATGACTTTAATTAAAAGCTTAGTCTTTCAGTTTATTACAATGCCTTTTGTTACTAGGTTTTTTCGCCAAGTTTATCATTTTCATGTCATCTGCGGATTTTCTTGCAAGTTGCAGAATGACAAACCGATTTTTAATCTGCGAAAATTAGCGTTTTATGTTTAGTTTTGTTTCTATAATGAGGTTTTTGGTTGGGAAATACGTTAAAGGAGTGATTTTTTAGCATTAATTTGGCTATTGGAGAGCTAGCATTTTTTTGCTGTAGCTAGAATGATTTGTTGGAGGTCAGCTATTAATATGTCTGGAAAATTTACGAAAACTAACATTTATAGAGTTAACCCACAGCGATAGAAATCCTAGTTATGTAAAATGATTTAAAGTGGGTAATTTACTTAAAATAATTAAAAATCTAGCTAAAAAGTAAAAATTAAGGTTGCAGCCACGGTCCATTTGAGCTTCAAGACGTTTGACTTTACGATCATCAGATGCTCCTGTACTTTATTGTAATTGTCCGAATGTAGTGGGAGCGATTTGCCATGACCAATGGAACCTTAGTAAACCTGTTTATTGTCAACCTATTATCTGACGGACTTCTCTTCATTTCTAAATACGAGGGAGATGTCGAACCCGATACCCCAATCGCAGACGATGGAAATAACGTCCCACCACCCTGCTGTATACCTACATATCGCAACTTAAATCAAAAACCGTCACAACTCAACTATTTTTTAGGTCGCTTTCTTGCCAATCTATGCCTAATAAAAAGTAGTACAGCCAATACATAACATTTTTTTCTTTTTGGCTATTATCGTTGCTCTTTAAAGGGCACAGTGATGCCAAGTTTTAAAAAATAAAATGACTTTTGTGCGATCCAGAAGCAATTAACTGAAAGTTACTCTGATTTTGAGTTGTGACTCTTTTTGATTTAGTGTGCGATATATTCCAGATAAAAAGCAATAAAGCATCTGGAAAGAAAGACTACCTGTAAGGTGTAAAAGTAGGTCGCCTCCCAGTTGGTGCACCCTGGGTAACGCTAAATGACCTACATAGCCTACACGCCGCGATTCTTGTATTGCCGGTTCTACGAGAACGGTACCAGTACTTGTGCTGTACCCTTCGTGCCGAAACGACCCGGGCCGTTTTCTTATATCGACCCGGCCAAGAGCAATACACTCGGGATGACCCTGTCTGACATTTAGGCAGGGCTACACCTCGCTACAACAAGGACTACCTGCGGAGCTTTTCAAGCACGAAGAACTGGTAAAAAGCATGCTGAATATGGTCATACATGTAGGATCGGGTGGCAGCACCAACCGTCGGTGTTAGATAAACTACAATGCAATCCTTCTAAACGAATGAACGTACAAAGAACACCATGCAATAATGATGGTTGACTTGAGCTAACGGCTAAAGTGAACTCTTTCTTCTTTTGCCGACCGTCATCACAGTTAGTTCGCTAGATTAAGAAATACAAATGCTAGTAATTGTTAGTAACGAAAAACTTATAACGACCGCCAATAAGTGTCAGTAAACTTTTATTATCCAAATAAACATTGTTAAAGCCCACTGGGCAATTAAATGTGGAGTTTTATTTCGTCGGCATCCTACATACAAGTGCATGCTTCCAAATTGGAACCGAGGTGTGCTTTGCTTAATCCACAAAAAAGGCGATACCAATACACGCACCCAATACGGCGATCAGTCTCCTTAAAATCTGTCGTATTGTGAGAAATACTGAAGCCCATCGTAGACAACATGAAGACCCATGCTAGGAGGATTTGACAGCCACCATATTTTTGTCGATTTCAAAGCTGCCTTTGACAGTGCGAGAATTAGTTGCCTGTATGTTGTTTGACTTCCCTGCAAAGCCATATAGGCTATACCAAATGACGCTGGGCAATACCAACATTTTTGCGGGATTTGGAAAGGCCTCTCCGAGCTTACGAACCGAGGCTTTAGACAGACGGCCTTTTCATGCGATCTCCACAATATGATGCTCGAGTGATAATTCGGCTAGCGGGGAGTACCGGTTCATATCCGGCCAAGGACTGTAAATTTTCGACCTCACTCCCAAAACCTTCGGTATTTTTGTCGTTAACAACAACAATAACAACAACAACACCAAACTATCCAGACATGTTTTAACTGCTAGACGGATCACTCTTTCAACACCAACTCTCTAGCTATATTGAAACTATCAGTTTTCTGGTGCTGTCATTAGAAGAGATTAGGGGTTTAGAATATGCCGGAGGTAGGTATGCCGGTCGTAGCAGTTTTACTCGCCACTTCGACCACGACTACGGGGTCAACGAAATCATTCCCGTACAACCCTGTCTGGTCGGTCACGTAACTTTTCATAAGTGGATCTTCCGACTAGGTAGGGAGGAGTCTGACGACTTGGCTTGGAAAAGCATTGTAACAACAGTAAAGAATTTTAAATATTTCCTGTTTTGTCATATCTTTACCCAACAATTCTTATATCGAAAGGAAATGGTATTAGAGTCACGTAGCCAAAAATGTGTACTGTCCAAATCATTCAAACTCAGCACATAAATAGATGTTACGTTTTAACATTCATATATCAATGATGTATGTATGTATGTATACAATATTAATTCAATTACGATTTTACTAAATTGTTCTCAAATTTGTTGTTTAATCAGTTGAAGCAAATTCAAGAGGAATCTAATCTTCTAAACAATCTCTCCAAACTATATTAAGCAGCTACAAGAATGAGAATGATGTACATTGATGAAAGAGGGAAAAACAAAAAAAAAAAAAAAAACAATGAATAGCCGGCATATTTGGTAGGTAAAGTGGGCGCTGGGGTGAAGAGATTCTATAGAGTACAAATAGAAAGCCAGCTGCTGCTTTTGTCTTCGAATTTATTCAGTTTGTTATTCGTGATCAAGCGCGTTCAATTTTTTCATAATTTGCTTGGCACAAGTCTTCTTACCCAAAAGTCTTCTTGTATATCACCTGACAAATGGCGTCATTCCGCTTTGGTTCTCTAAATCACAAAAATGTATATAGACAAGTTTGAGCATGCGAGGAGCTTCAAATCCCGCTCGAAAACCAATTAGACTTGTTTGAAAACGCTTATAAATCGCAAAAACTCGTTAAATTTCACAGCGAAGAAGGAATTGTATAACCAACAGAACAAAAAAGTATTTAGCGTTTAATTAGCATGGTCACTGTCAATTTGTGTTGTTTAACCGGACGCACGCTTTTTTACTTAAAATTGTTATATTTTAACAACGCAAATCCATTGAACCACAAACACTCCAATTGGAAATTTTTCCAGCCACATGGTTATAAATATTCATTTCACTTTTATATTAGTTGACACTTACCCACGTAATTAAATGTTTTAGATAGTTAATGTTTGTCTCAAAATTACATAATTCACAAATTTTATTTTTGGTTACACAATTACCGCAAAAATGTATAAAACACCAAAGAATTCACACACAATACGCGATTTTTGTATACGAAAGCAAACGACGCGGCAAGAACGAATGTGTGTAGCAAAAACGTAAACAATGAAAAAAATATTCGAATGTCGAAATCATATGTTTTTTTACAGCTTGCCAGATGTGTGGAGTTTTTGCTTTTACACATGCTACCAACCCTGCAAGACAGCTTTCACTTAGAGAACGGTTAATATAGGTGATGGACCTATCCTAGATTTCAAAAAAGGTTTTTGAGCTTTTTAACAGCGTACTGATGAGTCCACCCGAAGTAATGTGGGGGTCCACGTACTTGTCGGAACTATTCAGATACCGTCCGAAACGGTTGGGAGAAGTATTAATGGACGCGTTTTGACTTTGATATTTTATTTCTGTGAAGAAATATTTCAACACAGAAAGGTGTTCTGCAGTTGACAAGTGCCAATTTAAAGATAGGACCCGGTTAAGTTATGAGATTTGTCCGTTGGGTTCGAGCGAATTCAGATCTACACGCACGCACGCACTCCTTGCAACTGAAAATGTCAGACAAAGCATCAACATAAGCAATTTGATAGCTACGATTCGATTTACAAGGAAGAAGAAGAAACTATATGGTGGGAGGATGCCACTTGTAATGAATTCGCCTTGGTTCTTGTAGATCTGAATTCGCTCCAGCCCATCTGTATGAATGTCATCTTTGGTATAAATTCGCCTTGGTTTCTCACTCACTTACATACACTGATACACAATGAATTTCTGTCACTTCGTTCGCACACAATTCACTGTGAGATAGTCATTGTGTATAACATAAAGTGTGAAATGTAGCTTTGACAGAAATGTCAAAACACACTTCAACGTCAATCAAAACACACATCCATGTCAAAAATCTGGGTTGCTGTTGTGGTTTCTGCAAACCAGGGTTTTGTGCAGGACCGTAAAACAATGAGACAGGGTTCTTGTTTGCAAAAAAGTGTTGCTGTGTTGCACAACTTTTTCATTCCAATTTGTAAGGACATTTTTAAGCGAATCTTTTATTATAGTTTGCAAAAAAAATACAAAAACTTAAAACGATTAAATTTGATTTATTTGCAGGAAAAATTTTAATGTTCGAACTTCGAAAATGAGAACACAATTTTTTTTAGATAGATTGTGTTTAATTTATTAAGCCAGGTCCCAACATCAAATTTCGCCAGCATAATGCAATTAGCCTGTCGTGAAATGTTGTTAGCAGTTTTCATTTTTTTCTTGCCTTTTTCAGTACGTTTTTAAATCTTTACAAATTCTAAGAAGTAGCAAACAAATTCTGAAAAGAGTGCTACAAGTTCAAAATGTAAAATAAACTTTATAAATTAAAACTCTAAAGGCTGGCTTTCATTAGGTCAAAAGGTGTCAAATTTCATAGACTTTATCGAGATTCGGTTGCTTATTTGGTAATTGTCTACTTTAGCTGTCAACTGCTAATAAATTAGCTAAAATTATGGGAATGGGGCTCGAAAGGCGGAGTTTGGACTCAGGATCACGAATCCGGAAGCGCTTTTTTAATATTTTGCTTCTCTGAGGAGATATTTGCATCCAAGTTTCAAGATTTCATGTGGTTGTTGTATTTACCATAGACTGCGCCTAAAAACGTCCAAAAAAGTGCGTATGGTGGCACGGTTCAAGCAACACCCCGGACTTGGGATGGCATAGCCCAGGTTATTTTTTATAAGCGCGGCCGAAGGCTGCCAGCTCATTATGTTCTGCACATAAATACCATGGATTCCCCCCCCCCAATTTTGGTATCGAACCCGTGTCAATTTTCGGGTTTTCGACCATAACTTTTCACTGCTCACTACCGGATTCGTGATCCTGAGGCCAAACTCCGTCTTTCGAGTCCCCTTCCATAATTTGAGCTAATTTAATGGCAGTTGACAGCTAAAGTAGACAATTACCGCTTATTTCGATAAAGTCGATAGAAATTTTCAAAATTTTACCTAATGAAAACCAGACTTAAGAAGTTTTCAACTATTATTTTTCACCTTATTTTATAAATTTAGAGAACTATTACCCCTTGATTTACTACTAATTTTTTTACGCAATCGAATGCAACTCGGCGCTAAATGATACTATTTTCCAAAAAAGCAACTCTGATCATCAGGTGTTAAACTCACTTTGAAAATTTGACGTCTATGCAGAAGATGCCACACTTGTACTGATACACAATGGAGATAGTAAAATAAGCATTTCAAAGCATATTTAACACTTTGTGCTATCAACATATTACACGTTCGAAAAGAAGTGTATACAGGGCTTTATGGTCAAAAACCGAAAATTTACCAGGAGCCGAAACCAAAATTGTGGCGGGATCCATGCTATTTATGTGCAGAATACCTTTCTGGGTATTTGTTTAGGGGTCAACTGCTAATAAATTAGCTAAAATTATGTTATATAGCTCAAATGACGGGGTTCGGCCTCAGGATCACGAATCCGGAAGCGTTTTTTTTTTTTAATATTTCGCTTCTCTGAAGATATATTTGCAATCAAAGTTTCAAGTTTTCATATGGTTGTTGTAATTTTATTAGGCTGTCCCTAAAAACGTGCAAAAAAAGTCGCTCCGTGGTGGTAGCCACGGTTATGTCACACGTCCGGACTTGGGATGGCGTAGCCCAAATTTTGGTGTCGGACCAGCGTTGCCACAAGCTCAATTTTTTTGTATCCAAAATTGTATCCATCCTGACAAAAATGTATCCACATTTTTTACTAGCAAAGAAACATGTACACTAGGGTGATTCAAAAAATGTCGACTTGTTCTTAGGCTCTAAAAAGTTAGATATCGATGAGAAAATAAGCCAAGCAAAAAGTTAGCGCTGTAACTTAATCCATAGGGGTGGCTATTTTTTCGCCCTTTTTTATGGAGAATGTATGGGAAAAAATAGGATTTTTTTCAAAGTGATTTATCTCATAATATTTGAAATGTTTTTCAAAAAAGGAGAGATAAAAATTACAGATTTTTGTACTGTGGCACACACATACACAGTAACACACACAAAAATTTTAAAAATTATGTGAAAAACACTTTGAAGAAAATCTCACTTTTTCCCATACATTTCCCATACAAAAGGGCGGAAAAAATAGCCACCCCTAAGGGTTAAGTTAAAGGGCTAATTTTTTGCAAAGCTTATTTCCTTATCAATACTGATTAAATACTACATCAATTTTATGAGCTGACTGAGAACTCAGCTTACTGTAGACTAGTTCAGAGTAACATATGATTGGCATAATTAACTGTATAGCAAGCTTTCTCCTAACATTGGTGGATGTATACGTTGCTGACATACGTAAGTTCCTAAGGATGTAGTATACTTTACTAACCACCGAGTTCATATGATCATCACAAGATAACGTCGTATTAATGATGAAACCAAGGTTATTTACTTTTGGCACCAGCTTCAGGCACTTGTCAGCAATGTATAAGCCAGGAATGTTTTCGAAATTTATTCTTTTTTTAGCTATAGGTAGCACGTAAGACTTATCACTATTAAGATATAATTTATTTCTCCTTGCCCATGCAGAGATGGAAGCCAAGTCATTATTTAACTTTGTACACATGTTATTTATCTCCTCATGATTTCCAGATAGATATAGCTGGACATCATCAGCATATGCATGCATATGTACATGTTGGCACACATTAAAAATATCATTTATAAACAAGCTAAATAATAGTGGGCCCAAAATGGATCCTTGTGGTACCCCAGCCAGCAACGATTTTAGACCTGAAGATTCGGAGCCCACTTTGACACGCTGAGATCTACCCGCCAAATAGCTTCGCATGAGTCCCGCTGCAGAGTCCCGAAAACCGAAATAATTTTTAAGCTTGATGGAAAGTAAGTCGTGATTCACGGTATCAAAGGCTTTTGAAAAGTCAAGTAGGCATAGAAGGGTCAATTGATTTCTGTCAAAGGGTTCCCGAATGTCATCTAAAATCTTTAACACAGCCGTGGAACAGCTGTGCTTTGCTCTGAAGCCTGATTGGTAAGGGGACAGCAGGGTAAACTTATCAATGTGGCCATGAATTTGTTCAGACAACAAGATTTCGAAGACTTTCGAAAATGCAGGCCATATACTAATAGTTCGAAAATCTGAGGGACATTGTGGGGACTTGATTTTAGGCATGGGGCGCACGGTCGCAATTTTCCACGTATCAGGAAAACAAGAGGTTGTGATGCTATGATTGATTATATGTGTCAAAGTAGGCAAAATGTACGGGGCAATTATTTTCACAAACTTTATCGGTATGTTATCCTCCCCGATTGCATTCGATTTAATTTTATATATGCACCTTGCCACATCCCGAAAAAAAACAAATTCTTTTTATTTGAATCACCCTAATGTATAGCTTCTTGGATTTTGTTCGTTTCTTTCAAAATACAAAACGATTGTTGGAGCTGTTAAAAATGTATCCATTTAAAACTTTTTGTATCTTTGTATCCATTGACTTGGATTGGGTGTAATGGGGTGTGGTTGCTGAGTGACCGCGCTCAATCCCGACTCTTGCGTCCTCGTTCGTGCACTCTGGGCAACGTTGAGCTACCTAGGCTCGCGGCAGAAAGAGAGGGAGCCCCGGGGGGGCCACTCTGACATACTTGGTTTAAGGGCTCACCGGGGTCTTTTTCGCAGCGTCTGTACACCAAGAGGTGCGGCTGTAAGCGGGCGTCTGTCTTGAAGCAAGCGGCTCGCTATATAAATGTGCAAAACTTTTCCCTCCCAATCCAGGGTGTTATGCGATACCGTGCCCATTGGACGTTTGCAGCCGGGAGGCAAATCGTGGCTGTAGTCGAACGGAGCCTTACTGATACCGGGCCGCCTCAGGGAGTAACTATGGTCTTACCGCGGTATGGGGCTCTGCCGCGGCGGACGACACACTCCCCCTTACACTACCCTTGACCCTAAGCTGGCCTTGTCCGGCGAGGGGTCGTACGAACAAGATGAAGAACACACAAAATACAAAGCAATTAACGACTTCGTTTACTCCGCAGCAGAGAAGAACTATGCTGGAGCAAGCGAAAACACAACGCCGGAGGACAAACTCCGCCTCAAAGTTAACTGGAAGGCCGACAACGATGGAAACTACGGGTCAGTCATCCCCCAAACTGCTATCAAGTAAGAGTGACTTGATGGGAGCAAGCAACAGTGCGGCTGCCTACGCAGTCAAGCAGAAAACGGCGGAAGCTAAGCTTCCATCAAGCGCTGGTACAAAACCCAATCTCTTCACATCTGGGGCAATGGTCTCACGACCTGGTTTCAGAGTTTCGAAAGAGAAGGACGACGCCGTAAAGGGAGAGACCGCGATGGCAACTACGAGTCTGAATCCCCCCAAAGAGGCATCTCCCCGACGCCTTGCGTACTGGGATAAAAGAAAGGCCGCAAGGATCCTTAAAAATTATGAGGGAGCATCGCAGGAGAAGCTGTCGCTGGAAGAAAGGAAGATGGTGGAGGAAGCGAAAGCTCTGATACCAAATTTCCAGAGGCCCTATGTGCCTAAGAGGGTGAACGGTAATCCCTTCAAACGCCAGAGATCGGACGGAGAGGTAGACCCCCATCCGAAGCGGCATCAGGTCAACCCCGTAGTGGGAAAACTCAGCTTTGCTGAAGTAACCAAGGACAGAATCCTTATAGGTTTCATTGACCGAGGTAACGACCGTTGGTCCATCCCCAAAGACCAGTGGCTGTATGTCCGGAATGAAATGGGCAGGGCCCTCCTCCACTTAATGCGTGAGTCTCCGGGTAGTCCGCCGCGAGGTACTGACGCGGGCTGGCACCAAGGTCAGATCAAAATATTCGCGTGCGAGGATGCAAGAACTGTCGCACTGTATAAGGCAGCAGTTGCAAGACTGGGTGAAGTCTATCCAGGGGCAAGACTAGATGTCGTCGACTGGAAGGACATTCCTGCTCGGCCAAGGGCAAGGGCATGGATTCCTGCCGTCCCTGCAGAACCCGAGAATATTCTTGAGATGCTGCAGGTCTGGAATCCGTCTCTCCCGACGCAGGATTGGGGCGTCAATCTGGTCGATGATGTGGTTGGGCCCAACAGACAGGTGGTTATCACTCTGAATAAGGAGGCGCTCGAGCCCCTTAAACGGTGCAACGGACGAGTGCATTACGGCTTGGGTCAGATCGTGATCCACGTATACCGTGGCGATGCACAGCGCGCTGCTATTCCGGACGCTCCGGAGGACTCGGAGATCGAGGCATCGGAAGGGGAAGCAGAGGAGTCCGACGCGGAAAGTATGTTATCCGCCACGTCAAATTGCGATGGTGCTGCGAACAACTCGGCGATAGAAGAAAGCCTGCTTGACAAAGAAGGCCTCGACGTCACGATCGTGGCTAAACCTGAGCACACTAACGTTGATGCTGCTTCAGACAGCAGGGTTCCCGCCACGCCAAATCGTGCAGGTGCTCTGAACAACTCCTCGTTGAGAGACAGCCCCCGGAACAGGCCAGACCTCGACGACACGCTGGCGGCAGGGATGTCTGAGCTCTCTCATGTTGGTGGTGCTTCAGATAAATCTGCACAAATCTAAAGCAGCCTCGGCTGTTTTAAGCAGTCGTCTTTCTAAAGGCGACGTAGACGTGGTCCTTATCCAAGAGCCCTGGGTCAATAGCTCTAGGATCTGTGGATTGGGGACTAAGGGGTACAAGCTCATCCAAGCCAATGATGAGGGCAAGGTCAGAACTTGTATTTTGGTAAAGTCTGAGCTAAACACCTTTCTATTACCCAACTACTCAAATGGTGACGTTACAGCTGCCAGCTTAACAGTCGGCAGCACCAGCCTAACGATGGCGTCGGTCTATATGCCCTATGACGCCGAAGAACCTCCTCCACAAAAGGAGGTGAAAGATCTGGTGGATAATTTCTGTACGGGCCATCTTATTATTGGAGCTGACGCTAATGCTCATCACGTCCAGTGGGGAAGCTCCGATATTAACGCTAGGGGCGAGTCTCTGTTTGACTACCTACTAACAACTAACCTGGTGGTTTGTAACGTGGGTAACGAGCCTACTTTTATAACTAAAGCTCGTAGGGAGGTTATAGACCTCACTGTTTGTAGCGAAGGTGCTTATGAGTGGGTCAGAAAATGGCGTGTTCTTGATGAGCATTCATTTTCTGACCATCGGTACATAGAAATTGTGTTAGACTTTATTGTTGAGCAGCCAGTTATGAAACGAAATCCACGCAACACTAACTGGCAGCTACATAACCAAATATTAGCTAGGGACCTACCAGTATTACCTCCACAAGCCCCCTCATCAGTGGGAGAACTGGATGATCTGGTAACGACCTTTACAACGGCGCTCTCAAATGCCCTAGAGCAGGCTTGTCCAGTACCAAAACCACGCGGCAAACATAGACCCCACTGGTGGTCTTACGACCTGGATTCGTTCCGTATATCATGCAGGAAGCAATTTAACAAGGCCAAGAGCATCGGTACGGAGCCTGAATGGCTCGAATATAAAGCTAAACTGAGGGCCTATAAAAAGGCTCTAAGGCAAGCGAAGAGAACTTCGTGGAGAAATTTCTGCACCGGGGTCGAAAAAGTCGATGATACAGCGAGACTTAGACGAGTGCTATCAAAAACTCAAACAGCCATTAGCTATTTACGGAAGCCTGACGGATCTTGGACCAGCACGGAAGGGGAAACCCTGGACCTGCTCCTGAACACACACTTTCCGGGGAACTTGTATGATGCACCTGTAGCATCTGCAACAAACCTGGCGGTAAACATACCCATTACGGAGGAAAGGGTAAGGTGGGCAATCAAAAGCTTTGAGCCGTTCAAGGCAGCCGGGCCAGACGGGATTTTCCCCGCACAACTTATAAACACGCTGGAAATATCAGCTAAATGGCTGGTAGTTCTCTATTCAGCCTGCCTGGCTCTTAATTACATTCCGTGCTCCTGGAGAAGCGCCACGGTAGTCTTTATTCCAAAGGCTGGGAAGGCCTCACACTATGAGCCTAAAGACTACAGACCGATCAGTCTCTCGTCTTTTGCACTTAAAACCTTCGAGAGGATAATTAGCGATTATCTCTCCTCTACTATTGATAGCAACCTTATTTCTAGCTATCAACATGCATACACCAAAGGTAAATCAACGGAAACTGCGCTCCACAGCCTAGTCTCTATTGTTGAAAAATCATTGCACGAAAAGGAGTACTGTCTCGTGGCCTTTCTGGACATCGAAGGGGCTTTCAACAATATAAGGCCGGAGGCTATTAACACTGCTTTAACAAACCTGGGCATAAATAGGTCTCTTATTGGACTAATTGATCAACTACTAAAGGGAAGGAAAATAGTTTCTTCACTGGGAACAGTTGATCTTTCACGCTATGTCACAAGAGGAACGCCTCAGGGTGGTGTTCTCTCCCCGCTCCTATGGAACCTCACCGTAAACTCGCTGCTACGAGACACAAGTTGGGGGGGCGGGAAGATAGTGGCATATGCAGACGATTTAGCTATTGCATATAGGGGCAAATTCCCACAAACCCTGTGTGACTTGATGCAAGTAGCACTGCGAGAAGTTTCTTCATGGTCCTCTCGCTGCGGACTTAGCATCAACCCGGGAAAGGTGGAGCTTGTCCTTTATACCAGGCGGTACAAGATACCACCGCTGAACCTACCAGAACTATATGGCGTGCGCCTGAACTTAGCTGATAAAGCCAAATTCCTAGGCACAGTTCTAGATAGAAAGCTTAACTGGAAGGAGAATGTCATCCAGCGCCAGAGGAAAGCGTGCATTGCACTTTACACGTGTAAAAGAGCCATTGGCAAAAAATGGGGGCTCAGCCCCAAAATTTGCAGATGGATCTACACTGCGATAATCCAGCCAATTATGCTGTATGGAGTCGTGGTATGGTGGCCTGCGCTAGGAAAGGCAACAAACCTAAATCTGTTAGGAAAAGTCCACAGATCGAGCATGATCTGTATAAGCGGGGCGTTAAGAACAACGCCCAATGAAGCTCTCCAGGCCATTCTTGGCTTTTTGCCACTCGATCTGGAAGGGTACCGGGCAGCAGCGGCATCGGCTCTGCGTCTAAGGGAAACGTCCGTCTGGGGCGAAAGCACTATTGGACACTCCTGTATTCTAAGATCTTACAGCTTTCTCCCTCTGAGCACAGATCGGTGTGCGACCACAACAGTCGGAGATTGTTGTTTTAGAATAAACATTCCCAGCAGGGAAGACTGGGAGAACATAGATCGGTGTCCCGCTACTAATGGCGGCACTTTTATATACACCGACGGCTCGAAGTTAGACGGCAGAGTCGGAGGAGGGGTTTACTCAAGGGATTTGGACCTAGAACTCTCCTTTAGACTACCTGATCACTGCAGCGTCTTCCAGGCTGAAGTTTCTGCAATCATGGACGCCGTGACTTGGATAGGTAAACGCACCATCGGACAGGATATCTGTATTTTCAGCGACAGCCAAGCGGCCATCAAATCCCTTGGCTCTTACTCGTTCAACTCTGAACTGACGCTCAGCTGTCGTCGATCTCTTCAAGAGATGGCCCAACAGAACCGCGTGAACCTCACATGGGTCCCGGGACACAGGGACATTGAGGGAAACTGTAGGGCAGACGAACTTGCCAGGCAGGGCACGACCAAGCAGATTCTTCAAGATAAAGAGCGCATAGGTATGCCGTTTGCCACGTGCAAGCTAATGCTGAAGGAGCATACACTCCGCGAAGCCAACGAAAGATGGCTACAAGCCCCAGGGTGCCGGATATCCAAGCAAACCTGGCCAAAATGCGATCTTAAAAGATCTAGACACATATACGCCCTAAAAAGGAAGGAAATCTCCATATTAATAGGTGTTTTAACCGGGCACTGCCTTATTGGTAGGCACGCAGCAAGGCTAGGCGTTCCCTACCGACGATGCTGCAGGAGTTGCAAAGATGATGAGGAAGAGGAAACGGTGGAGCACCTCATCTGCAACTGCCCGGCCTTAAGCGGAGCGAGAAGGCGCTCTCTGGGAGTTCCCTTCCTGGTTAGCTTAAGCCAGGTCGCGGAGCTAGACATAAAGGACTTGATGGCCTTCATCAAGTTATCAAAATGGTTCGAGGAGGGGTAGCGGTGTCGGTTAGGAGTGTCAGTCCCGGGTTTCGGCTATATGGAGAGTCCCAACAGCACTGGGATTTTCCATATGGCCGGGCCCCGGGACTGACTTTCCTAGTGTTTGGTGGTATCACAACGGGCCTTTTATTACTGGCCTAGGTGTGCCTTTGCGGCAGCCACTTCTACCTACCTACCTACCATCCATTGACTTAAAATGTATCCAAATGGATACAATTGTATCCAAACGGCAACCCTGTGTCGGACCCGGGTCATTTTTCGGTTTTTTGACCATAACTTTTGACTAAAACAAAATATTAAAAAAGCGCTTCCGGATTCGTGATCCTGAGGCCAAACCCCGTCTTTTGAGCTATATCACATAATTTTAGCTAATTTATTAGCAGTTGACCCCTAAAGGAAACAAATGCCCCTTTCTGAACTGGCGGCCTTTTCTTATAAAAATTAACCCTCGGCCACGCCATGCCAAGCAAAGATGATTTGATCCGAAACTTATCGCTCTCCAGTGGTGCCAGTATTGCGAAGATAATATTTGGGCATTTTGATTTAAGCTTTTGTTATTACGCCTTTTTCGCACCAAATCATGTAAATGTGCCAAGAAAAGGTTTACTTTATGAATGGTTTTTCTTTTTTTGTAATTACAACGTACTATCCCAGCAAACAATCGGAGTCATAAATGATGCAGAAAGGAGTCCTAAATAGGAGCGTTTACGCTCTTTATGAGCTCATTTATGAGTCCGAAATGAGTGTATTTCCCTTCCTGCGATGGTCGACCGATATGAGCTAAATTTCATATATTGAATGAGCCTGAATAGGAGTCATTTAAGACTCTTATTTGCCTCAGAAACGGCTCATATAGAGCCTAAATAGGAGCCAAATATGACTCTTTTATGGAGCTTTTCGGATGCATTTATGACTCTTGAAAAGGCCATATACCTACTGCACTTTTTGGGTTCTTAAATGACGCCTTTTCGGCATTGAAACGGGGACAATGGAATTGGGGAAGCATACATGAACCTTTGGCATTAGATCAGGGACCGGCAGAATCGAAGGTGATGGTGTATTAGTGAAAGAGCGATCATCACACCATTATCTGTTTTTGCTCCCCCGCTCACTAGCAAAAACCCAGGCAACAGCGTATTTTGTTGAGTCGTTGCTTGCAAGTGAGCGACTGAGCGTAAAAAACATCTATTGATTGGTCAGTGCATTCATAGCGCCCTCCAAGCGCAGCAACTATTTTATTGTTCGAGAGGCCAAGCAAGAAGCGTAAAAATCTGTTTGAATTTGCGTCACACATTTTCGGGCAACTGTCCCACTAGCTGCCGGGACTTGCATGAGATGTTTGTGGGGAACGTCCTTTAAATAGATATATGTGGTACAATGAAAATAATAAACACTATATGAAGGTATACTTATCAGGGAATCCGCTAGAACGGTGCTAACAGGATAGCTAGAAAAATTGCCAGGAACAGTCCGCACGTAATGTAATTGAATATTTATTTGAAATCAAAAAATTTTCATAAACAAAATATGAAAATTTGTTCCAAAATTGCTTTGTTAAATGAACAATTTCAGCATACGGCTCATAATTTTCATCAAATCGGAGTCATAAGGGACTCCTGTATGCTCTTATTTCGGAGGCTCATATTTTTCTAATATTTATGAGTCATATCGGAGTCCTTAGTTATGAGCACTCCCAGAATGTTTGAGGGGATTTCACAGTTTTTTTTCTTAATAAATGTTTATATTTGAAGCAAATAACCAATTTACCATCGAAATACCTGCTCAATTTCAAAACGATATTATTGGCGCTAATAGGGAAATTAAAGTAAACTTTGGCCACCAGCAAATCCTACGACACATTTCCTTGTGATTAGCATTTTATAGTACATTTATACTGCACCAAATTTGGCGAATTTGAATGAGTCATTTCGAGCCTGTTTACACTGGCAAATTTGCATTTGGCTTCACTTTCCCTGCAAGAATCTTCTACCAGAACACAAAGTCACCGAAAGAAAATGCGCAACCGTGATGATTTAAACACCTGTTGAGTAATACTAGATGAAGAGTCAAGAAGGCTTCTGTCTTTTCTTGGAAGAATTGGTCCATTTTCTAAAAAAAAAACTAGTTGAAATTGTTATTTACAGGTGTTCATAATGCAAAAGTTTCATACGTTAATTACCCATTAAGATTCTTGCTGGGCAATTCTAAATGTGGAACACCCGCAGGGTTTATATTTGGATGAACTGTGGATTGTATTGTTCGCCGAATGAGGCCAAATGTGATGGAATTCTAAATTTGGAAAATGAGATTTGTATAAAAAAAAGCGCCAAATTTGCAATTTTTCCCTGCCGTAAGTTTCATTTCTAAAGCAGTTTCAAAAGGGTCGGGCCAGAGTGAAATGGGTGGTAGAAGAGTACTGAACAGTTAAAGAGATGTAAAGTATCATGGGGGGACATACCACATGCAGGGCATGCTTGTAAAATGGTGTCGTTGAGTGTGTATTTGTGAGTCATGTGTCTGCAATGGCCTCATATATTGATACAATTTGGGTTTGCGCACAATTTACTAACGTATCATTCTCTTTTGTCAGATGTGCGATCATGAGCTGAAGATACGATATGTTGATGCCTCTCACCCTGGAGCCTCCCACGATTCTTTTATATGGAATGTTAGCGACTTGTACTTTATACTCTTAAAGTACATTTACACCGCACCAAAGAGTATAAAAGTACATTTACACCGCACCAAATTTGGCGAAAAATTGCAAATTTGGCGCATTTTTTTCATACAAATCTTATTTTCCAAATTTGGAATTCCATCACATTTGGCCTCATTTGCCGAACAATGTAATCCACAGTTCATCCAAATAGCAACCCTGCGGGTGTTCCACATTTAGAATTGCCCAGCAAGAACCATAATGGGTAATTAACGTGTGATAACTTTTGCATTATGAACAGCGGTAAATAATAATTTCAACTATTTTTTTTTAAGAAAATTTACCAATTTTACCAAGAAAAGACAGAAGCCTTCTTGACTCTTCATTTATTACTAATCTACTGGTGTTTAAAACATCACGGTTGTGCATTTTCTTTCGGTGGCTTTGTGTTCTGGTAGAAGATTCTTGCAGGGAAAGTGAAGCCAAATGCAAATTTGCCAGTGTAAACAGGTTCGAAATGACTCATTCAAATTCGCCAAATTTGGTGCAGTATAAATGTACTATTATTTATTACGTTGTTACCACCTTTTTAAGTAAAATTCCAAATGAAATAAAAACCTACTGTTTTCTATCAATATATTTCATCTGGTAACTGGTGATTTTTCGCTGCTTCTGCTGGCAGATGTTCCTCGATTTTGCAGTGCTGCCAAGTCGCAACACATAATCAGTAGCCGCATTCTTCGATTCTCACGGGAACAGTCCGGTTCATGGTAATGTGAGTTGGCAGCACTGACAGAAAACGACACTTTTCACAGCAAGAAGAAGAGAAACAAACAAACAGAGCGTGAAAATAATTTAAAGTTAAATAAAACCATGGAAGAAGAATTATTAATTATTAGTGCTTAATTGAGAAAATCACTTTGTAATATGGCTGCCAAATTTTGTATGTATACTGTGAACTGTCAATTCTGACACTTCATGTGCCAGTGCTGCCAAGTTGACACCAAAAAAACCAATTAAACACAGCGTGAACCAGAGTTCTATGTGGATTTATCTGGCTTTCGTCGTTGTTGTTGCATTTACATGTAAATTTTTTTATCTCTCTGGTTCATTACCAGAAGAATGCGCCTAGTACCCCCGATAGGTGGCGCGCGAGAGTTTCGGCCAAGTCCGGACGTGTGACATAAACGTGGGTACCGCCACGGCGCGACTTTTTTTCACACGTTTTTAGGTACAGCCTAATAAAATTACAACAACCACATGAAATCTTGCAACTTCGTAAATATTTCTTCAGGGAGGCAAAATATTAAAAAAGCGCTTCTGGATTCGTGATATTAGAGGCCACACCCCGTCTTTTCACTAACTCCCATAATTTTAACTAAACCTTATCATGAATTTCATGGGAACAAAACTCCCATAAAATTTTAGTGTGAAACAAAGCATTGTGAATCTATATTGATACACAATGAAACAAAGCCTGCGCCTTTCGTATACTGGCCGTGTGTAAGAAGCGTGTCAAACATTATTATATGAATCAGTGCAAATGTGAATTCTGCGCATGCGCAAGTTTTGTTTGTGTTAGTGAATTGTAGTAGCGCGTTTAAAAAAAATATCAAAGGGCTCAAAAAGGGTCACTATCCCCATTACACAAATTGTGCATAGTTTTAGTTATAAAATCTTTGATTAGTCGATTAAATAATGAAAATACCAAAATAGTAAATCACAAAATAAATAAATAAAAATGTTCGTATTTGTTGTTTAAAAAATAATAATAAGCTACAGAGAATTTTTTCATTTGGTAAAATAATGTCATATCCGCTACCTTGGGTATTTTTGGCATGGTTTAATGTTAATTAGTGAAAGGAGTGATAAGAAAAACGAAGTGAATTTATTTACATTTTGTTCAAGTATGCATTTATTTATGCCCCTTTGTTTACAAAAGTTTAACGACATCCTTGAGATTTTGTCTCCTTCTCTCATGGTATATCTGTACTGTAATGTTTGACACGCTTCACTGTTCGGTATTATCTATATAGAAGTATTACATATATGGTGTGAAACAATAAAGGGTCAGTTACATAAAACTTTATTTTGGCTTTACCTCAAACTTTGACAGAGAAGTTCAGTATACGTATTTAAACCAAGCATGGCAAATTGGAGACCTCAAAGTTGAAGCGAGGTTGAAATTTGGCAACTCTCAAATTTTGCTTGCTTTGACAATCAGATGTTGATGACTTTGCTTCAATTAAAGAATAAAATGTTGGAGAAAATAATAATTAATTCATCTTTTCTCTATTAAATTAATAAATTAACTAAAACACTACGAATGCAAAGAAAAAAATAACGAAACCAAATGTATGAAAGAGAAGCTTCAAGGCGTTCATTGTAGCATACCTCTGAAGTTGGACGCAAAGTTTTGAGGTAGCAAATGTCAGGCGAGGTTAACAAAGCTTTATGTATTCGACCCTTAACCAATTTTTCCACTTTGTTTTCCTTTATAAACTTTGGGAATATTTTGTTCACATGAAATTCGTGATAAGGCTGATTAGAAGTTGACCCTTAAAGGAAACTAATACCCTAAGGGCGCATTTCTCAACTAGCCGTCAACTTAACGCTCACTTTAAATTTTATCGGGCAGTTCATCCTCCTGTTAAATAAAGGCAAATGAACTGGCAGTGAATTGACAGGGCCGATTTCTCGAGTGCCTGTTAACGTCAAAGTTCACTGTAAGCTTAACAGCCAGTTCATTTGCCCTTTAACAGGAGGATGAACTGCCCGATAAAATTAAGTGAGCGTTAAGTTGAAAAATACGCCCTAATTGCTACAAAAATTAAAATTGACTTGCCACAACTAGCTTAAACCTTAGTTAAAGGCCAATAATTGCGGGCTACTCCCTTCAAAAATAACTTACTAGGGCCCGCTTGCACCACGCCGAGTTATCTTTTTAATTTGAAAAAGTCAAAAACGTATGGAGTTAACCCCTCATTTGACGTTAGCTCTCAGTTAAAAATATAAATTTTCGTTGTTCAAGTGAGCCTAAGTGGTTGTGTGAATACAATATCACATGGCGGCAAGTAATTTATAATCCTTGCAATACGATTGCAAGTTCAAAGTGCCCTATTTTCACAGCGAAGTCCTAATAGAGCTGGAGCGATTGGATGCCATATTCATTAAACATTTATCTTGGGAGCTTTGAACTATTACCTCGTGCTAGAAAGATGCATTAATAGCTAGTTTCGATAATACGAATAAATCACCGTTTCTCTATGTATATATCGTCCCCTTTTTGCGTTTTTATCGTAATCACCATTTTTTCGAAATTTACTTTTTGATGCAAATTTGTTCATCATCCCTTAGCGCATCATCTGGAAAAAAATTATAGCTGAAATCCTTACAGTTATGTCAAAAAATGGCTATCTTTTTTATCGTATCCACCAATTCATAAATGATAAAAAATAAAAAAAAAATTTTAAAAATGCTCTCCTGTAAAATTTGGATTTTGGCGTTTACGATAAAAACGCAAAAAGGGGACGATATGTTTATATGTATGTATATATCCAAGTGCTCCGGTTGGTGACTAGAAGCAAATGCCTTTGAGGTTATACATGTTCAAAACGTGGCCACTCACTATTTGCACAAGTATTTAGGAAAATTCCCTATTATAGCGTGCTACACTTTCGCCAATAGAAATCAACCAGCACTATTTCCAATAAAATAACACATCACGATTTCAAGTTTTTATAACTTCCAGCAAAACTTTTGAAGATTACTTTATTTCAAATAATTTACACTGTATAAATGTAAATCTCTTCGAACGCGTCCAAAACTTGGTAGCAAAGCTTTAACTTGAGGCTGTTTCACAGATGGAAGTTTGTACAAAAAACCTGCAAAGAAAAGCAAAAAGTTAGCCAAGTAATTTTTGGAGCGCTAGCGCTTCACATTATAATATGTGCAGATGTGTATGCACCTTTGTACTTACATTCTTCAGGGCCGTCAACGAGTACATTTATTTGGACCTCGCACGCATCTTCCTGCGCTTACGCTTCAACCTCCGCATACGCTTTTTACGCCACTGTAAATGAAATAAAAATGCAATTAGAAAATATATAAAACTCAAAAAAAAAAAAGGCGTTACTAATAATTTTAACACGTGTGTATACTAAAATGCACAATGGCGGCTGGCCGAACAAAGTCATACAAAAACACGTTTAATTATTATTGAATAGATTGCATTTCACTTATGTGACTGTTAAATAACTTTTAATTTATTTATTACTTTGTATTTTAGCACATTTCAAACACTTTTATGTACAGAAAAATTAAAATTTACCTTAGCTCTCATTTTTCTTTCTTCACACGAAGACGGTTATA
Organism: Campiglossa producta; assembly: GCA_964058755.1. NCBI lineage: Eukaryota > Metazoa > Arthropoda > Insecta > Diptera > Tephritidae > Campiglossa > Campiglossa producta. The sequence continues at coordinate 86,264,907 of CAXKVI010000004.1, read as the reverse complement.
GAACGAAAGAAAGATTGGCGGAAGTTGGCGAACAAGACAACTTTTTGCTACCACCGCTGCCAACATAAGAAAATGACAGCCGCATGCGCCGCGAGCAGGGTTGCTTTGATTTGCAATAAGGCAACAGATGGCGCTGTGGTTATAAAGAAAACACAAATAATTAGCCAACAGGCGAAATCTTAATAATTTTTCTTTCGGATTTTCACTTTCATAAAATTGTTGAACAAAGACACAGTTCTAAATTGGAGCGTTAAGCGTTTTTTCATCCTGTTGTCTCCTTTTAACTTAACAAAATAGTATATGTTAGAAGAAGACAATGTGATTTAAAAAGCTCAACGCTCCAATTTAGGTTTTGGTGAAAAATGTATGCAAGCGTGAAAGTGTTCACAGTGAAAAATTATTTCGAATTGGTCTGAATGCATTTGATTTTAAAATTTTGTTTAAATTTAGTAAATTTTTGTAGGTGCCTATTTTGTATTTTATAATTAATTTTAATGTTTTTTTTTCTTTTCAGACATTTTGTGTGGTCTCGAAGCGTTTTCGCAAGAATTACATACACCGTTTCACCGGCACCAAAAGCCTTTTTCTCTTCCATCCATGGAGCAAAGCGCGGCGGGTCTGCGTCTACATAGCAACTAATCAATTCTTTGACTACTGCGTTATGGCCACTATTTTGTTTAATTGCATTTTTTTAGCCATGACCGAGACGGTGGAAGAGGCTGAGTAAGTATTTTGAACAAAAAACTACGAGTATGAACACTAGACTGTGCAAAAAAAATCGGCTACATTTTTTGCCGCTAGGTGGCACTGTGATCGATATATTAGCAAGATTCGGTATTTGTTTCCTTTAGCACTCAACTGCTAAAAAATGTGCTAAAATTATAGAAGAGGTCTCAAAAGACGCGTGTTTGCCGCAGGATCACAACGCTTTTTTAATATTTTGCTTCTCTGAAGAGATATTTGCAACCAAAGTTACAAGTTTTCATGCAGTTGTTGTTCTTGTTGTTGTTAAGACAAAAAAACTCCCCGAAGGTTTTGGAGAGTGACCGAAGCGGTAGCCACGGGTATACCACACACCTGGACTTGGCATGGCGTAGCCCAGGGTTATCTTTTATAAGCGCGCCCGAAGGCCGCCAACTCAGAAAAGTGTTCTGCACATAAATACGATGGATCCCGCCCGAATTTGGTATCGGACCCTGGTAATTTTACGGTTTTTTGACCATATTATTCTTATAAGGCCTTATTACACCGGGTCCATTTACACGATCTATTATGTGACCTTTCAGCTTAATGCTGTATGCGGAGGCTCTTTATAATTTGAGCACCTCCCTAGGTTTTTTATTCCATATCATGAACGGATTGAGAGTGACCCCACCTAGGTAGCAAACTCCCTCTCTTGCTAAAGCAATGCATTCGCAGAGTATATGAACCGGGGTTTCATCGTCCAGTTCGCAAAATCTACAAATTGTTGTATCTGACAGGTTGAGCTTACTCGAGTGATAACGCCTACCACAATGTCCCGTAAAATACCCAGTGAGGGTTCTTAGATTAATGGGCCTGGCCGATGCTCTTTGTGAGGGTTCTATGAAGAGTTTGGCCTGCCTCTGTCCTAAACGGCTAAGCCAATGCCTAAACTGTTTGTTTTCCCAGTTGCTTATGGTCTCCTTTACGTAGTCCTTCGTGAGTCCACAAAAGGGTTCCGGACCGTACAATGCTTTTAGAGCACCATGTTTTGCCAGGTGATCTGCTTTTTCTTTGCCTTCATGCCCTGGGAGCCAACCTAACAAAACTTTGTTTTTGGCTCCCGGATCATTAAGGACTGCGACCGACACAAACTAGCCGATGCATCTTACTTAACTTAGTTGCCGCTGTTATTTGAGCAGTCTTGGGCCACCAGACTAGAGAAGCGTATGTGACTATTGGCTTCACAACTGTATTAAATGACCAGTACGTCATTTTGGGAGACAGCCCCATGTTTTGCCCGGCGAAAAAGGCCCTCGTTGCTTTATTTATGGTAGCTTCCAAATGAGCATTCCATGTGAGGGTTTTGTCCAATATTTTTCCTAGGTATTTTGCTTCCGTCTAAAAACCTATGCGGCTGCCTCTTAGGGATGGCTCTAACATAGACAGCTTTCTTCGCCTCGTGAAAGGCACCAAGACTGTTTTATTTGGGTTACACAATGGCTAGCACACCATCTTTCAATGATGCGCAGGGCTTGTTGACCATAAGTTTCCACAGAAACAAGAAAATTAAAAAAACGCTTCCGGATTCAGTGTTCTTTGAAAAAATTAGCAGCGAATTCAGCAGCTTTTTGACATTTAATTGAGAGAGAGAGCGCCAATTCGCTGCAAGTTATTGCTGGAGATTTTTCGTCCAGCAGAAACCAGCAAGCAGGAACAGCTGAACGGGGGCATAGCAAAACAACAACAAAAAATGTAAATTCAAATTGTTAGCCAATCAGAAACGTAACCGCTGTTTTATCTGCAAGTTTCTGCTGAACCCTGTTCGACGAAAAATTAGCAGAAATGAGATTTTGACAGCTTTTTACAAGCCTCTCTTCTGCTGACAGTTCCTTGCTGGAGATTTCAAGAAACAAAGCTAGTTTTATCTCTCTTCTGCTAGTTTTTCGCCGAAGAGGAGCCAGCAGAAATTCTCAAGCAGATCAGCTGTTCTGAAAATTGACAAATGAAAATAAATTTTTTCCGCAGCACATGCAATTGGGAATTTTTCAGTCTTTGGACAATTTCTGCGTATATATCGACGTAAACCACGTAAATATTAAGAAAATTGAAGGCCTTATATACCTTCAGTATTTCCGATTCCTGTAACTGTGTCTGCAGGATTATATTGGTTTCCTAAAGCGTTCAGCAGAATCAATCCGTGACGTACGTCACGTACGTCGAAATAACTGACAGCAAAGTAGACTGCGGATGTTTGTATGCGTAACGCCAGATAAGACGGATACGTCAAAGTAGAAATTGCTCTAAAATTGACGTACGTGACGCAGCTGACGTATTGGCGGACTGATTCTGCCGAAAGCTTAAACCAGCCACATTACGTCCGTCCAACGGACATTGGGTTTCGGCGCATTGCTATTCAAAGATACGGAATTATTGAAGATTTGGTATTTATTGTATGTACTTACTTCATTTGCTGGTAAATAACTCTCAGTTTTCAAAATATTCGTAATAAATTTTAAATTTCATAAAAATATGCAATCAATTTTGATTTTGCCATATGTCACAATCAGCTGTTTGTTACTTGCTATTTTTTGCTGGACGAAAAATCCCCAGCAGCAACTTGCAGCGAATTGCAACTCTCTCTCTCTCAATTAAATCCCAAAAAGCTGCTGAATTCGCTGCTAATTTTTTCAAAGAACACTTTAATTATTCATAATTAGCAGGAAAGAAACAAAGCTACCATTTTTTCTTCCATTCTAAAAAATAATATTACAATTGCGCAATTCACAAGAGGTATCGTATTCGTCTATCCAATATAGGTAATTTTTGAAAAAAAATAGACAAATAGCACGAAATACTTGAGGTTGTGAATTGGGTGAATAATTTTCGAATTTTTATTATTTTTTTTGCACCAGTCTAATGAACACATAACCCAACTTTTTACTTCAAAATTTAATATATCCGTTTCCTGTCCCACTACGCAATTTCAGGTATATCTTCCTTGCGATTTATTCCATTGAAATGTTTATAAAAATCATTGCCAAAGGCTTCCTACTCAACAAGTACACTTATTTGCGCAATCCATGGAATTGGCTGGATTTTGTAGTAATCACAAGTGGTTATGCCACCATTGGCATGGAGGTGGGCAATTTGGCCGGTTTGCGTACCTTTCGCGTTTTGCGCGCACTAAAGACTGTTTCAATAATGCCAGGACTAAAGACTATCATCAATGCACTGCTGCACTCATTTCGTCAATTGGCCGAGGTCATGACGTTAACAATTTTTTGTTTAATGGTTTTTGCACTATTCGCACTACAGGTTTGATGTTGCAAAGAAAAAAGTACTTTCAAGTTTTTATAAATACTTTTTAACAGGTGTATATGGGTGAACTGAGAAATAAATGCGTGAAAAATATTCCAGACGATTGGATCAATACAACGGATTTGGAGTGGCGAAGGTGAGTTTACTTTAAAAGTGCAATATGACTCTGCTATCAGTTTATACTCCTCTGAAGGCTTATGATGTACTGAATTTGATCCGTATGTAAGATTGTATAAATCAGAAGTGGAATAATTAGGCTCCAAGCAGTCCTTACATGAGCCAGTTCTAGTCAGGAGATACCGAGAAAAGTTTGGGCTCAAGTACATCGAATTTTATAAGATACTACCTGACCCGGCAGACGTTGTCCTGCCACAAATTTATTTCCCTGCTTGTTTCTCTAACCCGATCCTTATATCTATCTCAATCCTATCTCTAGCCCCATCCCCATCCCTATGAAAAAAACTGATGGGGGCTGTAATGCTTGTCTAGCAGAGTTTTAATTAAAAACTAGTGAGGAAATCTAAGTTCGGGTAAACCGAACATTAAATACCCAGCGGTAGATTTCATATGATTTTCGAAATATTCCATTTCGGAAGTGGCCCTGGTTGGGAAGCGATTACGTCAAATTACAACAGGTATACTCCCTATTATGCTAGCATACCTTGTACAAATTTCATCGTTCTACCGTAATTAGTTTAAAAGTTATGACCCGTGAAATTTTCGAATATGCCTCCTTGAAAAGTGGGCGGTGCCACGCCTACTTTAAAAAATTTATCATCCTACCAAACTATATCATTTTAGCCATTTCCGTTACCGAATTATGTCAATTTAGGTGATTTTAGGAATTTTCGATTTCGAAAGTGAACATGGTTGTATGGCGATTTTATCCACGCCCACTATAAACAATTTATGGCAAAATCAGAAGAGAATGACCAGGGGTATTCACCTATAAAATTATATCATTATAGCCATTTTAGCTACTGAGATATGTCAATTTATGTGATTTTCGAAATTTTCGATATCGAAAAACTAGGCGTGGTTATCATCCGATTTCGCCATTTTCAATAGCAATCTACCATGGCCAGAAAGTCCCCTGTATACAAAATTTTATGCAAATATCTCAATTTTTACTCAAGCTATCGTGTACACGGACAGACCTCGTTTTTTCATCCTAAGAACTTTTATATATGGAACACTATATCTATCTCGATTATTTTGTGACGTTACGTAGTACCATTATGTGGACAAAATTAGAATACCCTTGTACTAGTACTAGTACGCTGGCTTAAAAAGTGTCTTGTGTCCTATTGTGGCCGGATTATGATTTTAAAATTTAAACTTGAAAAATGAGACATGTTTGCCGAGAGAATACCCTGAAAAATATTTAAAAAAGCAGCGTTGATAAAATCGACTTCTTATTCTGGTGAAATAGTGTGGAGACCTAGCAGACTTAATCTGGGTTTATCAAGCCATACATATGTATATAGGTCCAAAGCCCGAGTTCTGCGCATCAACGGCCTTAAGGCTTTGAAAGCTTCTATGGCGAAATAGAAGCTTCAAAAGCTGTCAGAAATACAGGATGAGACAAACAAGACAGATAGTAAAGCGTGTAAAGCGCTGTCAAATAGAGATTTGGGCTGTTCGACGCTTTGAAGCGCTTCAAGCAAGCAAAGCAAGGCTGCCACTCCGCCAACTTTCATACATTTCAGTAGAGTTCAAAAGAATTTTGACATTTCTCGGAGCAAAGCCAGCAAGGCAAGCGTGCATTGGGCCATCACCTTTAGGAAAAGTGTGAACTGATCCCAGCATATGATAAATACCGTCTAATAAAAATAATTGTGAATATCTTGTTCTTCCTTTCCTTACCTTTTTGTTACAGTTGGATCAACGATACAGATAACTGGTTGCTCAATGATGAAGAAATGCCTTTGTTATGTGGTAATTTGACCGGTGCACGTCACTGCCCTGCAGGTTATACCTGCCTATGTGTGGGTGAGAATCCAAATCATGGTTATACGAATTTTGATAATTTCATGTGGTCCATGTTAACAACGTTCCAATTGATTACGTTAGACTATTGGGAGAATGTCTACAATATGGTGAGTCTTAAAGATCTATAACACATTTAATTTTTCTTTAATCTAATTGAATGTTAATCTACACTGTAAGATCGTTTTCGTTTTTGTTGTAAGCCGAGGAACTACCTCCCACTTCAGGGGGTTTTTATGTGACAAATTTGATCAAAAACTACTGGTCAAAATTTTAACAGTTTATTCTTTGAAGAATTCCTCTCGCTATAGGCTATATTCTTTCCGCTAGATGGTGCTGGAGTCGATATATGCTCCCCCTAGGCACCACCCATACAAATTTGATTTTTTTGTACTGCGTATCTCTGGAAGTGGCATGGGTAAAGACAGAATTAGTTACCCTTATCGCTAACGCCATACCCATAACGCTAATCAGCTGTTCCAACCAAACTTATGGAAATCAGTGTAATCGATTATACTTGCATAACATAACGCTAAAGCGTTTACTTTGATTTCCAAAGGGTGGTTGGAACAGCTGATTAGCGTTATGGGTATGGCGTTCGCGATAAGGGAACTAATTCTGCCTTAAAGAGAGATTGAGGTTAATGTCGAACACATCCAGAAAAAAGATTAGGGAGGGAGAAAGGGTTATAGTACCTCGCATACAAATGAAACTTCCTACTGAATATCTCTAGATGTATTTATGGGAATGGGGATAGGGATTGGGATAAGGACCCTTTGGCTTAGGTCAAGGATAGATCTAACCCTTCTGAGCGACAGCACTTCGAGCATGCTGAATGTGGGGTTTCCCCCAACTACCCGCAGAAACAACTTCATTCATCTCCTACATTTCATTCTCAATAACTCTTATTATTTGCTAATTTCAGGTACTGGCTACATCTGGTCCCATGAGCGTGTCATTTTTTACTGTGGTTGTGTTTTTTGGCTCATTTTATTTAATTAATCTAATGTTAGCCGTAGTTGCATTAAGTTACGAGGAAGAAGCCGAAATAACAAACGAAGTAAGTTAGCACAGCACCTCAGCTTAAATTTAATCAAAGAAATAACAAGACCTTTTCCTCTCTTTTAGGAACGCAAGAAAGACTTATTGGATCATCGTGATGATTCAACATTTAGCTTCGACCCGTCCGTTTTAAATGTTAAGAAATTAAATAAGAACAACAAAAAGAAGATCGATTCGCGCAAGGGTGTGCTGCTCGCATCATACAGCAAAAAGAAGACGCGTCGAAAAAAGGGGAAGGCGGGTAAAGAAGGTGCCAACAACAATAATGAGAGCAACGGAAATGGCCAAGTAAATATATATATGACTTATAAATACATATTTAGAGATCGGATTTGCTTGTTGAAAAACAACAAAAAATAAATTAAAACAAAATGAAAGAAAACAAAATTGAATAAATAAAATAAAATAAGAAAAAATGAAAAAAAGAGAAAAATGAAATGTGATAAAATTTAACAAAATAAAAAAAAAATAAAATAAAAAAAAAACAAAAAACAATTAAATAAAATAAAATTTAAAAAATAAAAAGAATACAAAAAATATATAAAATAAGAAAAAAATAAATTAAAACAAAATGAAAGACACCAAAATTAAAAAATAAAATAAAATAAATAAAAATAAAAAAAAAAATAAAAGAAAATATAGAAAATTTAAATGTAATAAAATTTAACAAAAAACAAAAAACAAAAAAAAAATAAAACTAAAAAAAAAATTAATAAAAGTAAATAATTAAAAAAAAATGAAATAAAATCAAGTAAATTAAAACAAATAAAGTAAAATGAGGTGAAAATAATACAAAAATAAAATAAAGTTAAATTATTATTTTTATGCGCATCAGGCGCACATTAATCCGAAGTCTTAATATTATAATATACTAATATTTAATTATCTGCATTTCTTACAAACCCATTCACACCCACACAGAATAAAAGTATATCCGTAACGCCTAGCCCCGGACCAAGTCCGCGCCACAGCAATGCCGAACGTCCTACACAATTGCAATTACAAAACACCACCGCACAGCAACCGCAAGCGCAACAACAGCAATTGTTGGCACCACCAATAGTTGCGCAACAACAACAACAACAAACGCCAATACCACAACCGCCAACACCGCAAGCGCTAACACCAAAAGAGGCGCAGACTGCTCGCACACGCATATGCTTCCAAGAAGAAAACAATAAAAATCCAAATATGTTATATCCATCCGATTATAAAGGTCAATTGTTGCCTGGTAGTCGTCAGGCTAGCTCTACTTCGAGTGGTGGCATCAATCGTGAATCCTCACAAGATGATTCGGGTGTGGTGGATGATCATGACGAGCAAGAAATAGGCACCAAAGTTGTGAATGTTTCAACGGCGGAGCTGCCAAATGAATTGACCTCGGTGACGCTGGCTTTGTCGCCGCAGGAGGTGCGCCTTATTAAATGCAATGGCAACATTGCGCGTATTAAAAAGCATAACATTTATGCGTTGCATCAGGAATTTTCTTCGGAAATTGTGGTCATCGGTAAGTGGAAAATGGAAATAGTGGCCTAAGTCTCATTTATGATTTCTTTTTATCCATAGACGATCTTCCCGATCGTAATTGTGATAGATGCGTACAATGCTGTGTCAACTATGAAGGTTGGCTGCAGTTTCAGAATTGTCTATACAAGGTAAGATCGTAGTGAATGATTTTACGAAACTCGAGAGTGATTTTATGCTCTTTCTTTTACAGGTGGTGCGCGATCCACTTTTCGAGTTAGCTATAACGTTATGCATAGTATTAAATACGGCATTTTTAGCCATGGAACATCATGGCATGAGTGAGAATTTTCGCAATGCATTAGACGTAGGGAATAAAGTATGTGATGAAATCAGATATATACAATAGACTGGGCCAAAAATAAATTTTTTAAATAAATAAATAAATAAGTAAGGAAAGCTAAGTTTGGGTAAACCGAACATTTAATTCCCAGCGGTAGTATTCATATAATTTTCGAAATATTCCATTTCGGAAGTGGGCGTGGTTGGGAAGCGATTTCCTCCAATTACATCAGGTTTACTCCCTATTATGCTAGTATACCTTGTACCAATTTCATCGCTCTACCGTAATCAGTTTAAAAGTTATGACCCGTGAAGTTTACAAAAATGTCTCCCTTAAAAGTGGGCGGTGCCACGCCTACTTTTAAAAATTTATTAAAAACTCATAATAGAATGACTAAGGCCCAATTTCACAGTGTTAGGTTAACTTACGTTCCACAGATTTCCAATTTTCATTCTGAGTTAACCAAAGATTAACTGCCCAACGTTGGTGGTTTAACCTGTGGTCAGATATCAGAAGGCTTTCTACCAACAATTTATATAGAAAAATTCAATTAAAGAACTTAAATAAAATTGCGAATCCATAGTTAACTGTGGAACTTAAGTTAACCTGGCACTGTGAAATTGGGCCTAAGGGTTCATCCTGCCATACTATATCATTTTAGCCATTTCCGTTGCCGAATTATGTCAATTTGGGTGATTTTGAAAGCTTTCGATGTCGAAAGTGGGCGTGGTTGGAGAGCGATTTTATCTAATTTCATCAGGTATACTCCCAACGATAATATCATCATTCTACCATAATCGTAATCAGTTTAAAAGTTACGACCAGTAAAATGCCTCCCTTAAAAGTGGACGGTGCCACCCCCGTTATAAAAAATTTATGGAAAAATCATAAGAGAATGACCAGGGGTATTCACCAATAAAATTATATCGTTTTAGCCATTTAAGCTACCGAGATATGTAAATTTATGTGATTTTCGATATCGAAAAAGGGGGCGTGGTTATCATTTCGATTTCGCCCAGTTTCAATAGCAACCTACCTTTACCTTGGCCAGAAACAAACTGTATACAAAATTTCATCCAAATATCTCAATTTTTACTCAAGTGATTGTGTACACGGACAGACGGACGGACGGACATAGCTTAATGAACTTTTTTTTCAACCTAAGAACTTTCATATATGGAACTCTATATCTATCTCGATTATTTTGTGCCGTTACGTAGTAACGTTATGTGGACAAAATTATAATACCCTTGTATTAGTACTAGTACGCTGGGTAAAAAAAAAACAAAAACTAATGGCGGCGATATACCAACAGGTTATCATAACCTCTAACGAGATTTTTAGCCGAGCTTCTCTTTCCAACTTGTGGTGTGTTGCTTTTGAGTTTTTCCTACAAGTTGGCGGGACCTACAGTTTTTTGCCGACTCCGAACGGCGCTTGCAAAGCAAATGAATTTTTTGCTGAGAAGCTTCTCATGGCAGAAATACACCCGGATGGTTTGCCAAACTACTGCCGAGAGGCGACCCCGTTTAGAAAAATTGTTTTTCTAATACGGCCGATGCATTAGCGCAAATTCTGGATTATCTCCGCTTTCGGGAGTTAACTTGAGCATAATCTTCATTATAAACTCCCAAAAATTAAGAAGATTTGAGCAGTAATCATAACTATTTGACCGCTACTGTCATCGCTAAATAAACAAACATCGCAACGACCGCTACCAAAATTACGAGTTCGCCGCTACTGGACACTAGATGTCATCAAAGAGGTTAGGTTCAAGTGGCTGCCACAGAGGCACACTTAGGCCAGTTTTGAAAGGCCCGTTGTGATACCACCAACACAAGGAAAGTCAGTCCCGGGACCCAGCCATATGGAAAATCCCTGAGTTGTTGGGATTTTCCACATAGCAGAATCCCGGGACTGACACTCCTAAACCGACACCGTTACTCCTCCTCGAACCACTTAGATGACTTTATGAAGCCCATCAAGTCCTTTATGTCCAGTTCCGCGATCTGGCTTAGGCTATCCAGGAACGGAACTCCCAAAAAGCGCGTTCTCGCGCCGCTTAAAGCCGGACAGTTGCAGATGAGGTGATCCACTGTTTCCTCCTCCTCATCATCTTTGCAACTCCTGCAGCATCGTCGGTAGGGCACACCTAGCCTTTCTGCATGTGTCATCAAAGAAGAGCGACATCTATTTTAAACAGCAAGTACTATAACCAAAGCCATCTAGTGCGCTGATTGTTAATCTTCAATTTTGTGTGTATCAGCGTAAAATTTGCATCTGATTAAAGAAGATTTATTGGAGGTAATCTCCATGTGTGTATCCATACCGTCACGACTTGGGGTAGAAGGCCGAACACTTAACCGCTACACCACGGCGGCCGCCTACGCTGGGTATAAAAATAAAATATATTTTAAGAAAATCACATAAAATAAAAAAATAAAATAAAATAAAGTGAAATTAAATAAAGTATAATAATATAAAAAATAAAATTGGAAAATCAAATAAAATAAAAAAAAACCCAAATAATAAAAAACAAATAAAAAAGTAAAATAAAAAAAAACAAATAAAATAAAAAAGAATAAATAAAAAATATATAAAAATAAAATAAAATAAGATAAAATAAAAAAAAAATGAAAATAAAAAAGGAGAAAAAAAAATAATATAAAATAAAATCAAACAAAACCAAATAAAAAAATAAAATGAAATTAAAAAAAATATCAAATAAAATAAAATAAAACCAAAAAAAAAATAAAGTAAAAAAATAAATTAAATTAAATTAAACAAAGGAAAATAAAGTAATAAAAAATAAAATATAAATAAAATAAAATAAAATAAATTAAATTAAAATAAAATAAAATAGAATAAAATAAATTAAAAAATATAACATTAAATTAAATTAAAAAATATGTATTTAAATAAAATTCCATTAAAAAAATATATAAGAAAAATTTAATAATAAAAAACTTTAATTAAAAATTTAAATAAAATAGTTTAGAATACAATGTTATATATAAATGCGCAATGTTTAAAAGTTTTTCCCCTTTTTTTGCAATAACCGCAATTCTAAGGTATACACAATTTTATATGTATCGATAGGTCTCCCCGAGGTATGTGTGCCTCAACAAACCAACAATTAATTATAATATGAAACAATTCATTTGAAAGACACCCCACTGCAAATGCTTAACATGTATTCACTTTAAAGAGCCGCTGTTCTGTGTGTAGGTATGACCAATGGCATTGGTGGAAAGGAAAGGAAATGAAAGGAAAGGAAGGGAAAGGAAAGGAAAGGAAAGGAAAGGAAAGGAAAGGAAAGGAAAGGAAAGGAAAGGAAAGGAAAGAAAAGGAAAGGAAAGAAAAGAAAAGGAAAGGAAAGGTAAATAAAAGACAGCAAAGGAAAATAAAAGACAGGAGAGGAAAATTGATTAAAGGAAAGGAAATAAATGGTAAAGAAATGACAGGAAAGGAATGGAATGAAAAGGAAAGCAAAGGAAAGAAAAAAAGCAAGCAAAGAAGAGGAAAGAAAAGGAAAGCAAATGAAAGGAAAGGAAAGGAATGAAAAGGAAAGGAAAGGAAAGAAAAGGAATGAAAAGGAAATTAAAGGAAAGGAAGGAAACGGAAAAGCTGAAAAAATTTAATAAGGTGAACCTTATAGAAAGGTAAATTTAAAAATTATATGAACTAAAAATATAAGAATAAAAATTGAGACTGCGTTACTGAGTGATGTAGAGAGTAATAAATATAGTTTAAAAAACTAAAACTCACGCTTTTAGAGAGTATTGAACTAAAAGGTTGAAAATAATTTTAAAAATCCTACACAGTAGTATTGTGGAAAAAGCGTGGTCCGCTTTGTTCCATAATCTTCGTTTTTTATTTAAATTATTTTTACCTTTTTAGTACAATATTCTTTAAATGCGCATGTTTTCGTTTTTAAAACTATATTTATTTTTTAGTTAAATGTGTTATGAAGTAATCGATAAATATATCGAAATATACCGCAGTGCAAACGAAACCTCTGGGCCTCCACTTTCGTTTGATACCCATATTGTAGGCAACTTTGAATATTATTGGACAACCTCATTTTGACCGATAACTCAGTTATCGATAAATATATCGAAATATTCCTAAGTCCAATAGAAACCTGTAGAACTTCGCTTTTGTTTGATATCAAGATTGTAGGCATTATGACCGATAACTTAGTTATCGATAAATATATCGAAGTCCAAATGCAACTTCCTATCGTTTGACACCCATATTGAAGGCACATTTCAAGGTTTTTGTGACAGTCATATTCCATTATCGGGTAGACTCAAGTAGAGTTACATACAAACAAGAAAACATACATATGAATGTATGTACAAGTAAAGCCAATGAAAGCATAGTAAAGACACTATCATTATGTGGGAAAAGCGTCGAGCGCTCGATATACGAAAATTATGGCACAAAGCGGACCACGCTTTTTCCACAATACTACTGTGTAGAGTTTTTAAAATTATTTTCAAGCTTTTAGTTCAATACTCTCTAAAAGCGTGAGTTTTAGTTTTTTTAAACTATATTTATTTTTTACTTTTTAGTCAAATGTCCTATGAAATTTTCGATAAATATATCGAAAAATACAGCAGTCCAAACGAAACCTCTGGACCTCCACTTTCGTTTGATACCCATATTGTTAGGAAATTTTAAAGTATTTGGCCTCACATTTTGACAATAACAATAGCAGTTATCGATAAATTTATCGAAATATGTCGATGTCCAAATGAGACGTGAGGCCTTCACCTTTAGTTTGATACCCATATTTTAGGGACATTTTACGGTTTTTGGGCCACTGGGGCTTAGACCGAAGGAGAGTCACATACATACAAGCAAGCAAACAAACAAACAAACAAACAAACAAGCAAACATACAAGTGAACCTAATAAAAGCGCGATAAAAAGCAGAAGGAGGAAAAGTGTGAGGAAAGTTAAATCAAAGGAAAGGGACTTCAAAAAATGAAGTAAATTAGATTAATGTTTTATGGTTGAATTTCAACCACTGGCCAAACCCTAGTTTCAATAAATACATAAAACAAACAAAAAACATAAAATGAAAAAAAAAACAATAAAAATAAAAGTTTGATTGAAATAAATAAAAATTAAATATAATTAAAAAATACAAATGAGATCAGGGCAAAAAACTCTAAAAAAGCGTCGACATGCCTTTGGAAATTAATAATAAAGTCTTAAACTTTTACAGTGTAGTTTAATTTGAAAATTACTTTTTATTTGGCCCAGTCTAGTACTCATAAAGAATGATTTACACGGGTCGATTTTCTGGTCGATTTTTGTCGCTCCACTGTGTTCTACCTTCAATTACAAGGTGTGAATCGATCGAATTGCTATTTACACGGTGGAACGACAAAAATCGGCTAGAAAATTCGACCCGTGCCTTCAGCCTTAAGAGATACATTTGGTTTTATTAATAATTTTTCATCTATTTTAGGTTTTTACATCGATTTTCACCTTTGAGTGTATAGTTAAGTTAATGGCATTATCAAAGGAGTTTTTTCTATGTGGTTGGAATATTTTTGATCTGATAATTGTCACAGCCAGTTTATTAGATATAATTTTTGAGTTGGTGGATGGACTGAGTGTGTTGCGGGGTTTACGCTTGGTGAGTAGAGAGTAGTTGATGCATTTCTTACTAGCATATCGAGGGCTGAGTGGAAGATCCACCCAATTTCAAAATTTTTTTCCAAAATGTTCCACTCCCCTTCAAGAGCATTCCGGTGTGACATCGATTTTCAAAAACATACTATCTAAGCGAAAACTGAATACATTTGCAACTGAGATAGGATATCTTTGAATCAAATGCTGATATAGGGAGTTCTTCAAACTCTGATTTAGGGCATTACAAGAAATTGAAAAAGAGTGATCTTCTAAACAGCCGCCGATATTAAATGTAATACTAATTAAATTCAATCCACAGCTCCGTGTACTAAAACTTGCACAATCCTGGACGACAATGAAGGTCTTGCTCAGCATAATTATATCGACAATAGGTGCTTTGGGTAATCTTACCCTAATTTTAGTTATAGTGATTTATATATTCGCTGTGATCGGCATGCAATTATTTTCAAAAGACTATACGCCCGAGAAATTCGATCCAGACCCAGTGCCAAGGTTAGTTCACATTAAAAATAGCAAAAAAAAACCTAACCTCACTTTTAATTTCAAAATATTTACAGGTGGAACTTTAATGATTTTTTTCACTCGTTTATGATGATTTTTCGAATTTTGTGTGGTGAGTGGATAGAACCATTGTGGGATTGTATGCGTGCTGAGGAAGAGGTACATTTTCATACTTGAGTTTTTTTTTTTTAATTTTTAAAAAGTTTTTTAACATGCATACCAATTTCAATCTTTGCAGCAAGGTGCCTCATCATGCTTTGCAATATTTTTACCAACTCTGGTTATGGGAAATTTTATGGTGCTAAATTTGTTCTTGGCGTTGTTGCTCAATAGTTTCAATTCAGAGGAATTGAAATCGAAGAAAGAGGTAATGTTTGCTTAAAAAATCACACACATAAATAAACATGTCATTAGCACTAAAATAAATCCATTTAAATGTGCGCGTTTACTATGTGTTTTAGTTCATATATAAATGTATGTATGTGTATGTTTGTGATTAAACACTAAATTAATAAAAGTTAACAATTCCAAAAATTCTAAGTTTTACTTAAATCGATTGCAATTAAATACAATTTAAATAATAATTACTAAGCAATGTCTTCGTGTGCTAAAAATTATGCTTTAAAATTTTTTTATTAAAAAAAAAAAAGCAAAAAAAATAAATATTTTATACAAGTTTTATTGGTGTCAGCGCAAATAACAAAAAAAAAAATAAATAAATAATTTATGTTAGAAAAAGTATTTAAAGCTAAATTTAAACCGCTTTGCATTTTATTTGCCATGAGTATTGAACTTTTTAAAATGTGTGTGTGTAACTCTTTTTTCGCACTTTCATGTTCCAAAAAGGTTTTTTTTTTAAATTTTGCACAACCAATACATTTTTTCCGCTACGTTATCATATTTTTAATTTTTTAACTTTTCGACGCCTAAGAGGAAGATCACCCTATTTCAAATATTTTTCAAAAACTCCATATTTCAGAATTGTTTTCAATAAGGAAATCCAAAACAAAGCGTTCTTTAAACAAATTCTGAAAAATATTTTAAAATATGTATGGAAAAAATTAAGGTTCGAAACTTGATATGCAATGAAAATATGTATGGAAAAAATTAAGGTTCGAAATTTGCAATACCCTCTAAAGCGGCGCATTTCAGCCTAAATAACATTTGTGCGAAGTTTTATTGTTCTAGGATAACGGATAATAGTTAAAGTTTTTGCTAGCAGCTTAGACTTAGTTCGAAAAAAAGTCCCTTAAAGCTTCGAAAATTACATAATTTTAACATTTTGCTCATATGAAACTTTTATAAGGACAGCAGGATTATTTGCAAGCATATTTGAAAAAACGTATTCACAAGAAAAGGACATTGGAGTTTCAAAAGTATTTGAGTATATTGCGTAACAATATGTTATCAGCAAAAATAATTGTGTATATCTTGAAACTTTGCAATTATAGTGCACTTTTAATAGGTCATACACTGCGTATGAGTAACATTTAGTTATTCAAGTAAGAAAAGTTCAGATAAATTGTATTCATGTTTTGGTTGATATCTCCGAAACGGATTGAGATATCTAAATGAAATTTGCACTACGTTCAGGCTCTCATCAAAGCCTTTCATTTGATGCCCATATTGTAAAATCAATTTCTGGGATATCTTCTGTCCATCTCCTGCGCATTAGTATCTAACCACATATCCACTTTTTGTTAAAATTTTTCGGGATGCGTTACATTGTTTGACCCTTTGAAGGATATCCTGAGCATCTGATACAGAAATAAAAAAAAACCCGATTTACTAATTATGAAGTCCTTAAACGAGTACATAAATCATTGAATTAGCAAAACGTAGTGAACTGCAGTAAGATTGAATGGTCCAAATTAGATTAGATAGATTTTTTGGGACAGTTTAATGTAGGGTGATCTGCAACTCAGCAGTCGATTTATAATTTAATCTGATTAATCATTTTTGGTTAATTGGTGCACTATTCGGAAAATGACTGTTGATTTGAAAACTATTTCGAAGAAGTTGATTTGATTTATTCCTTTGATTATCGCCATTTTTTTTTAAATAATCTTTGATTTAAAAAATTTGTGAGAATGTGTTTGTGTTCTTATAATGTTGTTAATACAAAAGTTATTTTAATTTTAAACAAACATTTCAATAAAATACTCTTACAAAATAACATTTAATATTACTTTTACAAGCATATTTCAATCACATACATACACATATTCACTAATTACACACTAATAACTACAGTATAATAATAAACAACCTAACACATTTCCCACAATATACATACATATAACCAACATTTAAGAACAATTTTTACAACCAATACTCCAAAAACCTTAACATGCATTTTTCAACCGACACTGACATTTTCCCAGAGGTATTTCAATATTTTTGAAATGTGTCAAGACGTTTTCGACACGATATCAGATGTGGAAAATAATAAAAATAAAGGGAGAACTTGGCAACCATATGGGTAGGGTTACCTAAAATTTTTTTTAATTTTAAATAGGTGGCAACTACGTAAAAATTCATAGTGGCAACACCTAAAATGTGAGACCGTTAAACGTACCTATTACCTTTGTATATTCAGAAGCTCATCTAAATTTGTCGAGTCGTTTTCGCTATAAAAGCTGATATGAAAACAAGTAAGGAAGTCTAAGTTCAGGAGAACCGAACATTAAATACCCAGCGGTAGTTTTCAGAACGGGATAACAATGATATAGGCCCCAGGAGGATTTACCTAAAAGTTTATACTGTTTTAGCTTTTTATCTTACCGAATTAGGTAATTTTTAATATCGAAAGTGGACGTGGTTGAAGGGCGATTTTATCCAGTTTCATCAGGTATACTCCCAAGGATACCAGTATGCTTTGTGCCAAATTTCATCGTTTCGCCGTAATCAGTTTAAAAGTTACAACCAGTCGAATTTTCCAATACTCCTCCCCATAAAGGGGGCGTGGTTATCATCCGATTTCGCCCATTTTCAATAGCAACCTACCTTGGCCAGAAAGTAACCCGTGTAGCAAATTTCATGCAAATTTCTCAATGTTGACTCAAGTTATCGTGTACACGGACAGAAGGACGAACATGCCTTAATGAACTTTTTTTCCTACTTAAGAACTTTCATATATGGAACTCTATATCTATCTCGATTATTATGTGCCGTTACGTAGTACCGTTATGTTGACAAAATTATAATACCCTTGTACTATCACTAGTACGCTGGGTAAAAGAAGAACGGAATTAGGTGGCATTCTAAGAGAATAGCGAGAAATAAATTTCGTTTGATATCCATATTAGAATATCTCACCGAACTTATAAAAATTTTAAATTGGTGACAATCCTGTAAAAACTTCCTAGTGGGAGCACCTAGATACGAGTGATTGAAATTTATTATTCAAATGAATAAAGTCGTGTTTCTCATCGGTTTCTAAAGCGTTTGGCTGTGTTGAATCCGAATCTGAAGTCAGAATTTTGGGGTCATCTTAGGATTTCCCTATAGAGGGTAGTTTGTTCAGATTTCGGTAGTACCTGTGGACTGAACAAACAAAACGCCTTATTTCCACTTTCAAACATTTTTCAGAAACCGAAAGAAACTTTGACAGATTCAAATAGCCAATTCAAGTTTTAATTTGGCTTTACTAAAATAAAACAGCTACGGCCAACTGAGGTCATCATTTTTTTTTAATTTTTTGTTTGTGTAGTTGTAGTTTTTTAACTTTATAATTTGGAAATATGCCCTTTTGTTTGAAACAGGCAATTTTATACGGGATTCCATGGGGTATTTTGCTTTAAAATAACTGGGCGAGGCCTATCAACATCTATGGCACGATATAAGACTCGCCCAGTTGTTTTGGTGCACAAATTTTCACGCACAAACAAATGAAAAGGAAATATTTCCGATTTGTACGAAATTTTGATTTTGACGGATCTTTTTTGTAGGAAATATGACGTTTTAGTAGTTTCTATTGAGTAAATCATATGTAATGTTGTCTGAACCACCAGATTGCATTAAAACACTAAAAAAGTGAAAAATGGAAATAAGGCGTTTTGTTTGTTCAGTTCTCACCTAGTAAAAAATTATAATTTTTTTTTATTTTTTATTCTTTATCTTTTTCTTGATAACTTACTGTACCACAATTTTTTGCACTATGGAACATCTGTACGCTGCCAAATATAATAACCAAATTAAATTATGGTTCCTTGACCCCAGAAAAATTGTTAAATTATTAAAAAACATTTTTTTTTTGATAACTACCGATCTCTTTACAAATCACCCTTTAGAGAGAAAACATAGGGAGACCCGAAAAATCTGGCATCAGATTCGGATGCAGTACTCCCAAAAGCTGGAGAAAACGTAGAGGAACCCGGTGGAATTTTTAAAAACTTCAATTTTGTGGTACAGTGGAATTTGATTAATTGACGGCCCTACGCAAAAATATTTTTTAATTACTTATTTTTAAATTATCCTTTAAGGACATGGAAATAATACCCCTAAAATTAATATCCTTGAACTTTCTATAGACTATGTGTTATCTTCTAAAAGTCCTGAAAATGTAAATACAAATATATAAGGATGCAGCTGATATGGACAGGAGAAGTTGAGATTTTATAATATGGGTATCAAATGAAAGATTTTCATAAGATCCTAAACGTAGTGTAAGTTTTATTTCGATATCCATTTCGAAGATATCAACCAAAACATAAATACAATTAACCTGAACTTTTATTGCTTGTATGCATAAGTAAATGTTACTCATACGCCGTGTATGACCTATAAAAAGTGCACTATAATGCAAGGACTGAAACCGAAACCGAAACCGTAACCGTAACCGATTAAAACCGATTCATTTTTCAAAACCGAAACCGAAACCGTAACCGTTATTTTGATCTGGAAAAGACCGAAACCGAAACCGTTTCAAATGCCGGAACCGGTTCCAAACGGTTTTGAATTTTTTCAATACCTTACTTCTGTGAGTGGGCACATAGGTACTTCCTTTTACAAGCAGGTACCCTGAAAGTTTTCATGGAAGATTGTCGAGCCACGTTTTGACATCAGTATCAAAATTCTGAAAGAGGAAGTTTGACTATAGTTGAATGAAGCGATCGAAACAAATTTACGCGATCCGAAAAAGAAATGTTCAGGTTTGTCTCGGGAAGCGCCACTAATTTTAATGTTTTTAACGATTTATACATTTCATTTGGCTTCCATTTTAATAAAAAAGTAGAGTTAACTTTAGGAATTTGTTTTGCAGAAATTTCATCCATGCATAGCGTTAATAAATGTATTATTATATTGGAGAAATCCCATCATGGCCGCAGGAAAAAAGTTATGAAAATTCAGACCTATTTCGTAGCTACATAGGTACATGAGTATTTTAGTAGTAAAATTTTTGTTTTCCTGTTTTTATTTGGAACCGAAACCGGAACGAAACCGTAACCGAAACCGAAATAAATTTTGAAGAACGAAACCGGAACCGAAACCGAAACACGTTGCAAAAACCGAAACCGAAACCGGAACGTTATTTTAATCGGTTTCAGACCTTGCTATAATGGCGAAATTTTAAGATATACGCAATTATTTTGGCTAGAAAACATATTGTTAGGCAATCTACTCAAATACTATGGAAATTCTAATATCCTTTTCTAGTGAATACGTTGTTTCAGTATCCTTGTAAAGGATCCTGTTGTCCTTATAAAAATTTAAAGCTGGAGATTAGTCACACAGTTTTTTATATATAGGCAAAATAATCAGATGATGTGATTTTCGAAGCCTTATTTGGTTTTTTGCGAACTAGCTAGCTGAAACTTTGATTTTATTTTTTTAATTTTTATTTTTATTTTAATTTTTTATTTTTTTTTTATGTTTGATTTACTTCAATTATTTTATTTATTATTTTCTTTTTTATTTATTTTTTTCTCTTATGTTTTAGTTTATTTTATTTTATTTATTTAAATTTTATTTAAATTCCCTCCCCTACTCTCTTGTCCTCTCAGATTTAAAAAAATATTACTAACTAAATTTTTTAAAATATTGACATGCCTCAAAACGTCACTCACAAACTATTATACTAATATTATTTTAAGATAATCTATAATCTTAAATGTCTATTATCTTCCTTTCTACAACTCGGTCTATGTTTCCCTGCTCAACTGTTGAATACTTGTGAACGATCCTTCATATCTATGTGTGTCTTTAAAAAAAAAAATAAAACTGCAACAAATATTAAAAAAAAAACTTTCCCAAAACTGTGTGCTACCTGCATTTCTGTGTGTGCTTGAGTGATTAAAACTGACTTTACTTGTTTTCAAAACTTAAAAAAATAACCTATTGCACATGAAAAAAAAAAAATTCCTTTTATAAATTTTGCTATTCATTTTTTTACTGTCCTAAATGTCAAAAAAAAAATATACATATATGAAATATATATTTGTTTTTAAAATACTAACTAAATATACACAAAATGTGTTTCAAAAACTATTGTCTGACATGATCGTGCCCCCAACGTCGCCACGTTTGTGTTGAAATGAAACTATGAACAATGTATTTATACACCTTAAAAATGATAAATGTTTAAAAATCACATTGAGTATGAATACTCGCTTAACTCCAAAAAAAAAAAAAATAAATGTATCATAAAATAAACAGATTTTCAAAAAGAAGGTAATTTCCTGTGAATTAAATAATTTAATAACCCCACTAACCAATTATATAAACCAAAAGCACTTTGTATGCATTGATAATTTTATTTTTGTCTTGCTCCTTAAAAAAAGAATACCAATTTATCAAAATGCTTGCTAATTGTTGTTGCAACCTTGATTTTGTTGTTAATGTGAACATAACTGTTAAATGTATTTAGCATTAAAAAAACTTAAATCTTACTGTTGCATGTTTAATATCCAAAACAAAATAAATTTAAATATTTTCAATCGGCGCATTTTTGTAGCTTAGCAAAACCTCAGAAATCTACGAAACAAAATTCTTATTCCTTTTATCCCCTTAGTTTAATATTTAAAAATTTAACAACGAAATTGGCGCTAAAGCAAGCATAAAAATAAAAACAAATTTATAATTATTTATATTAGTAAAATTCCTAAGCCTTTCTTTCTCAAATAACTACCGCTTCCTTCAGGCAATTTTGTACTAAACCTAATTTCTCTTTCTCTCCAATTCATTCTTTAGGAAGTCGGCGAAGAGTCGAAATTGGCGCGCAGCATTGAACGCGTACGCGATTTGATACGCAAAAAGCGTCTGGAGCGTAAAGAGCGTAAGGAACGTAAATATGCCACAAAGTTCCAACAAATCGTTGTCGAAGCTCAACAAGCGGCTGCGCAAGTGATTGAAAAGCCCAACTTAATAACAGAAACTAAACTACATAGATTAAGTTATCAAGTTAGTATGGAATATAATGAATTTTTTTTAACTTTCTTGCAAAGCTCTTGATTAAAATGATTTTTTATTTGATATATATTTCTTAATTTAAATTAATTACTTTCATTTATGTATTATATTCCAGGAATCCATGAATCGTCCGGTGTCCGGTTCGGATTTCGGGTTTCAAATACCGCTCAAAGACGCCCTACATACCATAGTTGATGGTGTGGAGAGTGAGCACGAAGTTTCCGAACATCAACAACAACAACAACAAAAATTCATGCACTCAGCCCCACCGTTAAGTCAACAACAATTATTGCTGTTGCAACAAAAACAATATGAACAGCAACAACAATTGCTACATATGCAATTGCAACAGCAAATGCCCTCCTTCGATGGTGCACAAACAACAACAAGCTCCTGCCAATTAGACAATAATAGTCGCAACGATTATAATACACTTTATCCGCAAGCCGAACGTCGTCTATTACATCAAGTGTCTTCCGGTTTCGGCACGCAACACAACGATTCACGCGACGAGCCAACCTACACCGAATCTATTGAGTTGCGTCTCATGGGCCAATACAATTCGACTGATACCGATCCATATGCGAATGATCAGCGCAGCGGCTCATTTATGCGTAACGATTCGCTGCAGGACACATCGTCGCGACGCTACTGCAGTGACGAGCATGACGAAGCTTATTTGCAGTATCAAAAGTCATTGCTGACACGTTCGCCTAGCTATCGCAAATCGCTGGATCGCCTGTCTCAATCGAGCGATCAATCGCAACGTTCTCTCATACCCTCGCGCAGCCTGAAGTCTGATGATGATTTGCATTTAAGCGTGAGACAACATTCGAGCGGCCACTCACTAAATACCATCTCCATGGAACAGGAGGAGCTCCTATCACATCAGGGCAATTTGCGCGACGAGTTGCTGAATTGTGAGCAAAAGGAGCTTTTTCAATTTCTGCAAGACGATGGCGATAACAGTAATAATTACTTTAGTGAAACGGTTGGCTACGGTTCGGCGATTATAGATCCCGATACAGATTCGTTGATTGTTGATGTACGCAAAGATGAACGCAAACCTTCGACGAGCAGCATCAAATCGAATTTGAGTTATATCTCAAATTCCATAATGCAGCAGATAGAACAGCGTCGTAATGGCAGCAATGGCAACGGACATCACGAAAGCGAAGGTCTGCCACTGGTCGAGCATTCCGAATTCGATAATATCATACAAAGTTTTGAAAAAGAATTGGAAGAGATTAAGCGCTCTACAACGTCCTTGGAGCGCAGACTTTCCACGCTCTCAGAACCCTCACCTGCCGCCGATGAGGCGAACAAAGCCATACTCGATCATATTGCAGTCATAACGGGCGCCTCAGAGCGCTCGGCCGCCGATGAAGTTGTACACCCACTCAACCCGTACGACAGTTACGATCTGTCAACGGTACCGCGTCGTCAGCATTCACGTCTCACAAGCACCGAACGTAATTCAGTAAAAATTAAGCGACGCAGCTTGGAAAAACAACGCAAAATTGACGAGGACTTTAGCATATCAAATGAAATACGCAAAATCTGTGATCAAATTCATGCACCATTCGTGACCATCGAATCCATGGCTGTGGCGGCTACAGTAAACGCAGCCGCCAAGTCGCCATTTGCACGCCGCAAGAGCGATCAATTTAGCGCTCAATTCGATTGCTTCAAACGCTTATCGCTAATCGAACGCGTCGACGAAGTACCTGAAGACGAAAAACCCATATCAACGCTGCGCATGGAGTCGGAAAAACTGCCACGCAAGTGCCTAACCACAGACGCCATTCGACTAGATAGCTTATCGCTGAAGAGCACAAATTCCTATGAGAATTTACTTATACAAAAGCAACAGTTGAGTCGTCAGCAGAGCAATCAACACAATGGCGGCGGCTCGCTGTCTTCTTCGGGTGTGCCTGTCCCAGCAACGCCGCCGACATCACTCAAGTCGCAGCTCGAACCGCCAACACTAGCACAAATATCCTCAATCAAAACTACGCCACCATTGGCGGCACTCACTGAGCACCAACAACATTATCATGCCACGAAAATACATGACCCACCACCACTACTACTAACCGCAAAACAACAACAATCGCTACTTTCGTCAGCAACAAGAACCACAATATCCACAACTATTACAACCAACACCACCACCACAACCATCCGCCCAAGGGCTGCTGGCGATAAGGGCGATATGCGCGCCAAACGCTTCGCCGAGCATCCACAATCGACTCTAGACAAAGCCGCTTCCTTTCAATCGACACGTACCGAATCACATAGTTCATACTGTGGTTTATTCGCCGATACCAGTTCGGTACTGGCACTGGGCGCGCCGAGCAAACGCTCCTCTGCCGGCGGTGCTATGGTTACGGATACCGCTGAACCAGCACAAAAGTCAACTTTTTCGCGGTTGACTGAAAAACCATGGCATTGTCTGGTCTCCTACGTAGACGATCTCACAGTAGGTGGGAGGCGTAACTCGCAGGGAGCATACAATGATCCCATGACTTTTCCCAGTTTCGGAACAACGAAACCACCGAAAGTGCCAGATGATTGCTTTCCACAGAAGTGTTACGATCAGTAAGTATGAGTAGAATTAGAGTTGTAGTTGTAGTAAATATGTAGAAAACCATGTATTAACATAGTAAGTTTGGTTATAAAACAACACACCAGTTTCATGTTTTTAACAAGTCTAAGTTCCAGGTTTTTAACAAGTATAACCTTCTGTAGGTTCGTAAGTGAAATAACCATATTTATGTCTTTTTTCAAAACCCTGCGGGTTAGGGGTTTAGAATATGCCCGAGGTAGGCATACCGGTCGTAAGAGGCGACTAATATGCACATAGGTAATTGACGTGCTACTCGATGGTTGATCTACGGATATGATGCCTCTCACCTCTCATTACCCATCTTCTCCTTCCTCATGGATGGAGGGATGCCATGACCTAGAAGGTTCCACTGGTCATACCAAATCGCTACCACGACAGACGGGCAGTACCGCAAGGGAGTACCGCAGCGTACCGGGGTCATATCCGGCCAAGGACTGTCAACTTCGGCATCACTCCCCAAAACCTTCGGGGAGTGTTTTGTTGTTAACAACAACAACAACAACATGTCTTTTTTCAGACATATTGGAATTTCCAGTCCTCCGATTTTTTTTTTAAGTTTAGTGGAAACTATTGAGTTGACATTTCATCATATTTTATTCACTCTACATACATAGATTGTTTCTCGTAAATCAGAAGTGGAATATGAATTGTAATTTCAAAGACTCCTTTTTTAGGTTTTTGGGAAGTCTTCGTAATATTTTTAGCATTTTATGTATGTTGTATAGACTGGCCCAAAATAAATGGAAAAAATTGAAAGTTCGAAATTTGATATGCTTATCCTCCATGCCGATTTTTAGTTAAAGTTTTGCTAGCAGCTTAGTATAAGTTAGCCAAAATGTCATTATGGCTTCGAAAATTAAATAATTTTAATATTTGCCCCATATTTAAAAGACTGTGTAACAAGTTTCCACCTTTGAATTTTTAAAAGCATAACAGAATTCTTTGCTAGGATATTGAAAAAACGTATTCACGAGAAAGGATATTGGAACTTCAAAAGTATTTTAGCATATTGTGTAACATCTAGCTGAAATAATTGCATTACATCTTGAAACTTTGCAATTATAGTGCACTTTTTATAGGTCCTACACGGCGTATGAGTAACATTTACCTGTTCTTTCCATACATGTATATGTCTACTTTCGACTTTTCTATTGAGCTGATACTTCTTCATGTTTTTATTCATTCTCCATAGTTAGTGTACTCACAGTCCCATATTCCAGCTGGCAATATCTTGACAATTTAACAGGTGTCAAATATTTTGTTTTTGTTTTGTCTGCAAATAGAAGATGCCACTTTTAGGCAATATTGCCTGGCTTGTACCTATGATTAAATTTTGTGGCAAAATTTAAAAAAGTTCATTGTGATTTCTTGTCAAATAAAAATTCGTTATGAATGAACAAAAACAATTTTTCAATTTATTCACATAATTTGAACATTACGAACTATTTTCAGACTACGAAAATGGATATTCGCAAAGGCCCATTCAAGCAGTTGAGCGGGGGTGCTCACATTCCCGTCGTGGTAAAGTGCTAAATTTGAAACGTTTTAAATTTAAAAGGCGACTGTGAGTACCCCAAGTGCATTTCGCAAAAATCAGAAGTGGAATAACAGTTTTGAAGAATTTTTCGTTTTTACCGAGTCGCTTTGTTATAATTCGGGGAAGTCCACTAGGGGAGTTACATAAGTTCAGGAATACAATTACACTATTCACAATTTTTCTATTAGTTTTTTACAGCCATATTGGAATTTCCGCGTTCCCGTTTTCTTCCAAGTTTTGTTACGTACGAAGAGAGATGTCAGAGGTTACATATGGAGACGGCTGATTGCCCCACTCTGTTACGTACGGGGTTGTCAGACACGCGAAGACTGCTATTGCGTACCATCCTCATGATGCATGCCCAAGATACCACGGTGGGTACGCTTGCGTTAAGATCGAACTAGCTCGCCGGACTATGGGGTGGTTCTTGTGGTCCTGGCGCATGCCGTCCGCACCATACAAAAAAATTCGTACCCTAATAGTACTACCTAAGAATATCGCGCACTTACCCGTTTACCATTTGGCCAGTGGTGTTATCTGGCCGGCCTTGTCTGTACCCATACCCAACCATGGTCGACAGTGGCGCTGATTTTTAGTCGACCCCAACGTGCAGCTGGCTACTTACAAATTCCCTTTACCCCTAACTGTCGTCATCATGTCTGTCCGTCTACACCCACACCTGAAGTAAATAGTCACCATTTAATGTCAACTAACAATCCATAACAATTTTTATTACAGAATCTTTAAATCTATATATATGGCCATTCGACCTAGACTATGCCTTTAAAGTTGGCTTAACATTACTTTCGGCCTATTCAAGCGGCCTGTATTAATTTACGGTATATTTAATTATTTAAAATGTATCAGAAAAAAAAAAAAACAATATAACGAGATCTCACTTACTTACGCCAAAATCGGCGTGATCATTTCAAAACAAAAGTGTACTTGTAATAATGGCAAAATGTATATGCCTTGTATTTCTACGACGTGAATCCGCAGGGGTGTCGCTTGTTTGGTCAGCGAATGTTAAAAATATAGTTCGGACGATCACAGCTCGTGTATAAGCGTTCTCACTTATACACCTGCATTTACAAATCTGCCGACCCATGCTGTAGGGTATTAATTCCAACGCTGCCGGAAGATTTCAACGTGTGATCAACACCGCTGGAGTTTCAAGCTTGACAGTTGATTTTGGTTGCTGCTGCGCTGCTTGTACTTCTTGCCGCTGCTGCGTTCAACGTTGTCAGCCGCCTTTGCAAACAAGTGCAATGTTTAATAAATAATTGTATTTGCGGAATGTTCCACTATCTGGATAAAATAAGTGTATTAGCAACTCCTTCTGGCGCTTGTCTAGCGTTTTAGCTTACTTACCCCCGTGTTTTAGCTACGCAGCATTGTGATTTCTGGTACTGTAGTAGGTTGCAGCACGTATGTGTATTTTTTTGCTGGAAATAACTGATACAGCCGAAAATGAATACTCACGTCCGAAACTAGAGGAGGATCTTTTTATTTTTCAGCTATACATGGCTTTTACAAAGCTGCGATGAATACTCACATCAGTAAAACGTAATTTATCAGAGAGCTGGTGTTTTTTCGTCCACGTTCTTGAAATTGTAGGTTAGAAAGGAAGCGGAAATGCCGAATTTGGCATGTCGACCGTGCTAATGTCAAAACGATGTCGAATGTCAAATCGAGTGCATTCAGTGCGTTTACGCGCAGGGTCGCATTAGCTGATTAAAATATCATTCGCCTATAAGGTGACCGCCCCTCGTGAAGGGTGGATACCTTGTCGCGGTACGAGGGCTTAGTCGATAGCCACGGGGCTACGTTGCCCTTGCGATCATAGCTCCGCATGGCACTACATCGCGAGAGCAGCCTAGCCTCGCTGGCGCGATGACAAAGATCTACCCCCTCCCAATCCAGGGTGTTACGCGATACCGTGCCCATTGGACGTTTGCAGCCGGGAGGCAAATCGTGGCTGTAGTCGAACGGTGCCTCTCTGATACCGGACCGCCTCAGAGAGTAACCATGGTCTTACCGCGGTATGGGGCTCTGCCGTGGCGGACGACACATTCCCCTTAATCCACCCTTGACCCCAAGCTGGCCGTGTCCGGCGAGGGGTCGTACGAACAAGATGAATACAACTCAAAATTCAAAACAATCAATAACTTCGTTTACTCCGCAGCAGAGGAGAACTATGCTGGAGCAAGAGAAATCACAACGCCGGAGGACAAACTCTATTTCAAAGTCAACTGGGGGACCGACAACGATGGTAACTACGGGTCGGTCATCCTCGAAACTGCTAGCAAGTGAGAGTGACTTGATGAAAGCCAGCACCAGTGCGGCTGCATACGCAGGTAAGCAGAAAACGGCGGATGCTAAACTTCCATCAAGCGCCGGCACGAACATCAACCTCTCAATGTCTGTGGCAATGGTCTCGGGACCTGGCCTCAGTGATCCGAAAGAGAAGGAAGACGCAACTAAGCTTCTATCAAAGGGAGAGACCGCAATGGCAACTACGGGTCTGAACTCCTCCCAAAAGACATCTCCCCGACGCTTTGCGTACTGGGATAAAAGGAAGGCTGCAAGGATCCTGAAGAAATATGAGGGAGCATCGCAGGATACACTATCGCTGAAAGAAAGGAAGATGGTGGAGAAAGCGAAAGCTCTGATACCAAATTTCCAAAGGCCCTATGTGCCTAAAAGGCTGAACGGGAATCCCTTCAAACGCCAGAGATCGGACGGAGAGGTGGATCCCCATCCGAAGCGGCATCAGAATATCCCAGTAGTGGGCAAACCCAGCTTTGCTGAAGTGACCAAGGACAGGATCCTTATAGGTGTCATTGATAGAGCCAACGACCGTTGGTCCATCCCTAGAGACCGGTGGCTGTATGTCCGGAACGAAATTGGCAGGGCCCTTCTCGACATATGGCGTGAGTCTCCGGGTAGTCCGCCGCGGGGTACAGACGCGGGTTGGCACCAGGGTCAGATTAAAGTTTTCGCGTGTGAGGATGCAAGAACTGTTGCACTGTACAAGGCAGCAGTTGCAAGACTGGGCGAAGTCTACCCAGGGGCAAAAATCGAGGTCGTCGACTGGAAGGACATTCCGGCCCGGCCAAGGGCAAGGGCATGGATTCCTGCCATCCCTGCTGAACCGGAGAATATTCTTGAGATGCTGCAGGCCTGGAATCCGTCTCTCCCGACGCAGGACTGGAGTGTCAATCTGGTCGAGGGTGAGGTTGGGCCTCATAGACAGGTGGTTTTAACTTTGAATAAGGAGGCACTCGAGCCCCTTAAACGGTGCAACGGACGAGTGCATTATGGAATGGGTCAGATCGTGATCCACGTATACCGTGGCGATGCACAACGCGCTGCCATTCCGGCCGCTTCGAAGGACTCGGAAATCGAAGGACCAGAAGAGGAGGCAGGGGTGTCAGACGCGGAAAGTATGGTATCCGCCACGTCAAATTGCGAGGAAGCCGTGAACGACTCGGCGATGGAAGATAGCCTAACGGACGCGGAAGACCTCGACCGCACGGTGGTGGAGGGCAATCCGGTGCACACTAACGTTGATGCCGCTTCAGACAGTAGAGATTCCGCCACGCCAAATCGTGCAGATAAATTGTCGTTGAGAGATAGGCCCCGGGACGGGGTAGACCTCCACGACGGTACGACGGTGGTAGGGAAGTCTGAGCGCTCTCATGTTGGTGGTGCTTCAGATTAACCTGCACAAATCTAAAGCAGCCTCAGCTGCCCTAAGCAGTCGTCTTTATAAAGGCGACGTAGACGTGGTCCTTATCCAAGAACCCTGGGTTAATAGCTCAAGGATCAAGGACCCCGAAACGGGTTGTGCGCTGGGTTTGGGACCCGCCACGTAAAAAAATTAGTCCAATGAAAAATGTATTAAAGCCTCGGATGAGAACCCCTTTAATGTTGACGACCCGGCAAAACGAATAAGGCATAATGATTTGGATATTAGGGCATGTACCGGGAATGTCCGGACCCTTTCAAGGGACGGTACCGCTGCCCGACTGGTTGATGTCCTCGTTAACGCAAAGGCTGACATCACCGCCCTGCAGGAAATGCGATGGACGGGACAAGGAAAGACGACCATCGGACCTTGTGACGTATACTACAGTGGCCAGACACGCGGCAAAGCGCGTGGTGTAGGATTCGTGGTGGGAAAGAGACTTCGCCGCCAAGTACTAGCGTTCACCCCCGTGGACGAGCGTCTCGCTGCGATCCGCATCAAAGCGAAATTTTTCAACATAACATTTATCTGCGCCTATGCGCCGACTGAGGAGACGGACGACGCAGAGAAGGACTCCTTCTACGATAAACTTGAACAGACTTATGATCGCTGCCCCCAACATGATATCAAAATCGTGCTCGGCGACTTTAATGCGAAGGTGGGCAAGGAAGGAGTCTTTGGTCCAACAGTTGGAAAATTCAGTCTCCATGATATAACATCCCCCAACGGCACTAAGTTGATTGATTTCGCCGCTGCTCGCAATATGGTCATCAGTAGTACCAGGTTCCAGCATAAACGAATACACCAAGCCACATGGCTGTCTCCTGATCAAAGAACAAGAAACCAGATTGATCATGTCATGATCGACGGCAGACAGCTCCACCGTTCTGGACGTGCGTACCCTTCGTGGTCCCAATATCGACTCGGACCATTATCTTGTTGCAGCCAAGATACGCACACGCCTCTGTGTAGCAAAGAAAGTGCGCACAGTAACGGAAGGAAAGTTTGACGTCGAGAAGCTGCGCACGACACAGACAGCTGACAATTTCTCCACTCGACTCTCACACCTGCTATCGGAGAGCAATCCTCGACCTAACGATGCAACCGAGCAATGG
Organism: Campiglossa producta; assembly: GCA_964058755.1. Lineage (NCBI taxonomy): Eukaryota > Metazoa > Arthropoda > Insecta > Diptera > Tephritidae > Campiglossa > Campiglossa producta. The sequence continues at coordinate 86,233,435 of CAXKVI010000004.1, read as the reverse complement.
AAGCATATCTCTCACTCATTACGCACCGCCGCTGAGGCCACTATAGGGTTCCAGCGAGCCCGCAAAAACAACTGGTACGATGAGGAATGCAGCACTGCCTCGGACAAAAAGGACGCTGCCTACAGGGAGACGTTGCGAACGGGCGCAACCCGCAGTGTATGGCAACGCTATCGTGAGGCAAAGAAGGAAGAGAGACGCCTTTTCAGAAAAAAGAAACGTGAGGCCGAAAGGCGTGAGTGTGAGGAGCTTGAGATGCTGGCTGACAGGAATGATGCCCGAAAATTCTATGAAAAGATCCGGCGGATGACGGAAGGTTTTAAGACCGGGGCAAGTTCCTGTAAGGATAATAATGGCGACCTGGTAACCGACGTACAGAGTGTACTTAAATTATGGAGGGAGCACTTCTCCTCACTGCTAAATTGCGAGGGAGACGTCGAACCCGATACCCCAATCCCTGACGATGGAAAAGTCGTCCCACCACCTGACTATGATGAAGTGAGGATAGCTATATCCCGGCTCAAAAACAACAAAGCGCCTGGAAAAGACGGACTACCCGCCGAGCTGTTCAAACACGGAGGCGAAGAGCTGGTAAAAAGCATGCATCAGCTCTTATGCAGAATATGGTCAGACGAGTGCATGCCTCCAGATTGGAATTTAAGTGTGCTCTGCCCAATCCACAAGAAAGGCGATCCCGCGAACCGCACCAACTACCGCGGAATCAGCCTTCTTAATATCGCATATAAGGTTCTTTCTAGCGTATTGTGTGAAAGACTGAAGCCCATCGTAGACAAGCTGATTGGACCTTATCAGTGTGGCTTTAGACCTGGTAAGTCTACCATCGACCAGATTTTCACGATACGCCAAATCCTGGAGAAGACCCATGATAAAAGAATCGACACACACCATCTCTTTGTCGATTTCAAAGCCGCTTTTGACAGCGCAAAAAGGAGTTGCCTGTATGCCGCCATGTCTGAATTTGACTTCCCTGCAAAGCTTATACGGCTTTGCCAAATGACGTTGAGCAATACTAACAGCTCCGTCAGAGTCGGGAAGGACCTCTCTGAGCCATTTGAAACCAAACGAGGCTTCAGACAGGGCGACTCCCTTTCGTGCGATTTCTTCAACCTGATGCTGGAGAAGATAATTCGAGCAGCAGAGCTAAACCGCAATGGTACAATCTTTTACAAGAGCGTGCAATTGCTGGCGTATGCCGATGATATTGATATCATTGGCCTTAACAACCGCGCCGTAAGCGCTGCCTTCTCTGGACTGGATAAAGAAGCGAAAAAAGTGGGTCTTGCGGTCAACGAGGACAAGACGAAGTATTTGCTGTCATCAAAGAAAGAATCGGCGCACCTGCGCCTTGGCAGCCACGTCACTGTTGATAGTTACAAATTTGAAACTGTGAGGGACTTCGTCTATTTGGGAACCAGCATTAACACCGAAAATAATATCAGTCTAGAAATCCAACGGAGAATCACTCTTGCGAACAAGTGCTACTTTGGACTGAGTAGGCAATTGAGAAGTAAAGTCCTCTCTCGAAGAACAAAGATCGCGCTCTATAAGTCTCTCATCATACCTGTCCTGATGTATGGCTCAGATTCATGGACAATGTCAAGAGAAGATGAGATGGCCCTTGGAGTATTTGAGAGAAAAGTTCTCCGGAAGATTTATGGTCCTTCCCGTGATGCCGACGGCGAGTATCGAAGGAGATTTAACGATGAGCTGTACGAGCTTTACGCAGATCTGACCATAGTCCAGCGAATTAAAGCCCAAAGGCTCCGCTGGCTGGGTCACGTCATGCGAATGGACAAAGAAGCTCCAGCCCAGAAGGTTTTCCAATCGTCACCCGAATTCGGCAGCAGAGGAAGGGGGAGGCCTCGACTGAGATGGAAACAAGAGGTGGAGGATGACTTGAACTCCCTTGGGGTTTCCAATTGGCGTCAGTTATCGCTAAAAAGGAATGACTGGCGTGCTTTGATAGGCGACGGCCAAAATCGCTTAGGCGGTTAAGCGCCAATAAATGATGATGATGATCTGTGGATTGGGGGCTAAGGGGTACAAGCTCATCCGAGCTAATGAGGAGGGCAAGGTCAGAACCTGTATCTTGGTCAAGTCTGAGCTGAACACCTTTCTCTTACCCAACTATTCAAATGGTGACGTTACAGCTGCCAGCTTAACGGTCGGCAGCACCAGCCTGACGATGGCGTAGGTCTACATGCCCTATGACGCCGAAGAACCTCCTCCACAAAAGGAGGTGAAAGATCTGGTGGAAAATTTCTGCACGGGTCATCTTATTATTGGAGCTGACGCTAATGCTCATCACGTCCAGTGGGGAAGCTCCGATATTAACGCTAGGGGCGAGTCTCTGTTTGACTACCTACTAACAACTAACCTGGTGGTTTGTAACGTGGGTAACGAGCCTACTTTTATCACTAAAGCCCGTAGGGAGGTCATAGACCTCACTATTTGTAGCGAAGGCGCTTATGAGTGGGTTAGGAAATGGCGTGTTCTTGAGGAGCATTCATTTTCCGACCACCGGTACATAGAAATTGCCTTAGATTTTTCTGTTGAGCAGCCAGTTATGAAACGCAATCCACGCAACACTAATTGGCAGCTACATAATCAAATATTAGTTAGGGACCTACCAGTGTTACCCCCACAAGCTCCATCATCAGTAGGAGAACTGGATGATCTAGTTGCGACCTTTACAACGGCGCTCTCAAATGCCCTAGAGCAGGCTTGTCCAGTGCCGAAACCACGCGGTAAACATAGACCACACTGGTGGTCCTACGACCTGGATTCGCTCCGCAAGTCCTGCAGGAACCAATTTAATAGGGCCAAGAGCCTCGGTACGGAGCCTGAATGGCTCGAATATAAAGTTAAACTGAGGGCCTATAAAAGGGCCCTAAGGCAGGCGAAGAGAACTTCGTGGAGAGATTTCTGCACCGGGGTCGAAAAGGTCGATGATACGGCGAGACTTAGACGAGTGCTCTCAAAAACTCAAACAGCCATTAGCTATTTGCGGAAGCCTGACGGATCGTGGACTAGCACGGAAGGGGAAACCCTGGAGCTGCTACTGAATACACACTTTCCGGGGAACTTGCATGAAGCACCTTTAGCATCTGCAACAAATATGGCAGTGAATATACCCATCACGGAGGAAAGGGTAAGGTGGGCGATCAAAAGCTTTGAGCCGTTCAAGGCAGCTGGGCCAGACGGGATTTTCCCCGCACAACTCATAAACACGTTGGAAACATCGGCTAAATGGCTGGTATTTCTCTTTTCAGCCTGCCTGGCTCTCAACTACATTCCGCACTCCTGGAGAAGCGCCAAGGTAGTCTTTATTCCTAAGGCTGGGAAAGCCTCACACTATGAGCCTAAGGACTACAGACCGATCAGTCTCTCGTCCTTTGCACTCAAAACCTTCGAGAGGATAATTAGCGATTATCTCTCCTCTACTATTGATAGCAACCTTATCTCTAGCTATCAACATGCATACACCAAAGGTAAATCAACGGAAACTGCGCTTCACAGCCTTGTCTCTGTTATTGAAAAATCCTTGTATGAAAAAGATTACTGTCTCGTGGCCTTCCTAGACATTGAAGGTGCCTTCAACAATATAAGCCCGGAGGCTATTAACACCGCTCTAACTAATCTGGGCATAAGTAGGTCTCTTATTGGACTAATTGATAAGCTACTAAAGGGAAGGAAAATAGTTTCTACACTGGGCACAGTTGATTTCTCACGCTATGTCACAAGAGGAACGCCTCAGGGTGGTGTTCTCTCTCCGCTTTTATGGAACCTCACTGTAAACTCGTTGCTACGAGACACAAGCTGGGGGGGCGGGAGGATAGTTGCATATGCAGACGATTTAGCTATTGCATACAGGGGCAAATTCCCACAAACCCTGTGTGACTTGATGCAAGTAGCACTGCGAGCAGTTTCCTCGTGGTCATCTCGCTGCGGACTTAATATCAACCCGAGAAAAGTGGAGCTTGTCCTTTATACTAACCGGTACAAAATACCAACGCTAAGCCTACCAGAACTAAATGGCGTGCGCCTGAACTTGGCTGACAAAGCCAAATTCCTAGGCATAGTTCTGGATAGAAAGCTTAACTGGAAGGAGAATGTTATCCAGCGCCAGAGGAAAGCGTGCATTGCACTTTACACCTGTAAAAGAGCCATTGGCAAAAAATGGGGGCTCAGTCCCAAAATCTGCAGATGGATTTACACTGCGATAATCCGGCCAATTATGCTGTATGGAGTCGTGGTATGGTGGCCTGCGCTGAGCAAGGCAGCCAACCTAAACCTGTTAGGTAAAGTCCACAGATCTAGCATGATCTGTATAAGCGGCGCGTTGAGAACAACGTCCAACGAAGCTCTCCAGGCCATTCTTGGCATTTTGCCACTCGATCTGGAAGGGTACCGGGCAGCGGCAGCATCGGCTCTGCGTCTAAGGGAAACTTCCGGCTGGGGCGCAGGCACTATTGGACACTCCGGTATTCTGGATTCTTACAGCTTTCTCCCTCCGAGCACGGACCATTGTGCAGCCACAACAGTCGGAGATAGCTGGTTCAGAATAAACATTCCCAGCAGGGAAGACTGGGAGAGGACGGATCGGTGTCCTGCTACTAATGGCGGCATTTCTATATACACCGACGGTTCGAAGTTGGACGGCAGAGTTGGAGGAGGGATTTATTCCAAGGATCTGGACCTTGAGCTTTCCTTCAGACTGCCTGATCATTGCAGCGTCTTCCAGGCTGAGGTCTCAGCAATCATGGACGCCGCGGCTTGGATAGGGCAACACGCTATCGGACAGAATATCGTTATTTTCAGCGATAGCCAAGCGGCAGTCAAATCCCTTGGCTCTTACTTGTTCAACTCTGAACTGACGCTCAGCTGTCGTCGATCTCTTCAGGAGATGGCCCAACAGAACCGCGTGAGCCTCACATGGGTCCCGGGACACAGGGACATTGAGGGAAACTGTAGGGCAGACGAACTTGCTAGGCAGAGCACGACCAAGCAGGTTCTTCAGGATAAAGAACGCTTAGGTATGCCCTTTGCCACATGCAAGCTAATGCTGAAGGAGCATACACTCCGACAAGCCAATGAAAGATGGCTTTTATCGCCAGGGTGCCGAGTATCCAAACAATCCTGGCCAAAATGGGATATTAAAAGATCTAAATATATTTACACTCTAAGAAGAAGGGATATATCTATATTAATAGGGGTTTTAACCGGGCACTGCCTTATTGGAAGGCACGCAGCAAGGCTGGGTGCACCCTATCGACGATGCTGTAGGAGTTGCAAAGATGATGAGGAGGAGGAAACGGTGGAGCATCTCATCTGCAACTGCCCGGCTTTAAGCGGCGCGAGAAGGCGCTTTTTCGGAGTTCCCTTCCTGGATAGCCTACGCCAGGTAGCGGAGCTGGACATAAAGGACTTGATGGCTTTCATCAAGTCATCTAAATGGTTCGAGGAGGTGTAACGGTTTCGGTTTTTAGGAGTGTCAGCCCCGGGATTCTGCTATGTGGAGAGTCCCAATAGCACTGGGATTTTCCATATGGCTGGGTCCCGGGACTGACTTTCCTAGTGTTGATGGTATCACAACGGGCCTTTTAATACTGGCCTAGGTGTGCCTTTGCGGCAGCCACTTCAACCTAACCTAACCTAAGGTGACCGCAACAGTTTAATGGAAACTATTGAGAGGATATTGCATACATTCACTCTCTATAGTTTTTTCGTTTAATTTGAAGATAGCTTTAATTTTGAATCGTTCATTCATAATTCGTAGACATTCAATAGTGGACCCATTGGCAGCTACAAAGGGCTTTCACAACAAAAATTACCAAAAGCTGTACCTAGATCATAAGATTTGTTTCCCCTGTGGGCGGTCTAAGGCCCGGTTTTTCAGTGCAAGTTTAAAGTTCACTGTGAGTTTAAACTTAGTTTAAACGGTCAATTTGTATGGGATAAACTCTAGTCAACTTTGTGATTTAAACTTGCACTGAAAAACCGGGCCTAAGTAAAAAAAATGTGAGTGTGGAATAAGACCGATTCTGCACTTAAAATAAAGTATTTCAAGAGTTCTTTGTCGGGCTGAGAGGCCGGGAAATCTGTCCTGAAAATAAAAATATAAAACTCTCTAATTCCTTTTTGTAATAAAGTTGTAATCATATCCTTTTTTCTTCCATTAATAATCCTTTTTTCTCTCTTCAAAATACAAAAAAACAACTCATTACAGCTTATACTTCCGCTGTCCATGTTTCATGTCGTGCATGGATACGAAGAGCGCCAAACAATGGACTCACATAAGGACGGCTGTCTTGACGGTTGTCGATACTCCAGCCTTTGAGTGGTTTGTGCTAGTGCTTATATTTGCGTCGAGCATCACCCTGTGTTTCGAGGACATTTATTTGGATAGTAATAAAACATTGAAACGTATACTGTACTGGACGAATTTCTCGTTTTGTCTCATCTTTGTCGTTGAAATGGTGTTAAAATGGCTAGCGTTGGGGTTTTCCAAATATTTCACGAGTTTTTGGACGATATTGGATTTTATTATTGTCTTCGTGAGTGAAAAAATTTAATATGAACGCCTAAATAAATACTAATAATTAAATAAAATTATTTTGCTAGGTCTCCGTGTTCTCGCTGCTCATCGAAGAGAATGAAAATCTAAAAGTTTTGCGTTCGCTGCGCACGTTGAGAGCATTAAGACCTTTGCGTGCTATATCACGGTAAGTTAGACAGTGTTCCAATCTCACAAATAACACTACAACTCTTCCTGATCTAATAAGAACCCATTTCTTACTTACATACATAAATACCTTCAATAAAGATCTTTTAACCTTTAAATGTGTTTTCTCTTGAACTAAACTACTTTTTTTTAATATGTATCTGGCATGTTCCGTGCTACTTATGTTACCAAAACAAGTTTATTGATGTCTTGGAAATTGTGAAAATTTCTTTGAAACTGGAATATTTATGCATCAACTTTCTACTTTCAGATTTCAGTCTGCCTTTTTTGACAACTTTTTTACTCTCAATTACCCACGAGCACACTACATATTTTCTTCTGCGCCTTCAAAGCTTTTATGCACTTTTATCAAAATTTTTTTTTGTTTCTTATTTTCTTTTTAGTAATTATTTCAGTTTTTTTCGGAATTCACTCAAAACAAAAGTTTTTGGAAGTGTTTAATACAATCTCGTCTTCTTTATGGATTTCGAATAGAAATAATTTATAGAGCCAAATCCAAAGTACCGTATAGCTTTAGGAAGAGTCCTTTAAATTTCCGGTGGTAGCATTTTGTCAAAAAATAGCGAATACATTTTTAGAGCATATCGTCCTAAGTATAAATCCTGTATATCCTTCCTAGCAAAAAAAAAAATTTAAAAAAAAAAAATTTAAAATTTTACTCAAAAAATTGAATTGAAATTTGCGTACAGTTGTATTTGCACATAAAAAGTCATGAAATCTTTTAAATTAAATTATTTAAATTTTAAAATAAAGCGCCCTCCTACTAAATAGTCAAACCATTGCAAATTTGAGAACTTTTTATGCTGCAAACACAGAGCAATTCGTGTTACACTTTGCCTTCGAAAATCCGTCAGACGCCATTTTTTTTATTTAGAACCAGTATTTATGCTACTCTCTATTGGTTTGATTCCTAATGCACTTAACACTTCAGTATTTCCTGTTCAAAGTATTGTATGTTCCTTGCATACCCTATTTCCACCGACTACTGCTGTACGGCACATGAATACACTACCGTTCACAAACATCAACACTCTATCCCTCTCGCTTTGTTAACCATTATTAATTTTTAATTAATTAATGAGTAAAAAGCTATTTTTTTGCATGCTTTCAAAGTTTTGTTATTGTATTTATACTAGATCGTCCCAAAAATGTATGAAAAAATTAAGGTTCGAAAGTTGTTATGCATACCTTCTATATCGGTGCGTTTTAGCCTAAAAAACGAAGTTTTATTCTTTTAGGATAACGGTAACCCGTGCCGCTTTTTAGTAAAAGTTTTAGCTATCTGCTTGTACTAAGTTTAAAAATTACATAGTTTTAATATTATGCCCATATATAAAGGACTGTGTAACAAATCTACACCTTTGAATTTTTTTAAGGACAACAGGATCCTTTACAAGTTACATTGAAAAAACGTAGTTACTAGAAATGGACATTGAAATTTCAAAGTTGTTTTAGTATATTGGCTAACAATAGCCGTGTTTTTATTTACACGCATATGCGTTTGCGCTTAAATTTTGTATGGAAAATAAGGGTTGAGCGCTTATCTTTCCATACAAAATCTAAGCGCAAACGCATATACGTGTAAATAAAAACACAGCCAATATGTTTTCTAGGAAAAATAATTGCGTATATCTTGAAATTTTGAAATTAAAGTGCTTTTTTTTGTACACGGCGTAAGAGTAACATTTACTTATTCAACTGAGAAGAGTTCACATAAATTATATTCATGTTTTGGTTGATATCTCCGAAACTGTATATCCTGTCCTTTTTTTGGATTATCCTTTAATATTTCTATATACATTTTCAGGACTTTTATTTTACATAGATTACAACTTTTTAAAAGATATCTAGTTTTTAGAAAGTTGAAGGATAATAATTTTAATGAACATTACTTCCACTTTCTGAAAGGTATCTTTAGCCCATACATATTCGAATTATTCTTTAAATTAGAAACCATATTTCCACATTTCGTTGAAATTTTTTGGGATGGGCTAGAACTTTTGATCCTTTAAATAAAACAACTTTGATTTTTTGGGACAGTCTAATGTATGCGTATTTTTAAATTTAAATGTTCTTTATTTTCTCACAGAACTATCCTTAAATCTTTAAAAATCCCTCTCCATCCCACAAGTACATATGTATGTACATAACCATATCTCTAACCTAAATAAATCAAAAAAATTTAAAAAAATAAATTAAAAAAAGAAATATGTAAATAAATATTACGCATATCCCTCCCCATAAATCTATGAATATGTTTCATTTTATTTCTATTCCAGGTGGCAAGGAATGCGAATTGTAGTAAATGCTCTCATGTATGCAATACCGTCAATTTTTAATGTACTTTTAGTTTGTTTAGTATTTTGGTTAATATTTTCCATAATGGGTGTACAATTTTTCGGTGGTAAATTTTTCAAATGCCTTGACGATGATGGTGAATTGCTGCCAGTGACGGTTAGTAAACGCATTCGCAGAAATAGCGTATCTATTAAAAGAAAATATTAATACTAAATTAAAAACACACATTGCAACATACAACATTTACTAACATAAAGCTAACAAAAAAATAAAACCAATTTATTTTCGCGACGAACTTGTGAGGTGCAATGAAGCTTCATTTTTAACAGCGATAAAACAATTTTTTTTATTTGTTGTTTATTAAATTTTAATTAATTGTTGAATATTTTTTGGGCGCTTAGGAAGTGAACGACATGGACGAGTGCCTTGAACAGAATTACACCTGGATCAATTCGAAGATCACTTTCGATCATGTGGGCATGGGTTATTTGGCGTTGCTACAAGTTGCCACCTTTGAGGGTTGGATGGAGGTTATGGCCGATGCAGTGGATGCGCGCGGTGTCAATCTACAGCCGCAACGTGAAGCCAATCTTTATGCGTATATATATTTTGTAATCTTCATTGTGTGCGGCTCATTCTTTACGCTTAATCTATTTATTGGAGTTATTATCGATAACTTTAATATGCTCAAGAAGAAGGTAAGTGTGACGGGCTCATGGCGTATGACAAGCAGGTTTGGTTTCAAGGAATATTCTTACTCTTTTTTTGTTTTTAATTTTTCGTACACCTAGACAATAAATACACAGTTACACTTAAAAAAATTTAAAAGTGCACTGAGAAAAATTTGTTTTCTTATAAGAAGTGCAATATTAGTTTTTGAAGTTATACAATAATTAATACAATTAAGCAAGAACACTAATCAACATATGGACAGCTAAATATACTAGCAATTTGGTGCGATTTTACAATAAAATATATAATAATCTATATAGATATATATGTATATAAAAATGAAAAGTACTGCGTATGACCGCGGTTTCTGTCTATACGGTTGAAACGATTTCTATTCTGTAAAAAGTGCTTTCTTGTATCTTCTCTGTAGCAGGTTTACAAAAAAAAAAATACGATTAAAAGCATTTTGAATTGTTTCCGAAAAATGAGGAAAGCTGAGACGTCTTAATTTCACAATTTTGTATAGGAAATAGGTAATTTACATATAAAAATGAGATGCCCTTCGTATCTCTGCGATTCCTGCCTTTACGGCTTTAAAAAATCAAAAGCTTCTCCTTAGAAATCAAGTTTTGCTACATACGACAACTGTATTCTGAGGTAGCCGTAGTTCTTTCTTGAACCTTCTCTGTTGAAGATTTGTGGCCCTAGACAGTGTTTGTACGATATGGGTATGAAATGAGAGGTGTTGGTGAGAGGTTTAACAGGGAGTGCTTCTAAGTCCCATGTCCGAACCCCTTTCCCAAATACCGACCAAAATGTAGACCAAGGCGATATGGGTATAAAAGTGGTGTAAAAATAGTTTTTTAGGAAAAGGGGCCGTGGCACTTCCCATGAAACATAACTTTCCATGCTAAGTATCTCTAAAAGGGTCGAAGGTAGGAACCTGGATTTTTGTAAGGAAATATACTATACTATTATACTCACGAAAAAATCGAGTTATCGGCACCAATACATACTTAATTTTTAAGCTGACTTCCTTCGAAAGGGTTCATGGGACTTATTAATCTTTAAGGCTGAAGAAGGCGTGGAGATATACGATATTAATGCCATTTTCACAAGAAATGTTCGAGTAATAGGAAAAGGGGAAGTGGCACCACACAAAATGATTTTTTCGAATAAAGAAAATATATGTAGGTATAATCGTGAATTATGGAAATGAATTCAACAAAAATCTATTTTGTGCAGAACGAAGTCTGCTGGGTCAGCTAGTAAATAAATAAATTTAAAAAAAATAAAATTAAATAAATAGTAAAAAAAATAGAATAAAATGAAACAAAATAAAATACAATAAAGTTGAAAAATATAAAAATATAAAAAAAAAAAACAAATAAAAAATATAAAAAAATTATAATAAACTAAAAAAATAAAATAAAAGAAAAAAATAAAATAAAAGAAAAAAATGTAATTAAATTAAACGAAACAATAAAAATATAAAAAAATATAAAAAAATAAAATAAAGTAAAATTAAATTAAATGAATTAAATTAAAAATGAATAAAAATTGATTAAATGAAGTTTAATTAAATTAAAATAAGTTAAACTAAATTAAATTGAATTAACTTTAATCAAATTAAATTAAATACGACGAATACAAAAAAAAAAAAAACAAATTAAAAAAAATAAACAAAATTAAATTAAATGTGATAGATATTAACTTATAAATTATTAAGGGCTTTACTAGTTTACTACATGTAGGGCTAGGAGCGATGAAACTATAGAAGGGCACTCCAATGTCGAATAAAATTTCATTTTGGAATCAAAATGCTAGTTCTATTTAGTTGTCCAGCACTGTACATAAAAAACTAGTTAGGCACAACTAAAATTGCTAATTTAATACGAAATTACTTTTCGGCAAGAGTGTGGCAACATTGACCGAAAAGCAATTTTTCAGATTATACCAAAAAAAAAAAAATCACTTAAATAAAATTATTATTTTTACACACAATTTATTATACATGATTCCCCAAATTTTTACTAAAACATATATGGTGTTTATATGTATGTATGTATGTATATGTAAATATTAAAAAAAAATACAATTTACTTTCATCGTTCCATAGTATGAAGGAGGAGTGTTGGAAATGTTTCTCACCGAATCTCAAAAACACTATTACACCGCCATGAAAAAGTTGGGACGAAAAAAACCACAGAAAGTCATTAAGCGACCAATAAATCATTTTTTAGCAATGTTTTATGATTTATCGAATTCAAGAAGGTAATGACCAAATGCTAAAAGTATGATTTATACTAAAAACTTATACTTATACTACCATTTGATTTGTGTATCTTTAGGTATATTACTTTTATTTTCTAACAACTTAACTAACATACATATTTCTTAAGCATAACTACATTTTTTTATAAACAATTTTTTTTTTTCTTAATTTAACTTTTGTTTAAACACGCTTATTGCATTCACAATTATTTTCACTTCAGTTAAGCTGCTGCTATTTGCTTTAGTAATGCCAAAGTACAATTTACACCTCATTAACTACATAGAGATGTATCATGCTCACTCACTCTAACTTTACCTCTTCACATGCGCTATCTCTCCCACTCTCTACTTAACATAAATCCATTACTCTATTACTGATCTGTTGAAAAAAATGCAATCTTGCTAGCATCTGAGCAACTACTCTCTTTGTCTTAAAATATAAATAGTAATCCTGATTAACTAACTTATCAGCAAGTTAATCCGGATCAGTATTACGCCTGTCTTAAATATAACTATCAACTAAATGTAATACTCTCTCACATCCATCTCTATTCCATACTCATAACATTGTTTCGATGATTTTTTTTTGGTTTTTGAGTACTACATCTCTATCCGTACCGTTCTCAGTACCCTTAAAAGTAATTGCATCGCAACCGCTTATAATCTTTCAAAGTGGTTTTATTCAAAAGTTTTTTGGTAAAAGTGTTACGAATTTTGATCATACATAGATACTTACACATAAATAGATGTGTAAATATAGACATGTTCTAACGATTTTACTGCTACAGTGCGTTCCAAGCATCAGAAGTAAAAGTACACTTACAAACTCAGCCACCCAAAACAAAAGACAAATTTAGCTTTCTACGAAATATAGCTGAATGAGTTTAATAAATGATTTGGTGATAAAATTATTTAAACACTTGCTCTATCTTCGGAAATTTGCGAGTGTCTGTACTCCAATTTTAACGGTGTTTTCTACAGTTTGTAGTTTTTCTATTGTTGGAGAACTGTAAGCGTAGAAAATCACTCCAACTCTCTATATTTTTTATATACTTATGTTTGTTCTAGTTCTATGTAGTTTTCGTCATAAAAAAAAAAACAATTTTAAATCTACTAAATGTGGATATTTTTATATAATGGTTTTTATGTTAGTGTTGTTTAAATGTGCATAATTGACCTCTTTCACATCCTACGAATGTCAAAAAACCCTACTAGATGGCAATGCAAAATCTAGTGAAAACGAAACTGTATTTGTAGTGTCACCATCCCAAGTATGTTTTTATGTAATATGTTTATTTTTACATGATCTCTAGAGATCTTGAGCATAATTCATTGTAAAAATCGCATCCCTTTCATCAATCTTAGGTTTTTTAAATATTATTTTGCAATGCTATTTGTTGCTTGATTAGCGCATGTTTGTTTGTTAAATTACAAACACATTTTTATCTATTAGTTAATGTTTTTTTGATTAGGACTAAAAGTAAAACTAAGAATTTTAATCAAGAATTTCTTACCCCTTTTTATTAAAAATTTCATAAGATCATCTTTCCGATGTTTTACTATAGACTGAATAAATTATATGTTAATTCTTTTGTTAACTATAAAGACCTTTTCGTTTATTTCATCGGTTATTCGGAGCTATTTGGAAAATTTTTGGACTCTTTTAGGACCATTTCACGACTTTTTTGGGATCTATTCTATATTTTTTTTTGGACCACTTCAATCAAGAAATTATCCGAAAAATGTTTCAAAGAAGTCCGCCAAAAAATATTCTATACATATGGCAAAAAAGTTCTGAAATAGACTTAAATCAGTCCCCAAACGACTCGAAAAAAAAAAACAAAAACAATGCCAAAATTATCTCAAAAGTCACAAAATGGCCTCGAAAACCATTTCGAAGTGGTCGCAACATGATTGCGAAGAAACAGCAAAATATATCAAAGGGGTCCCGAAATTATCCCAAAAAGGTCCCGAAATTGTTTAAAAAAAGCCCCAAAATATTCCAAAAAAAAAAAATGATCAGAAAAAGAGTGGGATCCTATGCCAATGATTTTGATGATACCGTTTGAGTTTATCAATAAGATTCAAACCCACCAAACTTATATAAATCCCGAAACTATCCCGAAAAAAAAAAAAAAACAATGTCGAAATTATTCTAAAAAGTTCGGAAAAAGTCACAAAATGGTACCTTAAACCATTCCGAAATATTATCCCAAAAACAAAAACGCAAAATATATCCTAAAGTTCCCGGAATTATGCCAAGAAAGGTACCGAAATGGTTCCAAAAAAGGCCAAAATGATCCCTAAAAGTCCTATGCCAAGGATTTTCATGATACCTTTTTAGTTGAACTATAACTCACGTCCCTTTCTCTTTTTTCTTTTCCAAACTTCAGCAGACACCATCGATAGTTTTTGAATACCATCGATTCGATAGTCCCCAAAATAGTAAACCATTGATGGAACTAGAAAAATGTTTTTGTAATTAGGAATGTATACACAGAAAGTATTTTTAATATTTTTGTTGGAGTTGCAAAACTATCGATATAACCATCATCGATAGTTTTGAACAAAAAAATCGATCATTTAATAATTCATTATAGATGTCATTGGTAGTGCCATTGATAAAATAAAAATAATAAAAAAACTAACAAAGAAGAAGATAAAAAATAAAATAATTACATAAAACAAAATAATTGATAGATACAATAAAATCAAAAAAAAAAATAAAATAAAAAAAAGACATTAAATAAAAAAAAATATAAAAAAATAATAATATTTAAAAAATTAAATAAAATCAAACACAAACAAAATAATAATAATAAAGGAGAAGATAAAGAAATAAAGATATTTAAAACATATATTAGAACAAAATAAAATAAAGTGAAAGAAAAAGAAACAAAATTAAATAAAAAAATAAAATATTACTAAACAATAATAAGTTATCGATATCATCGATAGTGCCATCGATAGTTTTGCAATTCTAATACTTTAGTAGAAAATGCGGATATGATTGTTTTTACGTAGTAATAGTTACGATTTTTAGAATTAGAAATTTTTGGTTAAGTGAAATTAAATATTTGTCGCTGAAAAGCCACGTCACCATCTTATAAAAATTTATTTAAATCGCACATGTTTTATGCATTTTTTTAAATCGATTATTTGTTTCTACTTTTATTTCTTTTAAAATTATAGAAACACATACTGTATAGTACTTATGTAACATTTATTTCCTCCAAATATGTATGACTAAAATGTGTTTTCTTTTTTCGATAATTCTTCTTCCCCTGTTTCCACATGGCTAACGTTTAATATAACAACAACTAATACACAAAAAACAACACAACAACAAAAATGTCAACGTCTGCAATAAAACACTGAACAATTAAACACAACAACAAAAAAAACAACGTGTGCAATACAACCAAAAAATGGCAACAAATTGTATCACAACAACAACAACAAAAACAAAACAGATTCGAAATAGCCATATTTGTATTAATTTTTTTAAATATGTTAACAATGGGTATCGAGCACTACAATCAACCGCATTCTGTGTTTTTTATACTCGAAGTAAGCAATGCATTTTTTACCACCGTCTTTGGTCTGGGTAAGTAGCGTATACGTATCCGATTTTTAAAATTTTGAAATTTATTTTTGGTTGAGAGATGCATGTTTCTAGTATTTTTAAAATGTATATAATTTGTAAAACTTTTTCATTTTCTTTATATGTGTTCTTAACCCTTAATCCAATGAATTGCACTAAAAACCCTTCTCCCATCGTTTCCCACACCACCACAACAGAGGCGATCGTCAAGATCATCGGTTTGCGTTATCACTACTTTACTGTACCATGGAACGTATTCGATTTTCTACTTGTGCTTGCATCCATTTTTGGCATTCTCATGGAGGATATCATGATCGATTTGCCCATCAGCCCAACCTTGTTGCGTGTTGTACGCGTCTTTCGCATCGGTCGTATACTGCGTCTCATTAAAGCGGCCAAAGGTATACGTAAACTATTGTTCGCTTTAGTTGTCTCACTGCCGGCGCTATTCAATATTGGCGCATTACTGGGATTGATCACCTTCATCTATGCCATATTGGGCATGTCATTATTTGGTCATGTTAAGCTTCAGGGCGCCTTAGATGATATGGTGAACTTTCAGACATTTGGACGCAGCATGCAGCTGTTGTTTCGTTTAATGACCTCTGCTGGTTGGAATGATGTGCTGGAATCACTAATGATTCAACCACCTGATTGCGATCCCTTCTTCAATAGACAAACAAATGGAGACTGCGGCCATCCCCTATTGGCCATCACATATTTTACTAGTTTCATTATAATCAGTTATATGATTGTGATTAACATGTACATTGCTATTATTTTGGAGAATTTCAATCAGGCACATCAAGAGGAAGAGATCGGTATTGTTGAAGACGATTTGGAGATGTTCTATATCAGATGGTCCAAGTTAGTATAAACTATCTCTAAAGAAAAATAGCACAATAGATATATATCATTTCGAATACAACTTCATAACCTTACATTTTCTTTACAGATACGACCCGCATGCCACGCAATTCATTCATTTCGGTCAACTTTCGGATTTCATTGCCTCACTCGATCCACCGCTTGGCATTTCGAAACCCAACACTGTAGCGTTGGTCTCGTTCAATTTGCCTATATCGAGGGGTAATAAAATTCATTGCCTTGATATCTTACATGCTCTAGTTAAACATGTGTTGGGTCATGTTGAGGAGACGGACAATTTCAAGCAATTGCAAGAGCAAATGGATGTCAAATTCAAGAAACAATTTCCTACACGTAAAGAGTTGGAAATTGTTTCATCGACACGTATTTGGAAGCGTCAAGAGAAGGCAGCCAAGACTATACAGAATGCATGGCATGAATATCAGCGGTGAGTTGATATAAAAGCGTAATAAAAAATAAATAAATTTAAATTAAAAAGAAAAAAAAAAATAATAAGAAAAAAAAATAATATAAAATTAAATGAAAGGAAGTGAAATAAAGTAAAATAAAATTCAATACCACAATTTGAATAAAACAAGATGAAAAATAAAATAGAAAATAGAAATAAATAAAAAATAAAATAAAAAATAAAATAAAGTAAACTAAAATATAATTAAAAGAGACAAAATAAAAACCAAACTAACAAAAAAAAAAAATAAAATGAAAAAAAAAAAATAAATAAAATAAAATAAAAAAATTTAAATAAAAAAATAAAAACAAAATAATAAAAGAAATAAAAGAAAAAATTTAAATAAAATAAAGTAAAAAAGAAATAATCAAATAAAATAGAAGAAAATATTGTAAAATAAACCTCTAAGACCTCTAGTATTGTTAAAAGAAGCAGTTATTTTTTATGATGTTCTTCTATTAAAAAATACTTGCTAACATACATCTTTACAGCATAAAGAAGGAAAAGGAACGCTCAAACTCGGGTGATAGCATGACCCAAACATCAAGTCCGGGTGGATGGCAGTCCAAACTGTCTGCGCTAAATTTCTTTCATCTTCAAGTAAATCAAAAAATCATCCCCGCAAGTAAGCCCACTTCTATATCTTTCTTCATAATTCCCGTCCATAGGTCAGTCGTCGTGGTACACAATGTTCGAGTCGTGCGTCATCACGCAAATCTTCGCGTGCCTCTGATGCTTCCGATCTTAGTGAACTGGCTGGACCCTGGCTAAATCTGCCATTAATGTTGGTATCTGGCGCTGATGATGTGGTGAAGGATATCAAGCAGCAAAGCGATGAACTTGGAAAGCGGTATTAATAATTTTATTCAGTTAAATTTCGAGAATAATACTTTTTTCTTTCAAAGAATTGGTGCCCTGAACAAAATTGATTTTAAATTTACGCATTTTTCATTGCAATTTTTGACGAAACCATATACAATTACAACTACTAAAGCTACATACTATTTACTTTTATATACTCATATGTACTATTACTTAGCACCCTTTTAATGCAACAGAGCTTTTTGTTTGTTTAACAATCAATTGTTAATTTTTCTTTTAATTTAAGTCCTATTTCTAGAATGTCCTCTTGTCTCTCCCTCACATACGAGTCATTGCTCGCAGATATGGTGTCAAACGTTTTACGAAGTGGCTCACAATCAAGTGATTTAAATTTAGTAGCAAATTACAATGATTGTGCAAGAGGTAATTGTAGGTTTTAGTCGAATTAATGTAGACTAGTGTAGCAAAAAAAAAAAAAAAATAAAATAACAATTATACTTCAAATATCTACATATCAGCATATCTTCCTAAATCTCATTATTTATTTCATTTACAAATATTTTATTCATTTACAGTGTAAAATAAATCAGCAAATGTAGGAGCATTTTGCTTACGATTGAAAGAAAGTTTACTTGTATACTCAGTGGTGGTGGCGCATAGGGTGTTTTATTTAGGGGTATTTTATTAACGAGAAGAATAATTGAAGCATCATCGCGAATAACGTTCTAAGCTACAAAATCATAATTTGTCAGGAGAGCAAAAAAACGCGAAAGTCATAGTTTTTTAATTTATTCCTTTCAACTGTCTCCTTAACTTTTTCATTTATATCTTTCATATTATTAGGTTTACACCTTCCTTATGATCTTCCAGTGCCTTTTCGAATCATTTACGACGCTTCTATGCAAAATGATGTATGTCACTTTACATTACCCTACTATTTCTAAGTGCATTTTCACAGTTATGACGTGCAAAATTTTAGAAAATTGGTTACCTGAACAATGCAAGAGAGCAATACAAAACCGGTTTTGAAAAAATTGACACTTAGAACGTTATTCGCGATGATACTTCAATTAATAAGTACTACTTCTCGAATATGCCAATCAATCCAAACTATAAAATTAATTCATCTAAGAATAATCGATTAATCAAAAAGATTAAATTTCCAAAAAATCACAATTTGAATATTTATAATCTAATAAATTGTATTGTTTAGAGAACTAGTAGCTACAGCTTAATGAACTATAATCAATTATCGAATAATCAAAAGATTAATTTCTCGACTAATCAAATTAACTAATTTGATTGGTGAATCGATTTATCCCCATTGTTTTTTAAGAAAAGGTGTCGATAAATAAATAAAGCTATTCAATTTTCAACTGATTTTTTGTTGAGTAAACATTAAATACTCGTGATCCACTATGAATCGCAACTAGGATCAGTAAAAAAATTAACCCGACAATAATCATTACCATTAGTCACAATGATTAATTTTCTGATTAATCACATTTTAAATACTCTAAATAGTTTGATTGTTCATAAAACTGTGTGTTTAATCGTTTAATTTACTTAAACATTTACTTAATCGTTCATTTAATGATTAAGGTCTCTGATTTATATTGAAAATTTGTGTTATCGATTATTTTAATGATTAAAAATTTACTTAGTCGACTAATTTAATGATTAAAAATTGACTCAGTCGACTAATTCAATGATTACAATCACTCATTTATTTTAAAAATGTATGTAATCGATTAATTTAATGGTTTTAAACTTGTTTAATCGACTAATTTATTTATATACAATTAATCGATTAAATTAATTTAATATTAATAATTACAAAAATTTTTCATCGATTAATTTAACGATTAAAGATTAATTTAATCCATTAATTGAATAACTCAAGTCTCTTATTTATATACAAAATTTATATAATCGATTAATTTAATGATCAAAAATTTATTTAATCAAATAATTTATGAGAGACTTAAGATTTATATCAAAACCTTGTGCAATCGATTAATTGAATGGTTAAAAACTTGTTTAATCGATTAATTTAATGATTAAAGTCTCTGATTTATATTAAACGCGCCACTGAGTATATACTGTTCGCTGTAAGCTGAACGTGTTCCTTTTTTTATTGTTTGCTTTCAGTTATTCACTAATTAAGTGTATTATTTTGTTTCTCATGTCAACTACTCTTCATATCGTAATGCAATTACTTGCCCTAATTATCAAAATAAAAAACTTGTAAAGTGAAATGTTTATATGAAAGTTTCATCGTATGATTGGATCTACTATTCACGCATACTCGTATCTTTGGCAGTCATCAGTTCTATCAGCTAACTTAAGTATAACAACAATTTGCAATGATTTCAGTTCATATTCAGAAGCAACAAGCATAACGTAAACAAATTCGATGAATACAATTTGTAAGTAGTGGCTAAAATATTTTATTTTGTTTTTATTTTCGCACAGTACTGGGTAACGATTAATTATTCTTATCGAAATTAAATTACTCGCAATTACAAACTACAGAAAGTCACCAATAGAAATCGATCGTTTGCTCTAGATCAAGTTTGAAACCCATTACCTCTTTAAAATCGATATTTATATTCCGAGAATAATCACTATCGATTAATCAAAACGATTAGTTTCCCGACTAACCAAATTTTGATAAGTTATGATGCGGCAGCCGTGGTGCAGCTGTTAAGTACTCGGCCTACTACACCAAGTCGTGTCATATCAATGCCCGACAAAACCCAACATCAACAATTATTTAGAAAAATAATTTTTCTAAACGGGATCGCCCCTCGGCAGCAGTTTGGCAAACTCTCCGGGTGTATTTCTACCATGAGAAGCTTCTCAGCGAAAACTTATTTGCTTTGCAAGTGCCGTTCGGAGTCGGCAAAAAACTGTTGGTCCCGCCAACTTGTAGGAAAAAAATCAAAGCAGCACACTACAAGCTGGAAGAGAAGCTCAGCAAAAATCTCGTTAGAGGTTATGATAACCTGTTGGTATATCGCCGCCATTAGTTTTTTTTTTATAATCGAGCTAATTTTATTATTTAGAAATTATCAGAAAATTAAAATGAATGGCGCATATTCATAGTCCTGAGTTAGTGTACACTTTAGTAAGAGTAATACTAAAAAATTTAATTGCATTACTTTTTTAACTATATCATAGTCAGTTTAGCGCCATGCTCTACCGAGTAGCAATGGTAACGCAGTTATATATAAATATGGTAATGCAGTGCGCCACAGTAGCCCAGCGGTTATGACGTCGCGGTAGTAAGCGGGAGGAACGAGTTCGACTCTTGGTAATTTCTTTGATTTTTTATTTTTATTTTTTATTTAATTTATGTTTTTAAATAATTAATTTTTAATAAAATGTGTTTGGACGTTGGAGAAACCAAAAAATTGCGAATATGCATGTTAAATAGGATAAAATAAGGTAGAATAAAAAAATTATAAAAAATAAAATGAAAGTCATAAGTGACTCTTCCAGAATCCATAAATGACTCTTCAATGAATCATAAATGACTCTTTCATGAGTCATAAATGACTCTTTCAAGCGCGTACTGCATGAGCAAAAAAAATATTTGGCGGAGTCGTTTTTTTGTCTATTTGTTTGTAGCACTTTAAAAAAATGGCACAGTATGAAAAATAAAAGTATTTTTTTTAAGTAAGATTATTATTTATTATTTATACCAAATTTTAGCAAAATCTAAAGAACAAAACGCTATATATGAGAGATTTTTTCAACCTCAGTATATTTAGCAGCGGCTTTAGTGACTGCTATTCGCCGCTCTAACTTTAGCAATGGCTCTAACTGAAAAAGTCGACTTTAACTCGACTATGAATAAGATGAATTATACTTTTCTTTAAAGTATGCTCTAATTTTATTTAACGCATACTTTAAGTTGACTATGATTATGCGCCAATGTTTATAAATTAATTCGGGAATAATCATTAAACAAAAAATCAAAGAAACAAAGAAACGTTGTTGGTAGGTAACGTACAAGGCAATTGGTCGGACGATTCTGAACTATGCGTCGCCGGGGCTTGCAGACGTTCATTGGAGTCAGCTGCAGGCCTGTCAAAACACCGCGCTCAGAACCGCTACGGGGTGTGTCCTTACACAGAGCCAAAAATGCCTAATAAAATTAATAAGATTGTCTTCATGATCAGCTTTTGGGCAAAGGGGTAGTCGCAACGGTACAAACGAAGAAAAAACTGTAGGGAAATCTTTTTGGTTTTAAGAAGAAATTCTTATTAAAAAACTATACATTTAGTACAAAGGTGTAGTTAGACGCTGGCAATTATTAGTATACGATGGCCGGATGGTTAGCAGCTGGGTTTAGCAATCGAAAAATTGTAAGTTCAATTCTCTCTCTTTTTTTCCTAATTATAAATGTTAAAAAGAAATCTTCTTAAATATATTTATAAGATTTTCCTTTGAAACATTAACAACTCTACACATATCAGTAATTAGATGCTAGAAATCAAAAGTGAGCGATGGCCTGATGGTTAACAGCTGGGTTTATCATTCCGAAAATTGTAAGTTCGATTCTCGGTGAGGGCGATATCATTTTATTTTTCATTTAAAATATTAAAAAGAAAATCTTCTTAATAAAATTAAAAAGACGGTCTCTACAATAATAAGAAGCACATCTTCTTGAAGAAAATCTATAGAGATATCTTATGACTTTTGTTCTATTTTATTAGGCATTGTTGGCTCTGTGTATGTCTCCTATATCTCATATACACCATGAGGCGGAAATGCTTCCAGTCAGGGAGCATAATGAAATGCTAAACAAGCAGTACCTACTGAATTGCTGTAAACCACAGCATCCCGGTAGACAAATGCTTGAACTCATTCCGCCTCCTAGGACCATAAGGTCGCATCTACGTAAATATTTTGATGAGATCCGACATTGTATAACAACGCCGTTTGATCTAGAGGTGCATAAGCAGGCCTTGGGGCATATCGATACAACGTCAGTTGGCCATCACGCCGCGCTCTGTCCGCTAAACAATGTCTTACATGCCGCAACACCAAGCATTTCTGAAGAGGAGCGTCATTTTCCTCGAGAGACAAGGGCCACTCTGGCTCAATTACGCTCTGGATATTGTAGCAGGTTAAACTCCTACATATCCAGACTGAACCCTGATGCGCCGAATGTATGTCCGGCATGCGGCTCGTCCCCCACAATACCAATCAGTTATTTTCTTGCTCTACTGAGCCCACGCTTCTAACACCCATCTCCCTTTGGTCCAACCCTCTTGAAACTGCTATTTTCCTTGGACTCCCGTTAGAAGATATTGATGACAATTTAGGCTAAGGAAAAATACGCGTTGGGCAGGACTACACCTCGTTACAACAATAACATTAATCAAAACTATTTATTTCCTGACTAATGAAATTGTGATTTGAGTTTATACAATTTATTTCATAAGTCCAAAATTTCAATTATGGCCTAAATAGTTGTTTTAAGACTAGGCATTACGACTAACTGCACGGGTAACTTAAATTTGGTTAGAACTGCTCCAATTAATTCTCTCTAATTAAAATCTCGTGATTTATATAAAAAAGATAAGTTTAATGATTAAAGTCTCTGATTATTAAAAATAAAATAATCGACTAATTTAAGGATTAAATTGGTTAAACGATTAATTCAGTGATAAAAACTTTCGGTTTATAAACAAATATTTCTTAATAGATTAACTTAATGATCAAAAGTTTGTTTAATCGATTAATTTAATAATTAAAAATTTGCTAAATGAATTAATTTCATAATTAAAGTCACTAATTTACATACAAAAAATTGCTTAATCGATTAATTTAACGATAAAAGTGTGATTTATGTATATGAAAAATTTATTTAATCGATTAGCTTAAGATACATTTTTTTTTAATCGATTAACTTAATTAAAATCATTAATCATCTCTGATTTATATGAAAAACATTGTTTTATCAAATTATTTAATGATAAAAAATTTGTATAATCGATTAATTAAATTATTAAAGTCTCTGATTTATATTAAAAAATTTGTTTCTCGATTAATTTGATAATGAAAATCTCTGATTCATAAAAAAAATTCTTAATCAATTAATTTAATGATTAAAGTCTCGCGTTTACCCAGCTCTGTTCCGAAACAGCGGATACTCAGTTTTTTTAGTGCTGTAATATAAATACATATTAAAAATTAGTTGATTACGCTTGTAGTGAGAAAACAAAAAAATTAAAACCTGCACTAAACATAGAGTTAGTTAATTAATTGACTAGTTAAAACTTTAGAGCAATTCCTTAACCCTTTCAATACACACATAATAAATTTACAAAATCTATCTTTCCCACCAACACACCAATTCATCCATCAGTTTGATCCACTTTTGCTTTTAACACGTTCGCAACAAATTTTTTGTAATTATATATTTTTAATCCTACACTTAAAGTGCTAAAACCCAGCTATGTTCATACTAAAAATGAAGTAACAATTAATGTGAAAGTGTGAAAAATTTAATTTTTTGTTTTCAACGATCTTCAAAATGAATTTTCGTAACTTTTAAAATCTTGAAAATTCATTTTGAATATTGTTGTGCGCAAAGAACAAGCAACGAGTTAAAACAGAATGTGATACAGTGATGAAACAACGAATAAAGCTACAAAAAAGTATTTAAACTTTTTCTTGTGCGACTATCTAGGAGCTCAAAGGCTATTCTATTCAAGTGAGGAGAATTTTGTTTGCTTAGGCGACCTACTTTATTTCTTTTGCTATGATGGAAACATATATTTTTTGTGCTATTGTGTCGGCTCAATGCTTAAAGATTAAAAAAAAAAAAAATATGAAATCCCCCAAAAATATATATATAAAGTTCTCAAACATTAACAGAATTTTTTCGTCATTATGAAAAATATTATTTGTAAGTATGTTATGAGTTTGTGGTCATTAAATAATAATAAAACACAGAATAATTTAAGAAAAATTATTCACAAACGGTCAAAAGTCCACCAAAGTTCGAAAAATATTATTAATAGAATTAAATTTACTTTTTTTGGAGAGCTGATTATTTTATTTACATATCGCACACCTAGACCTAAAGGGAGCTAATTCAAAAATCTTAAACTTTGAGCTATGCAAACTACCGCGCTCTCCCATTCAATACCCACCGATCTGTATACTCGATTAACTAATAGCTACACTACTCATCGAGAAAAGGGCTGTTAAAAATTTAAAATGCCATTGGGATATATGGGGGAAGTAGCCAGATTTTCGAGATTTTTGAACATTTTTATTTTTTTTTAGTTTATCGCTGTTTAGATCTAGGTGTGCGATATATAGATTTTTTACATAATTTCGTGTGTGTGTATCTTTTATAAAAAAATATAACTAAGTAGAAGATTTAATGAACTATAACCAATTATACAACAAATATATGCTCTAACCTCAAAAGTATCTGTGTTGTAGCTACTAGCAATTAGCTTTCGTCAAAAATTTGCAAACATTTGAAATAATTTCAATAAAAAGTGCACCGTTCAAGTAGGTCTAATAAAAAAAATTATAAACAAATTAATTAAATAATGAAAATATCACTTCAATTTATTTATTTTTCATAAATCTGTATTGCTTCATAAATTTGCCACACACGCAATCGTACAACGCCAATTATAAAAAATATATATATATATATCACTTCTACAATAACAACAACAACTACTACTGATACTACAACATCAACAAATACATAATGTATAACAAACAAAAGCGGTAGCATTTTCGTGGAAGCGCCCCGAGCTAATCGCCGTCGAAGCTTTTATAATTTCTTTTTACGTCATCAGGATGCTGTCGATGATAGCTTAACATCGCCATCAGTACATAGAAAAAGTAATTATATGAAAAAAAATACAATTGTTATACAAAAATACTAACCAAAACTAACAAAATAAAAATTAAAAAACCATACTAACGCATTAACACACTCACAAATGCACAATACATACATACTTACTTATAGTACACGGCTCAAAACTTGAACCTAAATTTGTTTAGTTAGTTCCAAACTTTTAAAGTTCAGACTAGAGGTGGGCGTCGTGCTTGTTTTTGACCGTGACACAAAACACACACGCGTGTATCCATGTGCTCGTGTTTGAAAATGCTATTTCGGGTCGTGTTCGTGCGTGATCGTGGTGAGCCCGAAAACCAGAAAAAAACACGCACGAAAAAACACGATCAACTTTTTTCACTTTTTGTACTAAACTGTCGCACTTTTATTTTTTGTAAATTATATTTTTTTTAACTTTCTCAATTCATCTTGATGTGTTTTGTCAAAAGAAAAGTTAGCACTTGTACTGATACACTATGCTCCAAACTTTAGTTTAATTGTAAAGTAGATATGGGTATTTGGCGATCACAATTAGGGCAACTATATATTTATCGACTTCTAGTTATGACACAAACCCAGCGGCTCCGCTGGCTAGGACACGTGGTGCGAATGAACGAAGACGCTCCAGCCCAAACTTTAGTTTAATTGTAAAGTAGATATGGGTATTTGGCGATCACAATTAGGGCAACTATATATTTATCGACTTCTAGTTACGACACAAACCCAGCGGCTCCGCTGGCTAGGACACGTGGTGCGAATGAACGAAGACGCTCCAGCCCAGAAGGTATCGGCACCCGCCGGTGGAAGTAGAGGAAGAGGGAGACCACCACTTCGATGGCAGGACCTGCAATCTAACTATGGGATGAGACTGGAAAAGATTGTATATTTGATTATAAGGAACATTCTAATGCATGTATATGTAGTCCAAAAAGTTTAAAATTTAGGCTCAAATTTTTAGCCGTGTTAAAAAAAACACTTTCACATGTATATATCCACACAAACATCCACACATACCCACATAAAATTATTATAGTTATATAATAATTGACGTTTTCTTTAAATCTTGTTGTACAGTAAATATTTAAATGTTGTATTCTTTTTGCTCAAACGTAAGATCTCCTTCAGTACGCTCCCTTCTCATAAACATTTCCCCATTTTCCCATTGTAAACTATAGCTCCAAAAAATATTTTTTTAATACAATTTAAAATTAAATTATATCTAACCCATGTCGTACACAGTAAAAAATTAATATGTATATTATCATTCATATCACAGTCATTTGTAAATAACTTACACATGTTATACTATACAGTCAGTGTGATTGTGTGGGTTCCTCCAATTGGTGTGTTTATGTGTGTATAAATGTACCCTGCAGTCAAGCCAATTAGTAGTCATCTACTTTTAAACTTGTCCGAACACTCAAATATACCAAAAAAAAAACATCCATGTAAAATCAACACTTTCTTGTTATTATTATTTCCTGTTAAATTAACATTACTTTCGGATAAATTACCATGACCTTCTGTTGAATTGTTATGAAATTCTGTTTAATTAAAACTACATTAAACTTACACTAAACATTTAAGTTCAACATTATTTATGTTGAAAAAAAAATTGAGATATATCGCCGGTTCCAAAGTAAACAGATGTATTTACTTTTTAAAATTTTTGGGAAAACAGCATTTCAAACTTTTATTTTTTCATAGAACTCCATTGTAAAAATAAAATTTTGAATGCCGTTTCAAAGACAATTTAAATTTTGAAATACTTCTGTTTACTTTGGAACCGGCGATATATTAAGACTTCCTGTTAAATGATCAATCCTTGCTGTTTAGTTAAAATGATTACCCCTTTAACTAACATAACTTTCTAATAAATAAACATGCCTTCTTGTTAAAACAAGACGATCTGTTAATTTAATATGATTCATGTTAAAAAAAATCCGGTAAAATTACCATGACTTCCTGTTAAGTTAGCATTACTTTTTCTTATTATGCCTTCATGTTAAATTAACATACTTTTCTGTTGAATTAACATGATTTTCTGTTAAATTATCATAGTTTTCTGTCAAATAAAGCCGTCTTCTTGTTGAACCAACACATCCTGTCTTATTAAACTAAAGCTAGCTCTTGTCAATGCAACATTGTTTTATTATTTGTGGGTGTTTTTCGGATTAGTTTTAGCTGAGTTGGAAATTTCTTGTTACAAACTACTATTTTTCCTGACAAGTTTGCTGTTCCGCTGCAGGGTACACTCTCTATGATCCTTCTCGATGTGTGTACATGAATTTTTTGATGTATTTCTTTCAATGTTTTTTCGCATTCCCTTATGCAATTATGTATTTTTCTTCACCCCCACCCCACTCACATTTAATGCAGGCATTTCACCAGCAACAACAACAATTTCCGCCACAACCACAGCCACTGATAGACAAACCCAACCGCAAGTACAGCAACCGCAAACCCAACAACAACAACAACAATTACCTACGCAAATAGCGCCAACGAAACGTGCCACAAGTTTTATACGTAAAAAGCCACCGCTTGAAAGAGGTTTGTCAGCACAAAGCGCTTTAAGAGTTAACAAAAATGCTTTTGTCTGTATGTGTGTCGATGGTATTTATTTAAATGTTTGAACAAAATTATACTTAAAATTTTTTCCTATTTGAATTTTGTTTTAGCGGATACATCGACACCGGAAGTGATTGTGACAAAACCATCGCCAGAACAACAATCGGGACCGAGTGGTTTGAGACCAGATAATGCGACATTGGTTCATGTGCTGGTACATCGAGAGAGTGAAGAGTATAAGGAGGAAGAGGATGATGAGTGTGCTGGTGTTCCTGGTGCAGGTGGTGGTATGCCGGTACTAGCGGCAATTGGTAAGCTCAGTTTTCAACTTAGACTCCGATGCTTTTTAACGTATATTTCTTTCCCATAGACAAACATAAACCACCACAAATTCACATTAGTCCCGGCTCAGAAGACATCCGCTTCGACGATCTCTTGCTAATGCAGCAGCCAGTCGTGCAAATAATGGTCGACAGCCCAAAAGACCCGCCACGTGGCGATTTTTCTGAAGACTTTCAAGATACCAAAGCACGCATCTATGACCTTACTACCGCTGCCGACGAAGGTGTGCTAACAGACGACACACATCCCATCTCAGTAGCGGACCCTCAGACATCAGCAACTGCAGCACCGCCGATCGACTTGAATGCGCCAATTGATGTTAACATACAGGGTGACACATCAAAAGTGTTCTATGATTATAATCCACAAGAGGACAATGAGATTATTGTGTTGGAGACTTTGTCGGACGAGTCACCTAAATCAGAGGATGTAACGCTCACCCGCATACCTAGATCAACAATAGCAGCCACTACACCGACAACACAACCAACGCCAACAACAACACCCGCATCACAACCGGGAACACAACCAGAAAGCAGCGTCGTCAGTAGTGATGCTGGCACATCAGATGACAGCGAGAAGGCGGTTAGATGACCTTCGCTGCATACAGCACCGGTGACAGCGAGTTCTGGCTCATCAAGCACCAGTTGCTGTAGTTCAAGACCCATGTCCACATATAGTTCCAATTCAGCGGCGGAGGCGTGTGCGATACCAGATATGCCAAACGATAATGAACAACCACAAACATCATCATCATCATCAACATTACCAGTTGCACCACGGACTATTGGCGAAACTTCACAAGATGTTGAGAATGAAGAAGCTCAAGCCAATGCTGCAACGAAATCCGATTTTTCACATGGCAGTTGACAATCTCGAGCATGAGGACTGCTGCCTACGATATATCGGTGCGCCAAAATAACTCTCAAATACGCGTCGAATACTTTCGCATTAGAATTGTATATAAAATGCATAGGTGTGTAAGAAGTATTCCTGAGATACCAAAGCGTATTGTTAAACTAAAACAAAAGTGGTATGCATGTATGTAGTGTGTGTAATAATCCATTTACTGAATGCTTAACATATTAGTTTGTATGTAGATGATAAGTTAAATAACGAAAGCGCAAGTTGAGTAATACTAGTAAGAAAATAGTATCTAAATATAAACTAATAATTTTACAAGGAAATCAAATGTTAACAATTACATACAATACAAAATTACATACAACCTTTCATTGACGATATTATTTAATCAAATTTGGTATAAGCTTGAATGGTGATCCAACATAAAATATAGCAATCTTTTTATTTCAATACTGGCAGATTCCGGACTATAAATAGAGTTTTTAATATCCCAACCCCAGCGCCACCTAGCGCGTTTGACTTTTTCTAACAAAATGTAAAACCGGACCAGAAATAAATACTACGACTACGGCGCCACCCAGCGTGTTAATTGTTTTTAACAGAGTTTCCCTGCAAACACAGTGACCATTATTTGGGTTCATACTTGAGGTTAACGTTCCTCACGATCCTCCAACAAGTTTTTAAGGGCAATGTGGAAAACTTGAGGGGCCCCGTCTCCTTCGCACTTACGTATTTCTGCGTTCAATAACTAATACAGCTGTACTCTTCTGTTTCCTTCATCAAATTGATGTTTGCATGTGTCAAACTTGATCCACTCCCAACAAACATCGAACACCAAAAACTCAAACGTTTGAGAAAACATCTATTCTCAACTTTTTCTCAAATGTTGTTTATATAACAGGATTATTTGTTGAACTATATTAATTAAAAAAGTATTAAGTAAGACTTAACTGCATAAATGGCGGCCGCCGTGGTGTAGCGGTTAAGTGTTCGGCCTTCTACACCAAGTCGTGGCGGTTCGATGCCCGACAAAAGTAACATCAAAAATTATTTAGAAAAAGAATTTTTCTAAACGGGGTCGCCCCTCGGCAGTAGTTTGGCAAACTCTCCGGGTGTATTTCTGCCATGAGAAGCTTCTCAGCAAAAAAATTCATTTGCTTTGCAAGTGCCGTTCGGAGTCGGCAAAAAACTGTAGGTCCCGCCAACTTGTAGGAAAACTCAAAAGCAACACACCACAAGTTGGAAAGAGAAGCTCGGCTAAAAATCTCGTTAGAGGTTATGATAACCTGTTGGTATTTCGCCGCCATTAGTTAGTTTTTTAACTGCATAAATGGAAACTCGCTTTTTATTTAAATGGGTATTTGTTTTGCATGATTGGCATCTCTGAATAAATATTTCAATGAGATCCACTCCGCTCAGTTTGAGAAACGTTTGAAAATTCTGCCGTTCTCAATTTGAAAATCAGGGAAAATCCCATATTAAAAATGAGCCTTTTAGGTTGAGAACGCTATCAACGGTTATTTCGCGTAAAATTGAAAACGAACTTTTGAGATTTGAGAAGATGATTGGTTCTCAAATGCATCTCAAATTGAGATTAGCTAAAAATGTTTGTTGGGCTGCCTCATCAATGAGTGTCAAGTGATGGCCAAATGATGGTCACGGCAATGTGTGCGATTGAAAAAGATACATATATTTTAATATTTCTATCTCATGTTGAATTAAAAACAATTAGTTTGGATGTATTGATGTCTCTCACTCGATTTTTGCAGGGTTTTGATTATATGTACATGCATAGGTGCAAATATAAAAAAATACGTGTCAAAAACGAAAAGAATGGGCGCATAAATACGGATTTTGAAAATACAGCGACTCCAGTGCCATCTGACGGAAGAAAATATAGCCTATGTGGAGAGGACTTATCCAGAGAATAAACTGCAATAGTTTGGCAAAAATATTATATATATACATATAGATAGACGATATTGGGGGCGTGGCATCACATATACATACTTATTAAATCTTTAATGCTGCTTATCTTTGGAAGTAACTACCCTGATAAACAGCAGCGGATAAAAAGGCTTACCAAAAAAGAGGATACAAAAGTGGGCAATTTTGTTTCAGCGAGGTTCCTTTTCTACCAAGTTATATCCTATTATGCGTTGGCATTTCGATGTCTTATTTTACCCACAATCATTTTTGGTATTGCGAAGTACTAATTTTTGATTTTTTTTTCACCATGGCTAGCGCTGGTTGGTAGGGCACTGCGCCTTCAATACAAGTCAGATTTTTCCAACTGCATATCTCGGAGAAGAGTTATGGTAGAGCACTGAAGTTTGGTAAAAAGTCAAACACCGCCTAAAGAAGGGGTATATAGAACATGGGGCATGCAACCTCCGTTATAAATGGGATATATCTATAAAATCATCACAAATATTCTCTCGAACTTTTTCCCTCGGGTTTTTTTGGCCGTTGTTAAATAATTTGGGAAACGAATGTCCAAAATTGCTGCTTTGCAAACTTCAAATCCGAGCGTATTTTCATTTAGAACTCTTCTAGGTAGATTAATCTGTAAAACCTCCAAAAACCATTAAAATAAAGTATTTGTGTTATTCACATTAGAACACTAAAATTTGAAGTCAATAACATACATTAACATCTTTAGAGGTGTTATGATTAATCAAGACAAAATATTTTCAGCCTATTAGTTGTTCGGTTCGGTGTTAGGGGTCGATTTTCGTGAGAGTGCCTGTCTGAAACATGAAAATATTGGTTTTTTTATTATACAAATTTTGGTAAAAAATTCTTTCATTTCAGAATTTAAAGTCAAATAAAAATAAAATAAGATCTATCGGCTTAATCATATGATCGTCAGCTGTTTTGTAGGTTATGTATGTAAATGTAAAGTATGTATGTTTTTATGTAAAGTTATTAGGTGTGGTGAATACTAAACTTGTAGTTAAATATGCATATTAAATTAGAGGTTGTTACAATTTTTTTTAAGTATTTTTAATATATGCAATTAGTATAAGTATGCATGAAAATCAATGTAATAGACCATAATAAAAAATAGAAATTACAAAACTAAGGCTACTTAATATTAAAACATTTTTTAAGGGTGTTCTACCATCTGCGAAAAGTTAGAAGTTGAGCCTTTATTTTTTTTATTTAAAAAAACGACTTTTATGGTTATAAAGTTTTTTACCTTTAAACAGTGCTCAATGCACACAGCGGTTTTCTGGTGGGGTGCGATAAAGCCATGCGAGATAACGCCATATGGCTCTATCTCCCATCCAATTGCGAGGTAAAGCCATATGGAATTATCACGCTTCGTATTGAGAGATAATGCCATATTTTTCTTTTTGTCAATTGTGAGTTAAAGCTATATGGCCTTATATCTCATATGAATTTATTTGTCATTGTGAATGTGCATTTAAGGTGACAGGTAATAGTGTCACTGGTAATAGTGTCAATTGACATTATTTCCATGGTAAATTGGAAATAGTGTCAATTGACACTATTGCGCTTACAAAATGGAATTAGTGTCAACAAGAAAATGGAAAATAAGTCATTGAGACTATTTCAGAACTGAATGGAAATAGTGTCAAATGTGCTAAAAACATGCCCATTCATTGAAATTTGTGCCGATTTACTTTGTAGGTCCGTTGGGGATAAAATCATTTTCGTGGGGTTAAATTCATTTTAATTCCGTGATCTTTTATAAAAATAAAACAAACAGTTAGCAACGTAAATTGAATTGTCAAAGAGTTTTCCTTTTACGAAAGGTTAAAATCACTAATAGTGCACATTTCGTAAAAGGAAAAAACCATAATTTTGTAAATTATAAAATAATAGAAGGGAATTTTTCCTTTTACGAAAGGTTAAAATCACTAATAGTGCACATTTCGTAAAAGGAGAAACCATAATTTTGTAAATTATAAAATAATAAAAGGGAATTTTTCCTTTTACGAAAGGTTAAAATCACTAATCGTAAAAGGAGAAACTAATGATTTTTCCCTTTTACAGAATGCTTACACCTTCTTGATTGCATAAAGAGCAAAAAATATTCCTTAAAAGGGAAATGAAATGAGAGATAAAGCCATACGAGATAACGCCATATGGCCTTATCGCTCTTTGAAATTGGAAATAAAGCCATACAGAAATTTTGGCGCGAATATGGCTTTATCTCTCTTTGAATTGAGTGATAAGGCCATATGGCGTTATCTCGCATGGCTTTATCGCACCCCACCCGGTTTTCTATTGTGAATGTTTCGCCACATTATAAAAGATTCGCCACATTTACCGCCTTCACACACAGGGACAAATCGCAGCAACTTTCTCGATTTATAGGTGAGAGGGCGACGAGGGAAGGTGTCCGTTTCCTTTCCTCGACACTTTCAGGCCTATAAATCGGAAAATTTGCTGCGATTTGACTCTGTGTGTGAAGGCGGTAATTAGAGTACTCAATTATTTAATTCAGTGTTGGGCAGTATCGATTCCAACCGTACTCAGTACTCGATGCTGAAAAGTATCGACAGTATTCGATTCTTAAAAGTATCGATATTCAATACCGGAAATGTAATCAGTCTCTAACAAGTACTTAGGGCGGATTTCTCGACTAGCCGTCAATTTTAACGCTCACTATAGGGGCCAAATGAAGTGGCCGTTAAATTGATAGTGAAATTCCAGCGAACTTTGACGTTAACAGGCAGTAGAGAAATCCGCCCTTAGTACTTACATAAGAAGTACGTAATACTGAAAATGTACTCAGAACAGAAAAAGTATGTTAAAAAGTACTCAACTGTCAAATTTTTGTCAGTAGAAAAAAGTACTATTACTATTGGGTTAAGTTCAAGTGGCTGCCGCAGAGGCACATTTAGGCTAGTTTTGAAAGGCCCGTTGTGATACCCTCAACGCTAGGAAAGTCAGTCCCGACCGCCACCGTTACTCCTCCTCGAACAACTTAGATGACTTTATGAAGGCCATCAAGTCCTTTATATGCAGCCCCCAGGAAGGGACCTCCAAAAAAGAGCATTCTTTCGCCGCTTAAAGCCAGGCAGTTGCTCACCGTTTCCTCCTCCTCATCATCTTTGCAACTTCTACAGCATCGTCGGTAAGGCACACCTAGCCTTTCTGCGTGCCTACCAATAAGGCAAGGCCCGGTTAAAACACCTCTTAATATGGAGATTCACTCCTTCTTATGGCGTAAATGTCTCTAGATCTTTTATGATCCCATTTTGGCCAGGTTTGTTTGGGTATCCAGCACCCTGGGGATTGTTGCCATCTTTCGTTGGCTTGACGGAGTGTATACTCGTTCAGCATTAGCTTGCATGTGGCAAACGGCATACCTAAGCGCTCTTTATCCCGAAGAACCTGTGTGGTTGTGGCCTGCCTGGCAAGTTCGTATGCCTTACAGTTTCCCTCTATGTTCCTGTGTTCCGGAACCCATGTGAGGTTCACGCGGTTATGTTGGGCCATCTATTGAAGTGATCGACGACAGCTGAGCGTCAGTAAAGAGTTGAACGAATAAGTGCCAAGAGCTTTGATGGCCGCTTGGCTGTCTCTGAAAATAACGATATCCTCGCCAATAGCGCGTTTACTTATCCAGGCCGCGGCATCAAGGATTGCTGAGACTACAGCTTGGAAGACACAGCAGTGATCAGGTAGTCTGAAGGAGAGCTCAAGTTCC
Organism: Campiglossa producta; assembly: GCA_964058755.1. Classification (NCBI taxonomy): domain Eukaryota; kingdom Metazoa; phylum Arthropoda; class Insecta; order Diptera; family Tephritidae; genus Campiglossa; species Campiglossa producta. The sequence goes on along the minus strand of CAXKVI010000004.1, from coordinate 86,198,318 downwards.
AGATCCCTTGAATAAACCCCTCCTCCAACTCTGCCGTCCAACTTCGAGCCATTCTTCCCTACTGGGAATGTTTATTTTAAAACAGCTATCTCCGACTGTTGTGGTCGCACAACGATCTGTGCTCAGCGGAAGAAAACTGTGGGATGCTAAAATACTGGAGTGTCCAGTAGTGCTTGCGCCCCAGCCGCCAATGACGAATTACCAGATCTTGATGTAATATACGGAGCTACCTGCAGAACCGATAATTTCTTTTAAAAGTACCCGATGCTTGTAGCACAGTATAACCAGTACTGTCACTGTGGTGAAAGTCCTCTACGGAGGTAAATATAGCGACGTTGTTGTTGGTCAGTGCAACTACTGGTTCTACTGTGCTTGAAAGTTTTGATAACAAAGTAGTAGATAGCCAAAAGTTAATTTATTTACGCCTTCTTTATATTAATTATGCTTTGTGGGTCTTCACAAATAAGCTTAATTTCAGACTTGTTCGGAACTAAGGAAATAACAAGAAATAATAAGAAGGTGGGAAACAGCGTTAATGATATAAGCTGTGGTTGAATGAATTAATTACAGAACCAAATGTATAAAAACATTAAAAATATATTTTCAAAGAGTGTTGGTTGAGTCAACATACTAGATAGAGTTGTTTGATGCCGTTTCCTTATGATAGGCAATTATTTTATATCTAATTAAGTACTTTTTATTATTTCATCAAATATTTTTTTAAGTGTAATAAAAAATACATACTACTTATGTGTATATTTACAAATGTATAACGAATTTCTTCCCTACTGAAACTTTTGCCAAAGGAAAAATGTAGTGAAAAACTAAAAAAAAATTGCTTTTTAATTATTAAAAAAAAAAAATGTAGTTAAAATGAGTAACTTAGTTAATTCCCACTTTTCTATATATCTGGACAATCACTATTGCGAGTAACAACATTGCAGCAACCACAAATATTGTATACCTTTTTCTATTAAAACAAGAAAAAATACTAATTTAATATAATATAATAGAACATCGACAAAAATAGTAATTTCGCAAAAAGAGTCCATAAACACCCATTGTTTTTCCAAAGAGATTTGCAATTTTTTAATTAGAAAATAGATTAATTAACAGCATAATAAAATAACAGTATAACCGGAACAATAACAACAACAAATTCAAAAATGAAATAGAAATAATAGTGCATTAAGGAACAAACCATACACTCGTCAATTAAGTGATATATTATTAAAAATAGCTGAATAATCTTTCATGATTATTTGCTTAGTAATGGTGATTACAGTTATTGCAGATATATGTAATTATAAATAATAATAAAATGAAAATAAAGGGAATGCAAACAATGGAAATTAACAGAAAAATATTAAACATTAATGTAAATAATTATGTAGAACAACAAATAATTATTTTCACTAACAAGTTAATACATTTTTATTAATAAATAATTAAATGTGTTACGTAAAATTATATTTTGAATAAATTTCATATACGTAATTTAAAAAAAGGCTGTAATATTGCTTATTAGTAGGTAAAAAGAAAATAACATTTTTTAAGGTAGTTTAATGATTTTATATATTTTCCCTCATATTCATAAAAAAGGTAAATGTTTTTAAAAACCTTTCTAACTAAATTATAATAGCTTAATCAGCCTATTTTATTTTTTATGAATAAGGAGGTTTGTGTTTATGTTTTTTTGTAACATTTTTTTTTATATTTTAAAATTAAAAATATTTTAAAATTAAATGCATACCCCCTAATTTTGACCATAACGCTTAAAAAACTATCCTGACAAAGTTTTAAGCAATTCGGACCACGGCAACCCGTGCCGACTTGCAGTTGAAGTTATTAGTAAATTCTTACTGCATTCCACTGCTTTTTGCAAAAATCCCAGACGGTTTCTTATCGGTTTGTAAAGCTTTTGGGCGTTCTGAATCTGAATCTGAAGTTAGAATTTTCGGATCACCATAGGCTTTCCCTCCAGAGGGTAGTTTGTTCAGATTTCGGTGGTAGTAAACAGTTTTTTAATGGTTTTTTTTATTATTTTTTTTTTTAATAATTTACTGTGTCCCAATTTTTTGCTGCCAAATAAAAAAAAAAAAACAAAATTAAATTATGTTTCCTTGATCCCAGTAAAACTGTTAAATTATTAAAATTTTTTTTAACTACCGATCTTTTTAAAAAAGACCGTCTGGAGAGAAAACCTAGGGTGACCCGAAAAATATGGATTTAGACTCAGATTCAGCACATCCAAAAGTTTCAGAATATGTAAATCGGTATTTTTTTTATTTACCAGATGCTCAGGTTCTACCCTAAAGGATCAAAAGTTGTAACACATCCCGGATGATTTCTACAAAATGTGGAGGTGTGGTTATTTAAAGAATAAGTACCTGGGTGACCGAGCTTGCTCGGTGCTATGAATTCAGCGCTAACTTTACTTACCCAAAATGATCCCAAAATAACACTAAAATAATCCCACAAGAATCCTAAAATGATCCGAAAAGACCCTTAAATGTTCCCAAAATGATCCGAAATTCTTACCCAAAATGACACTAAAATAATCCCAAAATGATTCAAAAATGATTCCCAAATGAGTCCAAAAACACCCTTAAATGTACCCAAAATGATCCAAAAATGATCCCAAAACAATCCTAAAATAATCCCAAAACCACCCCAAAAATATCTCCAAATGTTCCCAAAATTACCCAAAAATTATCCCAAAATGATCCAAAAATGACACCAAAATTGTCCCAAATTAATCCAAAATTTAACCCAAAGTGATCTCAAAACTGCCCCAAAATTATCCCAAAGTGACCCCTTAATGATCTTAAAATGATCCTAAAATAATCCATAAAATAATACGGTAAAATGGTAACCCTGGGCGGCAACCCTACTTGAAAATATGTTGGTAGGTATGTCGGCGAAAATACCTTTCATTTGATACCAATATTGGCATAACCAGCTCCATAATTTAAAAAAATCGAGATAGGTGGCAACCCTGTACACTCCAAGTGGCAACCCCAAGTGTATAGTCTTAAAATCAATCATACTATCTATATGCCAAATTTCATACAAATCATATTTAATATACAAATATACTGGTAAGGTCCCAACCCTAGGTGACAACCCTACCTGAAAATATTTTAGTTGAAATGTCGCTGAAAATACCTTTCATTTGATACCCATATTGATATATTTTGCTACAAAATTTAAAAAAAATTGAGATAAGTGGTAACCCTGTAAACCGCCCCAGGTGGCAACACCCAAGTGGATAGTCTTAGAATCAATCATGCTATATTAAAAATTTTATCCAAATCGGTGAAGAGATAGTCCATATATTCAAATACATATATAAGTTTAGCTCGTTTAAAGTTATAAGATTCGAATATGGGCTAAATACACCTTTTTTAATTATCCTTTCAGGAAATTATTTTACATCTTTGTAAAAACTCGATTAGTTTCAAAAGGTTGTCATCTAATAAAAGTGCCGAAAATGTATTTAAAAATATAAAGGGATAATCCAAAATGTGGACAGGAAATACCATAGAAATTGATTTTAAATATGAGTATGTAAGTTTTATTTCGATATCTCAATCCGTTTCGGAGATATCAACCAAAACATTGAATACAATTTACCTGAACTTTTCTCACTTGTACACCTAAATGTTCCTCATACGCCGTGTATGACCTATAAGAATTCAAAGATGGAGATTTGTTACACAGTCGAAATTTCAAAAACGCCCCCTTAAAAATGCACGGTACTACGCCCGCTTTTATAGTTTAACAGAAAATCACAATAGAATGACCAGGAGGATTTACCTACCAATTACCTATACTAATTTAACCATTTACCTCACCGAATTATGTCAATTTATGTTATTTTGGAAATTTTCCATAGCACGCCCACTGCCCGGAAGCGATTTCGTCCAATTTCATCAGGTATACTCAATATAATGGTAATATACGTGGGGCCAAGTTTCATAATTCTTCCGTAATCAGTTTAAATGTTATGACCAGTCGAATTTTTAAAAATGCCACCCATTTTTTACCAAAATTTATCAAAAAGTCGTAATAGAATGACCAGTGGGATTCACTTATAAATGTATATCATTTTAGCGGTAGCTGGCCGAGATATGTCAATTTAGGCGATTTTCGGTATTGAAAAAGGGGGCGTGGTTATCATCCTATTTCGCCCATTTTCAATACCAACCTAGCTTGGCCAGATCTTAACCTGTATACCAAATATCATGCAAATATCTAAATTTTTACGCCAGGTTGAGATATTTCCCAAAATTGTGTTTCATGAACACTTTTCTTGCTCTAGGCTGCTCTATCTTTTGTTTCATGAGTATGCTCAAAACAAAACTAGAGTAATCCAGATCACAAATTTCTGCTCTAGCTTTTTTTGTGGAGTAAGTTAGTAAAAAAAAAATCGAGATTCAAGTGTTTCATGGCATTTCTGCTCTGAGTTTCTTTATTTCTATGTTTTTTTATTTTTATTTTTCATATATAAAAAAGTAAGATATATCCCTAAAATACTTTTAAAATAAATAGAAAAACTTACCGTAAAAAGCTCATTAGTACGCTTTATTGATTTTGTTTTTTTTTACAATGTAAATAAATGACGTTAAACAAAAAAATTAATATACTTAAAATTTTAAGTGAAAATGCCATATTGTTAATTGAATTTAAAATCAGTACGTTGTAAGAACATGCTATTCATAGGATTACATACATACATAAGTAGAGCTATTATAAAACTATAAACATATATAAATAATTTATAATAAATTATTATGTATTCATAGTTATTGGACTTGGTGGTAGTAACTAAATAGTTTATATAATTATAGATATGTTTGTTAACAAAAAAATTTTAGTAAATAATAATAGTTAATTGCAAATGGGCAAAACATGGTTATAAAATTAAAATTATATAACGACAATAAGTACACTTTTTATGAATTGCAAATGTGAAGCTTGTTTTTTATAAGTAAAACCTTTTTATACTTACATACATACATATATAATACATACCACAAAACATATAAGAAATTTATTTTAATTATATAATAAGTGTTGTAATATATTGTTTAAAGTTATTTGAAATATGTTAACCGAAAAATTGTTATTTTTATTTTTATTCGTTTTTAGGTTAGGTTGAGTGCGTTCAATAAATTAAGTGAGAGAGCGCAAAAATTACTGTCTATATTCTCTCTCTGTTAAAAATTTTAAAAGAGCCACTAAATAAATAATAAGCCAATTAAATTGAGGTGAGTTTTTTACAATCCCTGGGGCCCCAATTCCGCTTAGACGTCATCGTAAAATGAAAAGTATTTGCACGAATTCGCAATGATTTTCAACTTTCGTTTGACTATAAAATTTTCAATGAAGTGCAGTGAACAAAGCTTAAAAAGTCTTAAAAAGTTCGTTTCAAATCATCAAAACTTCTAATTTTGTTATAATTTATCAGTTCAGTTATCAAAGAAAAACTTGTGTCAGCGCAGTCCGAAGTTTTCATATCAATAATATAATAAACGCATGTTTAAACTCAGTGAAGTGAAAATTAAAAACGGCATTTGAAAACCAAAGTGAAAAGATTCCGGTCACTTTGCGATAAGCCCGATACGGAACTCAACCCCTGATTTAACTAGCAATACTAGATCTTCTCCAACCGTACTCCAGGTGCTGTAAAAAGCATTTCAGATTAATCAATAATTGCACCCTAGAAACTGTAATGAGCTCTGAAGATCCCCTGATATTTTTCATTTCATTTAGTTTTCTCAAGTATAGATACTTTAAATTTTTATTTTTCATACAAAATGTTTGTTTATCGGCCGATATATTTTCTAGCACCATTAGAAACTTGCTCAACCCGAAAAAATAAAATTACGAATATTGCAGAAAGTACTTTCATATATCATATATCAGAGAAACTTGAAGTAAAAATTTAAAAATCATACACAACTGAAAAATTATTAATTATTACCTAAAACCATTCCACAAAGCCTGCACTCATCCATATATGGAAAACTGTACTCGAATGGGAATTTTACAACTTTGATAAGTCTGTCTTTTACTCTAAACTCTAAAAAAAAATTAAACCTAAACGAAACTTAATGAAAAGCAAAAAAATTTAACATGAAACTTTTCCCATCTTCAACCATTTTCCTTTTTCGAAAAATCTAAATAGGTACATGGCTAAAAATTTGAGCTTAAATTTTAAACCCGCCTCAAGTTTAAGCAATTTTTCTTAACTTTCTTGTATTGCAATTACCTACACGGAACTTCAATTTCTTTTGTCGCCGCGACATGGGCGAAGGAGGTGAGAAGAGAGGGGTAGAGTACACTTGAAAGCGTACCGTAAACTCGGTTCAAGTTTTTCTTGCTATCTCTTCCACTCCTCCTTATATTTTTTTCATAAAAATTTATTGATTGGGAGCAAACGGTAAAATTGGTGGATTATTGATTGGTTCAGGAGATATACATATGATAGATATTTTTGCATTGCTGCTAGCGAAATCGAAAAATGGTTTATCGGTCCCCAAACCTACCCGTGTATGGTGGGTGGACCCGGCACTACCGACGGGTACTTGTCTCGGATTAGTTTACTTTTGTCCTATTCGGGGCTATTAGAGAAATCGGTAATCATACTTTGTACGCGGAGTTACCGGCGAATGTTGAACCAGTATCGGTGACGATGAATGGTAATCGGTTTCGAGTTTTGCCCACGACATTAATGTGTGCGATGTAGCTCAGTGGTAGAACAGTCGGTTATGATGCGGAGATTCTTATTTCGAATCCCAGCCAACAGACAAAAAAATTATTTTTTCTTTAAAATATTGTTAAAATATTTCTGGTTTAAAATTGAAACCCGATTCATTTAACCAAATTTCTTGAAAATTGGTCTAGTTTACATTTGAAACCAAATTTGGATTGGTCATATATTTAGTCCAAAAAAGTTTAAAATCTAGGCTCAAATTTTTAACCGCATAGCAAATAAACTAGAAATCATATGAAAGTTTATATTCGCTCTAAAAAGGCAACAAATGAGTTAATGAGCTTTTCTACGTATATATAGAGTCGAGGTATAGCAAAAATATGTTAATGAATGAAAATATTGCTAATTACAAAGAAAAATTGTATTTCTGCATTTGAATATTGTTTTTTTTATACCTAGTTGTGCTAGGTATCTATTATAACTTTAATATTTTTTGTGAAAAGAGCAAAATCGGCTTAGAGCACAAGCCTATTTTTTCTAAAGTGTTCTAATAGTCGATCTTGAAATTAAACGAGAAATTTTATGTTATAAATGTAACTCTTTCCAGAAATTTGTATTTTTTTTTTCATTTCTTTAGCGAGTTTATTATCAAAATAAAAATTCAGTAGTACTGAGTTCTCTTGGTATTTATGTATATTTAAATTGCAAAATGTTAACAAAAAAGTGCGAATTAGTTAAAAAAAATTAAATAAATGCAATAAAACATAACAAGTAGATATAGTTAAAAATAAAACGAATAAAATAGTGAACTCATTTCGAAACGAAGTCATATCAAAAACCAAAGTTTATATGCATGTAGTATATTAAAAAAAAAAAAAAAAAAAAAAAAAAAAAAAAAAAAAAAAAAAAAAAAAAAAAATCACGTGTAAGGTTAATTGTAAAAGTACAAAAAATAACAACAACATACATAATTCTTCAAAGGTCATTAATCAAAAAGCAAATTAAAACAAGAAAATTATATAAAAAAATTATAAAAAAAATTTATAGAAAACCGAAAGTAACAGAAGAAAATCATTCAAATAAATTAGGTGCAAAAGAGTATTATTAGGTGCAAATTAAAAATGATAATAAATTTAAATAAATAGAAAATATTTAAAGTTATACAAAATAGAAGACTAAAAATTAAAAACAAATTCTTGTTGAACATAAAATTATAGTAAAGTAATGAATTGTATAACTTTTGGACTTTAATTACATATATATATTTATATGTATGTATGTGCAATGTAAATTTTAATTTTTAAGTAGAAAAAGTTAACTGAGTAAATAAAATTATCAAAAAATACATCAAATATGTAAACTCTGAGAATAATATTAAAAGATTTTAGTCCTTAGGCAGCCGAATATACAAAAAAAAAAAACTGAAATATTTGAATGCAAAAAAACCATATGAAACACAAAGTTTTATTGAAAATCAAAATAACCAAATAAAAACTATTTACATAAGTAAAAAATAAAAAATTAAAAGAAAAAATTATTTATTCGTGTTGCATATTGTTAAAACGAAAATATTAAATGCATCCCTGATAAAAAGAAAACCTACACACTTATATAACTGAAATAAATAGAACTTGTTAATAGGTAAAATTAAATCCAAATAAATTAATTAAAATAGTAAAGAGAAAAATTTCAAACACAAAACATAATGCAAAATATTAAAAATATGTATTAATACTATATACAATATGTATTGATATTATGGAACATACTTACCATTTTAAGTTTTTGCGATCATCATTGAGAAAATGAAAGAACAAATGAATAATAAAATAAAAAGAAAGCTCATTTGTTGTCAATCCTAAAAATAGTTTATGTGCCCCAATCGCCTCTGGCTACGACACTGATCAAATATTTCACGACAGCACAGGAGTCTTCTTACCTGCAAAGTGTGAAACGGTATTTGCATTTTTAACAACTTTTGATACAGGCCCTAGAGAAGGCAACCACATTTTGACGGCCGCTTATAACATCTCCCAATCTAGAAAGCCATCTTTAAACACTGTTAAAGCGACATAAGCTATGGTCATTTCCTTTATTTCATTTGCATCACATACTACTGTAATTCGCAGCTAGTTTGTGGAATATGCGAAATGTATAGTTTATGTTTGCATTTACAATTGTAGTTTATTTAATAGCCAAAATGGTGATACCATTCCCTCGGAGGCCAAGTACTCACTACCAATTAATAAATACGGGGTGTGACAGGTGCTACTCACCTTCCCGTTCTATCATGAAAATATCAAAGATTTCTAAGATCGAGAATGAGGTAAGCCAATTACTATATCTATATCTTCTATATCTGTATCTTTACTATATATATGTATATAAAATTCTAGCTCGAAATTTTGTAAAAGCTAAACAGCCGATTGGCGGCCACCGTGGTGTAGCGGTTAAGTGTTCGGCCTTCTACACCAAGTCGTGGCGGTTCGACGGGGTCACCCCTCGGCAGAAGTTTGGCAAACTCTTCGGGTGTATTTCTGCCATGAGAAGCTTCTCAGACAAAAATTCATTTGCTTTGCAAGTGCCGTTCGGAGTCGGCAAAAAACTGTAGGTCCCGCCAACTTGTAGGAAAACTCAAAAGCAACACACCACAAGTTGGAAAGAGAAGCTCGGCTAAAAAATCTCGTTAGAGGTTATGATAACCTGTTGGTATATCGCCGCCATTAGTTTTTTTTTTTTTTAAACAGCCGATCCACTGGCCCGAATTTTTTCATTCAAATTCTAATCATCATATCATAATCCGGCCACAATAGGACACAAGACATTTTGTTTTTAATTCAAACCGTGCTAGACATGAATTACAGCACCCATCAGTTTTTTCATATTACCTTTCAGAATAGAGATTGAGATAGATTTAGGAATCGGTAGAGAAATATGTAGGGAAATAAATTTGTGGCAGGACAACGTTGTTGTTGTTGTAACGAGGTGTAGCTCTGTCGACAACGTCTGTGGGGTCAGCTAGCTAATACATAAAAGTTGTAACATATTACATACATTCCATTTAGCTAAATGAAAAATTAAATAAAACATAAAAGGTTTGGTTGAGGCGTGAATCGAACCTGGAATTCCCTTTTTAACGATAACTGACGCCAATTGGAAGCGCCAAGTTGCTCTACCTATTGTTTCCATCTTAGTCAGGTGACGGAACGTTAAAAATATAACAATTATTCGAATAAGAGTAACTTAACTATGTAGCTAATGGCGGCTGACATTCTGGTTATCATAACCTCTAAAGAGATTTTTGCCGAATTTCTCTTTCTACTTGTCGTGTGTTGCTTTTGAGTTTTTTCTACAAATTGGCCTGACAGACCGTTTTTTGCCAACTCCGAACGGCATTTGCAAACCAAGTGTGCTTTTGCTGTGAACCTTGGCATGGCAGAAATGCACCCAGAGAGTTTGCCAAACTACTGCCGAAGGGCGACTCCGTTTAGATTTTTTTTTTAAATAATAGTAGCTCGTCGAAAAATCAGCAATGAAAGCTTCGAATATTCGAACTATTCGAATAATTTTAAGAGCTCTAGGCTTTAGCTGAAATATGACGTTTGAAAACCTTATTTCGAGAAGGGGCGTTCTTCAGCCAAATTTTTAAATAGGGCGTTATCAAAACCAGAATTCCGAGATGGGCCGGTTTAAAGAAAATTTTGAGATATGGTGTTTTTTTTACAATATTTTGAAGTACATTCTCCCTTTTTGTTTAAAAAAAGGAACCAAAAACAATCTTTCTTTGAAATCTAAAGGGAACTCTATCTTCTTTGATTGAAGAACGCCTTGAATTTACATAATACATAGGTATGTGTAACTGTATTAAACGAAGGAATTTTAAGAATAAAGATGTCAATGACTCAAAGAGTGGTATTTGAAGTAAGTATATTTTCGCAACAAATACTACAGCTCTTGATATTTGATATAGCATTTTCAGGTCGAATGAAACCTTTTTCAAATGAAGTGAAACCGTTTTCAAATTAAATGAAACTTTTTTCAAATGAAGTGATTTGAAAAAAAAAAAAAAAAAAATCATTTCATTTGAAAAAAGTTTTATTTCACTTGAGACAGGTTTCACTTCATTTGAAAAAGGTTTCGTTCGACCTGAAAATGCTATATCTAAAAAACATTTGCATAGTTGAGCCAATTAGAATCGAATTGCTAATAATTCTTAATTTCATACGCCAGCACGATACATACGAGTACAAACAAATAGTTGATTTGGAATGTCAACCTGTAGAAAGTAGAGAAGATATTGTAATAGTAAACCCAAGTAAGTCCACTTAACGCTGAGCTTATTTGCTAATAAAATATTTAAATTGTAAATTATTTTCTAATTTAACTAGCAGTTTGTCACTCTCTATTCTTTATTCATTAGAACCATGTTTATTCGTTCGTGAAGCAAAGACAAAATAAATTCAACGAGCTTCTTGAAAATTATAATTATCGAGATGCAAATTGTGTTTGAATGTTTTGCAAACTAATTAGTAGAGCTAGTGAAAATCGATTAATCGAATTATTCGAATGTGCGAACAGTCGATTTTCAAAATTCGATTAATTAAATTCGAATAATCGTCCACCGTCGTTTATTCGTATAATCGCTCGCTGTCGACTATTCGAATAACCGCTGTTTGAAAATCGTGTTGACATAATTGCATCAAAAGCTTATAGCATCCTTTAAGGCATTTTTTATTGAGAATTATTAAGCAACAACACCAATAAACAGAGTTTAGAAACACGTTGGTACACCCTGGGTAACGCTAAATGACCTACATAGCCTACATGGCTAGTTTCTCGTATTGCCGGTTCTACGAGAACGGTACCAGTACTTGTGCTGTACCCATCGTGCCGAAACGACCCGGTCCGGTTTCTTATCGACCTGGCCAAGAGCAATACACTCGGGGTGACCCTGTCTCGCTACAACAACAACAACAACAACAGGTAACTTGCTTACCTTTTTGCATTTCATATACAAATAAAAATCTCATCTCAACATATTCGCCTAGAACTTTTAAAAGAAGAATAATTTTAAAACTTAAAAAAAATTTGCTTTTATTTCATTGAACAAGTAATCGATTAATCGTCGAGTTTAGTTTATTCGACTAATCTAAAACAGTCAACTAATCAAATAGTGAAAATCGATTAGCAATCGGACCAAAATCGAATGCTCGAATATTCTATTAATCGAATAGTTATAAGAGCCCTACTAGTTAGTCCCAAAGAAAAATCAATCTAGGACGTACTAAATCAGTACTAAAACAGACGGTAGTAAATAAAAATTATAGTAAGAAAAAAAGAAAACAATTAGAATATACTTTTCTCCTCTCAAAAAACTACAGAAAAGTATGAGTGCAAAAGTAAAGGGCGTTGCTCTGAAAGTAAAAAGGTGCTAAAAGAGATCAGCAGAAACAACTGACAGCAAAGTAGACTGCCGGTGTTTTTATGCGTAACAACAGATACGACGAATACGGCAAAATAGAACTTGCTTTAAATTTCGACATATCTGACGTACGAAGTACTGTTTCTGTTTAGCCCATAAATAAGCTGGTTTTATAAAGAATGACAAAATTTGCAAATATATTAAAAAAAAAGCAAATATACGTTTGTATGTATATAGGTATGTTTTTGTAACGAGGTATAAAAAGCCTATACTTCACAGCTTCAATAACGTTAACACAATTGAACGAAGTGTGAACTTATTAAAATCATGAGTTTGTTGACCTAATTTTCAAAGTATCGAATGTTGGAAATCAATATCTACATTCAAATGATACCGCTTTCTTTTTGCTTATCTGCTTCCTAGTGTCTGCTTCATGGCTAGCTACGTAAGTTCGTTCCTACTTTCTTTTTTGCAATGAAATAGATAATACTACTGGGTATTTATTTTTTTGTTTTAATTTTTTTAATTACGTTGATGAATCTTAAAATGTTAGTACAATGTGAGATAAATGCAAGGTTTCATTTCTTAATGCAATAAGGAATTATAAAATGTAGCGAAATATTTTTCTGATCTGATAATTTCAAGAAACATACCAAGTTTATTGCTTCGCTGTTATAATTTAAACCTTTTAACTTTGTGCTTACATTCTTCTTTTTGTTACGCTATAACACTCATAAAATTGCTTTTCGTTTTTTTTTTAATTTTTCTTTTATTTTACTTGTTGTATACTTTCAACTTTCGCAATATGCAAACGTTAACATTTTTTTATTTCGCCAACTACTTTCACAAAATTTGCTCAACATCTTTTCTCTGCGCGCAGTAAACATTCCTCATAAATTTTTTTACTTTAAATGTATGCGAGTATGTGCGTACGTTCAACTCCACTCCGTCTCTCTCTCTCTTACGGTACTACTGCTTAATCTGTGGCATCAGCCTTTGGCACGCTGAATGGTTCTGGCACAGCAATGGAACCGCTGTTAGCAATAACAACATCCTTGACAGGGCGATCACGTCCATCGGTTTCAGTGCTTTCGATTTTACGCACTACACTCATGCCGGATAAAACTTTGCCAAATACAACGTGACGTCCATCCAACCAGGAGGTGGGTTTGGTGGTTATAAAGAATTGTGAGCCATTGGTATCCTTGCCAGCATTAGCCATGCTCAACCAACCAGCGCCATAATGCTTCAGCTTGAAGTTCTCATCAGCGAAACGTTCACCATAGATTGAACGGCCACCAGTGCCATCACCTTTGGTAAAATCACCTCCCTGGATCATAAAGTCTTTGATGACGCGATGGAATTTGCTGCCCTTGTAGCTGAAAGTGAAAGGAAAATAAACAGAAAATAGAGGTTTTTAAAAACAATATAGCGAATCATATTTTTAGAGGGGGGTTATTTTAAACAAGGAATTATGTATACAGTGCAGCACCCGGCTGAGTATTGGACCAAACCTTATTTTTCAATACATTGAGACATTAGTAAAAAAAGAGTTTCGAATTTAGCCTCCAAAACTTAATTATGGCCTTTCGAAGTTCGAAGTTGGACCCAACTAGAATATAAAAATTACGAAGAGTCCCGATTCGAACTTCGAAAGCCCATAACTAAGTTTTGGAGGCTAACTTCGAAAAACGGGGAAATTACTTTTTCACTTATGCCTCAATCTCTTCAAAAAGTTGGTTTGGACCAATACGCAGGGAAAATTGGTTAATGAATTATTGTCTATATTTTTATTTGATTTAATTGTTTTGTGCTTCTGGCTAATACATATAAACTAATATAACAAATAAAAACTTACGTACACAAAAATATTTAGTTAATAGCTGCTAGTGCCTGGCTGACCCAATGGCCGGGTAATATTTTTGCTTTTTTATATTTTTAGTACAAATTGTTTACAATGTATAATTTACTTGCATCTTAATTCAATTCAACATTCAATTACTGTTTGCAAACAGCAACAATTAGCTTTCTCTCATATAAAAACACATTAAGAGCTCTCAAACCAATAAGTTTTCATGTAGGCAGAGAACTACAAAACATTCCCTCTCTTAAACTTTTCTGAAATTGTTGTTTATAACATGTTTGATATGTATATCGAAACAGCTATTTTTTTCAATTTTCTTAAGATTATTCGAATATGTAGTTCGAATATTCGAAGTTTCGAATGTTAATTTTTTAATGAAAATCGGATATTCGACGACACATTATTATTCGAATACTTATTGGTATTCGAATTTCACTATGCGAATACTGCCTTATTCAAATAGTTCGAGAATTTGAATATCAAGTGTTCTAATACCGTCCTTAAAAAAACTTATAAATGCATATTAAATTGTATTAAATATGAAGACTCCAAGAGTTCGTGATGATATTTTTATAATCTGAGTGGTTTTCCCATGCTTCCACATTTCAAAAATATGAAAACCCCAAAAAGATAAGTCTTTTCTTTGTAAGCAGTTTCTTTGTACTTTTGCAGTTCTCTGGTATCTCTTTGACTACTTATTGTGTAGGCAATTGCTTCAATCAAAACCTCTACGCATTTGCATTTATGTGCAAGTGTTTTTTTTACTTGTGCAAAGTGAATAAAATGGAATTATTATTATCGTTATCAGTTTAATAGTCGCTTGGCCGCTTTTCGGAAATGTATCTAGCTTGAATGTTTGGAAATTTTTGTTATATTCTGATTTGTATATTGGCGGTACCTATAAAATATAAATACTTGCTTATCATGTTCGTATGTCTTAATATATTAATGCTTACATATATTAGCTTAGAAGATTCTCAGAACTTTTTGCTGTCTTCTATAAAAATTCTGGCACATAAATATGTAGATTGCGGCCATTGAACTTTCACCTGACCGTTAGGTAATTGTTAGCCGAAAAGTAGTCACTTTGGGTATTTCTTAACACTATATGACTAAGTCCATTTTTTTGGGTATTGGACCAAACCAACTTTTTTTAAGACACAAGTGAAAATATGGCATTACCCGTTTTTCGAAGTTAGCCTCTAAAAGTAAATTACAGGCTTTCGAAGTTGGACACTTCGAAGATTTGGTATTCTAACTGTTTTGTAGAAAAAAGCTTGTTGTTGTTGTTAACAGCAAAAACACTCCCCGAAGGTTTTGGGGAGTGATGTCGAAATTGACAGCACTTGGCCCCGGTACGCTGCGGTACTGCCCGACTGTCGTGGTAGCGATATGGTATGACCAGTGGAACCTTCTAGGTCATGTCATTACTCCATCCATGAGGAAGGAGAAGATCAACCATCGAGTTATTTGAAAGTGTATGTATGAAGAAACATTATATAATTAAAATATGCGGCTTTTAATTTTTTCGAAGATCTAACTTCAACCCTGTATGGCACTTCTTACATACATTTTTAAATATAAAAACGCCTACAACTAAACGAAAGAGCCAAGCAGGCCACATCTATATTTTGCCTTTTGCTATGAAGCTTATCGCCTATAATTAGAGGGCGTACCTCAAAATTATAAAGTAGGTCGCCTCCCAGTTGGTGCACCCTGGGTAACGCTAAATGACCTACATAGCCTACACGGCTAGTTTCTCGTATTGCCGGTTCTACGAGAACGGTACCAGTACTTGTGCTGTACCCATCGTGCCGAAACGACCCGGGCCGTTTTCTTATATCGACCCGGCCAAGAGCAATACACTCGGGGTGACCCTGTCTGACATTTAGGCAGGGCTACACCTCGCTACAACAACAACAACAACAACAACAACAACAACAACAACAACATAATCTCGATAAAACCTTTCGGTCACAGCAAAATCAGTTACTATTCAAGAATTTCCTACATCTCTACTCCTTTATACCTATATATGTATAAACCTACACACGACATATATGTTTTATGTATGTACGCAGTCATGTACCTGTATAATAAAAAATGCATCACACCAAGAACAATGGTTGCCCATGAAAAATCAAAATGGATACATATTCAAATTCTTATTTGCTTTGTGTGATGTACCAACCTACTTATGTTAAAACAGGTTTACCGGCGACAATGCATTTTCTTAAAGTCAAGTCAGCATTTATGCATGATTAAACTTAACCTCAACAAAAACAGGTTTATAAGCCCATTTAATTGAGTACAAAATCAACCCTTGATACAAAACCGCAATGTAGCACCTATACTTTATGCTTATTAGACTAACAAAACTAATTTAATGGGGGAAGTTTTTATGCATTTATGTATTCGCGTTTCAGCAGACTCACCCTTCGCCCTCTGGTTTATCAGCAAGCTCTTTGAAATTTTGTGCTGTTTTCTCCACGGTCTTGCCAAAGAGACCAATCTCAATGCGTCCAGCTGGTACGCCACCAATGGTGATGTCAAAGAAAACCTGAAATATATGAAGAAAAAAAAAAGAAATAGCAGACATTAGTAAGCGTTTAATATGAATGTATACCTAGAATTATTCACTATCTAGTTAATAAAAGGAAAATGCGGAAATATTAGTGGGGGGCATGGGACTAAATACTGCGTTCAAATAAAACATAAAAGCAAATTTTGAAAGTATGCCAAATGCGTTAAAAATTTATGATCCAGCAAAAAATACCCGCAAGAAGGTAATTAAGCATACATACAAAAAGCTTTAGAAATACCATTAAGTACTATATTTGCTAATCATACCTTATCGGTTACTTTGGGTCCCTTGCTATCGTCAGCAATGGCGATACCAGCCGCCAGCACCACTAAACATAATCCCAAATACAGTTTCATGTTGCGGTTTCCGCTAAACAAACACACACACTTTAATATATATTTAAGAAAGATATTATAGTTCACTAAAAAGCCTCCGATGTCGTCAGCAGTTGGCGAATAAATGAACAGGGAACTGATGTATTTTGATGAGTGGTGCACAATCTTCGGGAGAACTCAGCCGGCCAACATTCAACGTCACGCACTGTTAAATGGGTTTACTGAGAGAATTATTTATTCTGTGCTCTCATGGATT
Source organism: Campiglossa producta (assembly GCA_964058755.1). NCBI lineage: Eukaryota > Metazoa > Arthropoda > Insecta > Diptera > Tephritidae > Campiglossa > Campiglossa producta. The sequence continues at coordinate 86,181,136 of CAXKVI010000004.1, read as the reverse complement.
CATGAAGCGACACGTATTATGTATAAACAGGCGCATAGAAAAATTTCTCGTAAAGAGGAATCTCAAAGAACAAATTGATAAACAAAGCAGATTTTTTTTTTTTTTTTTTTAAGATAGGAATGATTAATTATGACGTTAGTACTCGATAACGATTATTTTTGGACGTTGCCACAAGGCATGAATTTCATACAGAAGTCAGTGCACCAGAATAACTCACAACCCAAAGCCGCATTTTCGTATACATTTATGATACATTTACACTGCACCAAACGCGTCGCATTTGGCAAAGTTATTTCGAGAATGTTTGTCCGCAGAATGAATTTGTTTGCCAAACTAGGCGAATTTAATGTAATTCTATCTGCGAATGAACGGTCTCGAAAAAAACTTTCCAAAAGTTACGCATTTGGTGCAGTGTAAATGGGTTTTCAGTGCAGATTTGGGTATTTGTTTCCTTTAGGGGTCAACTCCTAATAAATTAGCTAAAATTATGGGAGATAGCTCAAAAAGCGGGTTTCGGCCGAAAAGTTATGGTCATAAAACCGAAAAATGGGTCCGATACCAAAATTGGGGCGGAATCCATGGTATTTATGTGCGAAACTCCTTTTTGAGTTGGCGGCCTTCGGCCGCGCTTATAAAAAATAACCCTGAACTACGCCATCCCAAGTCCGGGTGGTTGCCTGAACAGTGGCAATATGCCACGGTACGCATTTTTTGCGCGTTTTTAGGTACAGCCTAATAAAATTACAACAACCACATGAAAACTTGATTGCAAATATCTCTTCAGAGAACCAAAATATTAAAAAAGCGCTTCCGGATTCGTAATCCTGGGGCCAAACCCCGTCTTTTGAGCTATCTCTCATAATTTTAGCTAATTTATTAGCAGTTGACTCCTAAAGGAAACAAATACCCAGGTTTGAACCACAGACAAAGTTGACTGGAGTTTATCCCATACAAATTGGCCGCTTAAACAAAGTTAAACTCGCACTGCCGTTTAAACTTGCACTGAAAAACCTGGCCTAAGAATGTGGAAACAGAAACTAAATGGGGATAAATAATAAAAAAACTCAATTGCTTTTTCTCAAATTTTCACAAATTTGACATCAACATCGAAAAAGCAATTGCGTTTTTTATTAATTTATCCCAATATCTCGATTCTATCAACAGTTATGCGCGAAAAACCGGAACGCGGAACCCCAAAAAAATCAAACTTTTTGAGAAGAGACCGGGGGTTTATTAGACAACTTTTTTGTGTGAAACACCTTCGACGCGCTTGGCGTGCACTTTTTAAAACATTTTAAGGACCTAATGTAATTACAACATGAAAACTTGCAACTTTGATTGCAAATATCTCTTCATAGAAGCAAAAAAATAAAAAAAGGGCTTCTAGATTTTTGATACTGAGGCCAAAACCCGTATTTTGAGCCCATAATTTTAGTTAATTTATTAGCCGTTGACACCTAAAGTATACAATTACCCGAAAATAAGCGAAAAGGAACTCTGTGAAAACTCCCTTGAAGTAGCGCTTAGGATCGAAAAGGGGGTCCTAAAAAGCACAGCTGGGTGCGTTTATGGATTTAATTGAAAGTAAGAGTCCTTCCGGTTTATATGACGAAGTGTTTTCATTATCTTAGGGATGTTTTGGGACTCCTTAAACGCACTTCTGAGGAGTCCTGAAGAACAACTTTTTCATAAATTTTTAGCGGGAACTTTCTACGTTGTGCTCGATCCTTTGGGAGACTTTTAGGATCCTCCAGGAGGGTAAGTGCAGTGCAGCGATCAAGGAGCTCTAACAGAGCACGTTAGTGACTTACAAAACCTTCCAGGAGTTTTCTGTATCGCTGTAACCAACAACAATTTTAAACGCAAAATAATGCGAGGTTTGAAGTTCAAGGCATACTCACTTTTTCCAAATAGGTCCTATATTGACCTGAGTAGGCTATTGAGAAGTACAGTTCTCACTTGGGGAAAAAAGATCACGGTCCATATACCGATTTTTTGTCGTTCCACCGTGTAAAATGCAATTCGACCGATTTAGAACCTGTAAGCTATGGTTGAACTCTGTCGAACGTCAAAAAAACGAATAAGAAATCGACTCGTGTAAAGCCTGATTAAGTCTCACATGACACTTGTCCTAATGTACGGCTCGGAGTCTTGGATAGTCTCGAAAGAAGGTGAGATAACCTTTGGATTATTCGTGAGAAAAGTTCTCCGGAAGATGCATAGTCCTTCCATGATTTCAGTGGCGAGTATCTAAGGATAAGCTGTACGAGGTTTACGCAGACCTGACCCTTGTGTAGGGATTTAAGCCCTAAAAGCTTTGCTGGCTGGATCATGTTATGCGAATGGACAAAGAAGCTTCAGGCTAGAAGGTTCTCCTATCGACACCCGAATACGGCAGCAGATGAATAGCCAGACCTTGATTGAGATGAAGAAAACAGGTGGAGGATGGCATTATCTCTCCTGTTTCCAACAGACGTCAGTCACCCCTAAAAATGGATGAATGACGTGATAGGCAACGGCCAATAAATTGTGATTAATTGAAAAGATCCAACCCTCTTGAAACTGTGTATTCCCTGGACTCCCGCAAGAAATTGATAGTGATTTCCGTCGCCGAAGTACTATAGGTACTATAGCTCTATAATCCCTATACAGAAGAAGCACCCTTAAGTCATCCCCATTGACTGAATGACTCCAGTTTTACCTTCGGTAGATAATTTCGTGATTTCTAAAGTGTTTCCCATATCGACGCATATTGTTACGATAAGGATACGAATACGCCAATGCGATTTGAATGAACACATGCGTTTTGAAATTATGACTTTCTTACAATTTTTAATTACTTATTCAAATGATTATAATTATTAGTTTATTGTTTTTTGTTAAATATGCTACATATGACAGGCTCAAAGCAAAAACTAACTAAAAAAAATGATGTCGGTGTTTTTGAGGCATTTTAAATGGATCTACTTTTATATTTTTCTGAGCTGGACCAATTTGAGAATTTCTCCAAAACGTCGGTTAAAAAGGTAGTTCGTTTTTACTCTAGACTTGTCATTGTAAATTGTACATTATATACTTTAACAAGCTACAACTATACACACTATAAATACAGTTAAAAATACTATATATACTTTTAAAGTCGACATAATGAGATTACTATCATTTAAACTTATCGAATAAGATATTTATTTATCTAACATTGAAAATCAATACATAAAAATATTAGTCGCTAATTTGTAAAAAAAATATAAGACGCAAAATTTGCGAAATGTTGAGTACACATTTTTGTAAAGATTACATTTTAGATAATATCACAATTAATGATAAAAAGTTTATTTACAAAACGAGAAACCGGAGCAAAGTATTTGTATTTCCATTGTAATATTTTTGTAAAAGCAAACTATTAAACTCCGCGGATCATAAATATCTATGGATTAATGGCTACATTATTTTAGGAAAATCTCTAATTTGTGCTTACTTTTGTTTTCCCTAAGTAATAGTACGAATCCAACACGAAAATACAGCCAGAGTATTTATTGATTGCATAGTGAGCAATTTAGAATGAAGGCGCTTTAAAAAAAAAGAACGAGTTTTGCACTGTTGCGGAAGTTTGCAATGCGATATCGCAACATGAATACTAGTTGAGTATAGTGTAAGCATGATTTAGTCATTGCTACCAATTAACGATTCCTGTTGCTCTTCGTCGTTTATTCTAAAAGAAATGTAGCAAAGAAATATTTGTTTAATATATTTTTAATTAATAATATAAACGCTACGTAGCGTATTACTTACCTCACTATATTTGGCTTTCGACATAGACACAATTTCCGATAAATTACTTTGAATAACTTCATCAATGGATCTGAATCATCGTTGCGCATAAGCAATGCTAGCAACATAAGCGCCAAAAATATGGGTATTGAACCCAAATAAAACATCGGTGCATATGGTTTCCGTTTCAAAACGACATCGAAGAGAATAGAGAGTGGTATTTGTAGCGACATGGCAATGGTACCAATTAGTGAGGAGGTAAGAAAGCAACCCCTAAAGGAAGAGAAAACGATTTTAAATAGTTAATCAAATCATTTTATTTTGTTTTACTGAAAACATACCACAACCATAGCGCTTCCGAAATCACAGTACCAACTAAACCATTGAGAAAAAGTAGAGCAAATTGATTTTGATTTGGCAGCTCAAATTGTTCAATTTTGAGAAAATTTAAAATGAAGAATATTGGCCACATGAGTAAAAGATTCCAGAGACCAACAAAACCTGCGGAAAGAAAATTCAAATATATAATTTCATCTCTGGATTGTTTTCGGCACTGTTTCGAGACTTTTTCTATCATTGTACTCGGGACCATTCCTTGACTTTTCGGGATCGTTCAGGAATGCTTTCTGGGAGATTTTCGGGATCATCTCTAAACAATTTTATTATATTATGGTTTTCATTTCATTTCGGACTATTTTGGGAAAATTTTGATATTTTAAATCATTTCGGAAATTTTTGGGACCACTCAGAATGAGTTGCTTAATGGTCCCGAAAAAAATTCAGAAACAGTTTCGAAAAAGCTATGCAAAAAATCCCGAAATAATTCCAAAAAATTACCGAAATGTTTCTAAAAAAAGCTCCCTGAAATGATTACGAAACTATCTAAAAAAAAACTTCCGAATGATTTAAAAAAAGTCCCTAAAGGATCTTAAAAAGGTAGCGAAATGATTCCTAATTTAACCCAAAATAAGTCCGAAATGATTCTATAAAACTCTCGAAATGAACCCGAAAAAGGCTTCAAATGATTTCGAAAAAAAAAAGTTTCTATTATAAATGATTCAACAAAAAAAAAATACCCTAAATGATTTTAAAAAGATCCCGGAATTATTCTGAAAAAATCCCGAAATGATTCTAAAAAACTATCGAAATGTACCCGAAAAAGTGCCAAAATTATTGCGAAAATGTTAAAAAAAAACCGAAATGATTCCAAAAAAACCCAAACTGACATCAAACAGGTCTCAAAATGACCCAAAAAAAGAAATAGATTAGCTACTTACCAAAAAATAAAGGTATATCAACTTTTTCCTCAGTGTCGCTTTTTCGTTTCACAAATACCAAATAAGCGGCATAAAAGAACGCACTGAATAGCGCCAAGAGGGCACCGCGCGACAATTTCGTATCATGCACATCCGAAATGGTGACTGTAACCTGAAAGTAAAAGAAAGCAACAATTAAAACTGCACTCGAGAAATATTTCTCTTCTACATACAATGCCACCAATATTCATTGCCACCGCTATACATTTGGTTATTGTAAATTTATCGCCCACAGCAGAAGGAAAAAGTGCAGCTAACACAAGCGTAAAGAATGATGACGAAGAGCTAAGCAAAGTGACCATTGCCGCTTCACCCAATTCCAATGATAATTGAAAGAAATAATTTGCCGCAAACCACTGTAATGAAATATACTATTTAAGTATTCCTGTTAAATTGCAAATAAAACAGTTTTTAACTTACCAACACACAAAAAAGTAACGCCGTCTTTGCAGTTTTGTGATGAGATTTTTGTCTTCGTATACGCATGCTTGCCGCGTAGGAGAGACGTGCCATTAGAGCTTCGGTTGCTTCATGCGCAGACATTTCACGCACCTCAGCCATTTTACTAAAACGTACACTACGTATGCTGGAATCATCGCTCTCAGTGCCAGAGATGGCGCCACTCGAACGTATTGGAACGAATGTGGGATCGCTCTTAAATTAAAAAACGGAAAAATGTATTTATTTTATATTTGTATTATATTGTTGACTTACCAATGTGGGATTGGTTGAGTAATAGTTCTCATCGTCAGCCACTTGATCCATAACCTACGAAAAATTAAAGGGTCTTAGAGATTTTTTTTTTAATTTTTGGGTATTTCCGAAACACGTACTAAAAATCGCGCGATATAAAATAGTTTCCGAAACTTGTGAAGTGAGCTACCTAAACTGGATGGCGTGACTCACAACAATTAAGCAAAAATATATACATATTGAAGGAATTTATGAAATTAATATAATAATAAAAAAGAGTAACGTGTAAAAGTAGGTCGCCTCCCAGTTGGTGCACCCTGGGTAACGCTAAATGACCTACATAGCCTACACGGCTAGTTTCTTGTATTGCCGGTTCTACGAGAACGGTACCAGTACTTGCGCTGTACCCATCGTGCCGAAACGACCCGGGCCATTTTCTTATATCGACCCGGCCAAGAGCAATACACTCGAGGTGACCCTGTCTGACATTTGGGCAGGGCTACACCTCGCTACAAGAACAACAACAGTAAAGTTAAAAAAAAAATCTATATACCCAGCAAACATGGTTCAACTTTTTCTCCAACCTTTGAAAAACTGTATAGTTCCCAAGTTGATATCCATCACAATTCCCCAATTTTTCTCCAACCTTAGAGAAAACTTTGTAGTTCTCAAGTTGATACTCAACATCATTCTCCAAATATTCTCTAACCTTTGAGATATTTTGATAACTTTTAGCTTTAAAGTTGATATCCAACATATTCTTCAATCTCCAGCGGTTTTTTTTCATATAAAAATATGTAATTTTTGTTGAGAACGCTATGTTGTTGTTGTTGTAACGAGGTGGAGCCCTACCTAAATGTCAGACAGGGTCACCCTGAGTGTATTGCTCTTGGCCGGGCCGATATAAGAAAACAGCCCGGGCCGTTTCGGCACGATGGGTACAGCACAAGTACTGGTACCGTTCTCGTAGAACCGGCAATACAAGAAACTAGCCGTGAGCCAAAAGCCCCAACTACACAAAACTTTATTTCGACTTTAGAAGACCTTAAAGTTGAAGCAAGGTTGAAATTTGGCAACCTCTGAAATTTTGCTTGCTTTGACAATCAGATGTTGATAACTTCTCACTTTAATTTAAGAATTAAAATTTGGAGGAAATAATATTTAATTAATTTTTTCTCTATTAAATTGATAAATTTACCAAAACACTTTGAATGTAAAGAAATAAATAACGAAAACAAATGTATAAAAGAGAAGCGTTCATTGTAGCATACCTCTGAAGTTGAGCGCAAAAATTTGAGGTTGCAAATGTCAGACGAAGTTAACAAAGCTTTATGTATTTGACCCTTAAATGTTTGTTGCGTAGAATAAAGTAAACTAAAACAAAAACAAAACATAATAAAAATAAAAATAAATCATAAATAAATTAAACAGAACAAAAAAAAAAAATTAAGATAAAAAATAATTAATAAATAAATTTGCGAAGTTCCAAAGATTTGGTTTAATTTCTCCCGATTGACCATTCCGATGTATCATTTTTCAAATAAGTACCCACCGTATAGCTGCCATTTTGCCGCTCACACGCCTCACGCCATGGTGTCACCAATCCAATAACAAACAAATAAATTGCGAACATTGATGTTTTAAAGTATGTGCAAAAGAATGGCTTATCAAACCGTTCATTTTCGTAAAGAAACTGTAAGAAACACGAAGAGGTAATCAGTAAAACAAAAAACACTTTTATAAAATTAAAAAATATTTTTAAAAATTTCAATTTACAAGTACCTTTGTTAGCTCACTGGATGACACCCAAATCACATCAACTAACAAAAGCACGACAATACCAAGTATGAGCTTTTGTGTTTTGCTTAACATCTTTTCTAAGTGCATTAAACTCACGCCGGCGGCGTCAGTTAGCCGGCGTGTTGCGTATGATGACGCAGTTCTGTAGTTTTTCAACTGTTGCAACAAATTTGCGTTGTGGCTTTGCTCTGATCTTCGTCGTTTAACTTTTATTTTGATACGTTTTTAAGCGCTTTCACTAGAAATATGAGTTCTTGGATTTGTTGCGAGTCGTATTGTTTGTGTAACCTTCAGGTCGTACCTTTAAATCCCTTCACCACTTCAAAATACTTGGAACTTCTTTTTTTTTGCGTGTCCAAATGTTTTTAAACGTATTTTAGTTAAGCCAGTTGCATTCAGAAATCCAGTTTTCAAAATGCATTTTAAAACTTGTAGTCAGCTAAAAAAAGTAGGTTGCATGAGTTAATATTGTGAGCAAATGAATAACTTAAAGAGAGATTTTATGATTTTTTTTTTTAATTAACAGAGCCTGAAGAAGGTATGAAGGTATGTATAAGAATGACGGGCATCAACCTAGAAGGTTCGAGAGTCATACACCACAAGGAACTGTCCACCCGAAGCCCCGCAAAAACTTGACCAGTACTTATGTCATTTCAGGCTAGACCATGCTATGAATGACTCAAGGCGATTCAACCTATAAAGCATTTCTAAAACCACCCGACGATGGCAGCAAAAGAAGAGGGAGGATACCACAAACAAAACAACTTGGTTGGCAATTTAGATTGTTAGATACAAAATTTGAACTGAGTCACATCGACAACTTCCTTTTGTGCTGCTAAAACAACAAAATCTATAGTTTTTTGTGCATATTAAAAAACGAGCAACGGAGAGCGATTAATTTAATTGTTGCAAGGGGAAGAGGGAGATAAAAGGCAATCAAGAATATATGTACATTAGACTGGCCGTAAATATTTTTTTTTTGGAAATCCTTAAATTTTCGCGTCTTACAATATATGGTTAGGAGTCAAAACAAATCATGTAAATTTTCAGCACGATCGGATGATGCCTTAACGTGCCGAGTTGAGCTCAAGTGGCCCTAAGGGCTCCGGTGGCGAGACCAAAAAAAAAATTTTTTTTTTCTTTTTATCTAATACCTAAATACGTTTCACGTATTGCCGGTTCTGCGAGAACGGCATTTGTGCTTGTACATTACCCTTCGTACCGAAACGACCCGGGTTTGTTTTTTTTATAATAACTCGGCCAAGAGCAATACATTTCGAAGTGACCCTGTCTAACGCGTCACGATTCCCTCACCTATTGTCATCCCCGGACCAGCCCCTTGCAGCACGGCTGCTCCTTATTCTCTTGATCCGGGCTGGCATTGATCCAAATCCTGGCCCAAGAGAGTGGTTCTGCTGCGTTTGTCGTAAGAAAATATACACAAGACGATCACACTCAGTACAGTGTGCATCATGCAAAGGTTGGTTGCATAAATCTAGTTGCTCCAGACTAGATCCTAAAACACACCGGCCCACTAGTTTCTACAAAAGTTTTGTGGCGCCCTGCTGCTCACGTCCTAGGACGTCCCGAGGCAAGCGACGCTCAAATGTTGCTTTATCGCCTTCTACAAATCAAGTCTCCACGACCTGCAATAATTATATTGCCCAGCAGAATATATGTGTTCCCGGCTGTAGCTCGCTCCCTAGTGCATAAACATCTTAAGCATCCACCCATGGCTACTTTCTTCGTAGCACATCAGTTGATGCTTTTAGCACTACCGAGTTTCAACCCCTGTCTCTGAACCCTTTACTAACTTCTTCCGGCACTAGCACGAATGCAAGTCAAGTCCACCAACTTCTGGTCCCTCACTCTTCGTGCACTGTATGTCGGCATAGGATATATGCGTCTGTGGCATCGGTCAAGTGCAACTCCTGCCTAGGCCGATGTCACCTACGCATATGCTCTGGGCTCGCAAACAGAAACCTCTGGACTGATGTGTTCGTCGCGCCTTGCTGTCGAGTTGTGCAGCCCTCAACGCCGACGGATGTACACTCATCTAATAATGAACGAAATCCGGAGATCAATATCGCGACCTAGCCTACCACCATCTAGGCGTACACATCAGTCTTTAACTCCCAGAGTGACCATTGCCTCTCCTTCGCAATTTAAATTGTTACAATTTAACTGCAACGGCTTGACCGGCAAGATAGCGGAGATAACCACATTTATGCAGCTACATAAAATCAAAATTGCTGCAATCCAGGTGCCAAAACTTGGCCCCCACTCGAATCTCCGAGCGAGTGGAGGCTACCACGTACTCCGGCATGACCGTACGGACGGCGGAGGTGGTCTCGCGTTTCTGTTCACCATACGGTGCAGTATTTGATATCAACACTGACCAAAGAGACTTACCCTTAGAGTGTCAGGGTATAGTTATACAATCTGGTGGTGTTGATCTCGAGCTAATCAATATATACATTACATTTACCCTGCGGGTTAGGGGTTTAGAATATGCCCGAGGTAGGCATACCGGTCGTAAGAGGCGACTAATATGCACATAGGTAATTGACGTGCTAACTCGATGGTTGATCTACGGATATGATGCCTCTAACCTCTCATTACCCATCTTCTCCTTCCTCATGGATGGAGGGATGCCATGACCTAGAAGGTACCACTGGTCATACCAAATCGCTACCACGACAGTCGGGCAGTACCGCAAGGGAGCACCGCAGCGTACCGGGGTCATATCCGGCCAAGGACTGTCAACTTCAGCATCACTCCCCAAAACCTTCGGGGAGTGTTTTGTTGTTAACAACAACAACAACAATATATACATTCCTCCCGTCACCTGCTGCCCCAGAAGTTATCGTCCTGACCTTAGGGCGTTTATTTGTGGCGATAACCGTATCATCATGGGCGATTTTAATGCCCACCATGAAATGTGGCATTCACACCTTTCTGTGGACGGCAGACGATGGGAATTAGCCGAGCAAATTGACACTTCCTCTTTCTGTACTGTGAACGGAGACACCCCAACAAGGATGGCTGTTAACTGCAGTACCTCCCGGACCTTACTATTGTTAGCCCGGAGTTAATTAACAGCATAAACTGGCAACCTATGGTGGCCTTGTCATCCGACCACCTGCCTATCATCCTGTCCGTCGATCGTGCCACGGATTTCATTACTTCGGAGAAAAGAACATACGTGAATTTCAAAAAGGCTAATTGGGTCGGCTTTTTGGAATTCACGGAGAGCTCCTTTGGTGATCTTCCCATTCCCACTACACTACACGTTGGCGAGCGTAACATACGTGAGGTCATTAAAAAGGCTACAGCCCGTCTTCCCAGCTGAGGCCGCAGCCTTGGCCAACGAACGTGACCTCATACGCAACATCGATCCCTCTAACCCACAGATCGGTGATCTCAACGTGGAAATCAGACGGCTGGTTAACGTACACAAACAAACCAAATGGGAGGAACACCTCAGGTCTTGTAACCTCTCTACCGGTATTGGGAAATTATGGTCCACCGTCAAGTCCTTGTCGAATCCTTCGGGTCCACCAAAAAATGTCGACATTACCTTTGGTAACAAGACATTAAATGACCCCAGGAATTATGCACAGGCTTTTTGTCGACAATATGTCCCACACCCTGCGCAAGACAAGACAAGACGTGGAATCTTCAGGCGCGCGCATAAACACAAAAACGATGCCCCCGTTCCCATCACCGCTACATAAAATATTTAAATATTTAACTGCCGTCTTCAACCTGTCTCTGATCACAGCTGTCATACCCGACAAATGGAAGCAGGCAACTGTGATCCCACTACTAAAGCCTGGCAAGCCAGCTAACGTTGGGGAGTCATATCGTCCGATATAACTCCTCTCGCCAGTAGTAAAGACACTTGAGGCGGTCTTACTCCCGCTCTACACATCACATTTGATGTTAGCCGAGCACCAACATGGCTTCAGGAAAGGTAGGAGCACAACATCTGCTCTAAATGTCATAAACACTCAGATAACTGACGGTCTAAATCAAAACAGGCCTAATGACAGGACGGTTCTAGTTGCACTTGATTTGAGTCAAGCTTTTGACACAGTAAATCATGGGCAACTTGTATCTGATTTGGAAGACTCGTCACCGATATGGTCACCGGGGCTTGCAGACGTTCACTGGAATCAGCTTCATGCCTGTCAAAACACCGCGCTCAGAACCGCAACGGGGTGCGTCCTTATGTCACCTATATCTCATAAACACAATGAGGTGGAAATGCTTCCAGTTAGGGAGCATAATGAAATGCTAAACAAGCAGTACCTACTGAATTGCTGTAAACCACAGAATCCCGGTAGACAACTGCTTGAACTCATTCCGCCTCCTAGGACCATAAGGTCGCATTTACGTAAACATTTTGATGAGATCCGACACTATATAACAACGCCGTTTGATCAACAGGTGCATAAACAGGCCTTGGGGCATATCCATACAACGTCTGTTGGCCCTTACTCTGCGCTCTGTCCGCTAAACAATGTCTTACATGCCGCAACACCTGGCATTTCTGAAAAGGAGCGTCATCTTCCTCGAGAGACAAGGGTCACTCTGGCTCAATTACGCTCTGGATATTGTAGCAGGTTAAACTCCTACATATCTAGACTGAACCCTGATGTGCCGAATGTATGTCCGGCATGCGACTCGTCCCCCCACAATACCAATCACTTATTTTCTTGCTCTTCTGAGCCCACTCTTCTAACACCCATCCCTCTTTGGTCCAACCCTATTGAAACTGCTAGTTTCCTTGGACTACCGTTAGAAGATATTGATGACAATTTAGGTTAGGCAGGACTACACCTCGTTACAACAACAACATCGATAATATTATAGTCGACGATATCACATATAAATTTTGGTTTCGATCGGAGACCGTACACGAGGATCAAGGTGCAGATTGCCCTATGCAGACTAAAACCACCGGAACTTTGAGCTCAACTCGGCACGTTAAGGCATCATCGGATAGTGCTGAAAATTTACATGGTTTGTTTTGACTCCTAATCACATATTTTAAGACGCGAAAATTTCAGGATTTTCAATTTTTAATTTTCTTCATACAAGCTGCGGCCAGTCTAATGTACATACCATAACTAGATTGATTTACACACATTATTAATACTGTTTAGGAATTGGAACCGATTTATTCCTAACTTGGTCTACTCACTGGTTACATGCAAATTATCTATAATTAAATTAGTTTAATTCAAGAGACGAGGAATTTTGATAACAACAAACTACGTCGGCGACAAATACAAAATATATTGTACATAGTCCGTTAGAGTTTTGGCGTGGATGATAACACAAAGGGCTTTCTATCATACTATACCCTGCATATTAGTCTGATTTTATAATAACGGAACAAAAAGTACTTCTCCCGTGACACAACAAAACCAAGTAACTAGTTTTTTCAAAATGTTGGGAAATTAAGGATTTGAGTAGCAGCCAGAGCTGGGTAGTAATCATTACTTTAGGAATTAAATTACTTCCAATTCCCCATTACATGTACTTGGTAAAAGTAATCAATTCCTTTTCTGAAAAGAATACCAAAAGTATTTGATCGTTTTGAGGCTCAAGTACAAAATGTAATTGCCGCGCCATTACTTTTGAAAGGAATTGAAAATGTAATTGAAATTTTTTCAATTACATTACAAGGAATGGAAAATGTACTTGAAAATTTCCAATTCCTCAAAGGAATTGCAAAAGTAATTGAAAAGCTAATGAAGGTTCATGAGCGTACACAATCATTTGCGATTAAAAGGGTGGTTGTTTGTGGCCATACTACATATTATTTAATATTGGGGTCTATCAGCTATTTAGGGTTTAGAATATGCCCGAGGTAGGCATACCGGTAGTAAGACGCGACTAATATGCATGCACTTAGGTAATGACGTGCTAACTCGATGGTTGATCTACGGATATGATGCCTCTCACCTCTCATTACCCATCTTCTCATGGATGGAGGGATGACAAGACGTATAAGGTTCCACTGGTCATACCAAATCGGTACCACGACAGTCGGGCAGTACCGCAGCGTAGCGGGTTCTTATCCGCCCAAGGACTGTCAACTTCGGCATCACTCCCCAAAGCCTTTGGGGAGTGCTTTGCTGTTAACAACAACAACAACAACAACAACAACAACAACAACAACAACAGGGTTTTATCCAGCGTGAATTGTAGGTATTTTGCTTCCGCTGAAAAACTTATACGACAGCTTCCTAGGCATGGATCTAGCATAGACAGCTTTCTTCGCCGAGTGAAAGGCACCAATACGGTTTTATTGAGATAACCCTTTCTTGGCACGCCATCTTTCAATGATAAGCAGGGCTTGTGCATGCGATTAGATATTGATTCGTCATGCATCCCTGGTGATGTCCTTCTAAGCTGCTAAACATAAAGGTAAAACAGGGCGTCAAAAGTGGAGAGCAATGAACAATACCGATGCATAACGCCTCTGGCTTTCTTAACGGTCTCCACGGCCACGAAACTCGCTTTCTTTTCAAAATTTTACGTTTCATCATTAAATACTGCCGATCAAGAGGGCTTTGCCCCGGGTTATATTTGGACTTCGATATATTTCGATAAATTTATCGATAACTGAGTGATCGGTCAAAATGTGATTGCCCAAAAACCTTAAAGTCTACATACAATATGGGTATCACACGAAAGGGAAAGGCCCCAGGTTTCACGTGGATTCGATATATTTCGATAAATAATTCAAAACTGTTTGGAATCGCTTCCGGCCTTTGAAACGGTTTCGACTGCGTTCTTTTTCAAATCAAAATAACGGTTACGGTACCGCTGCTGGACTTTCTTGTCTAACATCGAGTTAAAGAAATCGCACGAGAGGTATTCGCCTTGTCTGAAACTTCAGTTGCTCCCGTAGGGCTGGGAAAGGCCATTCACAATCCTGACGGATTGGAGAGTGATTTTAGGTTCCCTATGTACAGTCACTTTTCAGAGCAGAAAACCCAGGACATCGCCATGGATCTCTGCGCAGTGGAACCACCCGGGGTTTTACCTCGGTCAAGGACTGTCACTTTCAATGTAACCCTGTTTAGTATGTTTTGTCCCATTCCGAAACTATCATCCTCCCCCCTTGCAGCAGGGCTGCAAGATATTCTATTGTTACGGGCGGGCGTTGAGTCGAACCCCGGACCAAAAGAATGGATATGCAGTGTCTGTTGCAAAAATATATATATTAAACGGTCGCATTCTGTGCAATGCTTCTCGTGTAAGAGATGGCTGCATAAATCTGGATGTTCAGGGCTTAACCTTAACATCCACAGACCCCGTACTTTCTTTAGTACTTTCGTGGCCCCTTGTTGTTTGCGCCCTCGGGCGTCCCGCGGTAAGCGCCGACTAGCAGCACTTCTGCTATACCCGCCACACAAACTCCAGACTGTTGCTCGTGCCTTATGGCGTCAACATCACGCGCAGCAGCTCAACACTCTCGCTCCCACCGGAGCAGTTTAGACATGAGCAACTCCGAGCACCAGTCTCTCTCTGTTTCTACATCACACCCCCCCCTCCCGTTTAAATTCTCACGTGAGTCAGGATCAACATCTTCTCGCACCTGTCTCTACGTGTACTGTTTGTCGGCAAAGATTATACACGCTCTCGTCATCGGTCAAATGCAATAACTGCTTAGGCCAATGCCACGTACATCTATGCTCTGGGCTCGCTAACAGGAACCTCTGGACGGATGCGTTCATCGCACCATGCTGTAACACACCTCAAACTACGACGCCAGCCAACCCGGTTACACCGGGTCCACAGCTAACTAGGCTGAGGCACAGCCTTGGTCTTAGCCTACCAACACCTGGGCGAACACATCCGTCTCTCACGCCTATGGTTAACTCGACATCGACCCCACCGGCGCACTTCCAAATCTTACAGCACAACTGTAACGGATTAACTGGTAAGATCGCAGAGATAACTAATTTGATGACGCAATATGACATAAAACTTGCCGCAGTCCAAGAAACCAAGCTCAGTCCTAGGTCGGACCTCATTACCTATGGCGGATATAACATCCACCGGAAAGACCGTCATAGAGTAACAGGAGGTCTGGGAGGTGGTCTAGCGTTCATAACGCACAACTCTGTACAGTATCATCTAACGGATGATATCTTAGAAAGCCAAGGTATTACCATCCGTACAGGAGATGTCGATCTGCAAATCATTAATATCTACATACCCCCTGTCTCAAGTTGCCCCACCGGCTATCACCCCGACATTAGCCTGCTATTACGAGGAGATAACCGCGTGATCCTGGGCGACTTCAATGCGCACCACGACATGTGGCACTCAAACTTGCCGGCAGACAGTAGGGGGCATGTACTTGCAGAACAAATAGATGATACGGCTTTCTGTACATTGAACGGAGACGCCCCAACGAGAGTATCGGGTAACTGCTATAGTTCGCCAGATATTTCTATCGTAAGTGCAGGACTATTGAACAACACCAATTGGCGACCCATACTCACGTTGGCGTCTGACCATCTCCCAATAGTCATTACCATCGAACGACCGACGGACTTTATTACACCTGAGCATGGTACATATATTAACTTTACCAAGGCGGACTGGGACAGTTTTCAGACATATACGGACGAATCCTTGGCTGCTCTATCCATTCCTACGGACGTACGCAAAGGCGAACGAGACTTCCGCAACATCATTGACTCGGCCTCTAAACGCTTCATTCCTGCGGGTCGAATATCTCAAATAAGACCAAATATCCCCGCGGAGGCAGCGGCCATGGCTAGAGAAAGAGATGAAGTGCGAAGTCTCAACCCCGCAGACCCCCGTATAAAGGATCTCAACGCGGAAATTCGTAGGTTGGTCGATAAACATAAACTGGCCAAATGCAAACAACAGATGGAAACAGAGGTCAAGGAAGCCATCAGACAGGCTAAGCCCTCAAAATCCATCGGCCCCGACGGCATTGCCATGAAGATACTGAAACATCTAGGCCAGGAGGGACACAAATACTTAGCGGCTCTATTCAGTCTTTCACTGAATACTTTCGTCATTCCTGAAATATGGAAAAAGGCGAGAGTGGTTCCATTACTAAAACCTAGAAAACCGGCAAACATAGGCGATTCATATCGCCCAATATCACTTTTGTCACCGGTAGTGAAGACGCTAGAGTCCATTTTGCTCCCGTATTATACTGCAAATCTGCACCTAGCTAGTCATCAACATGGCTTCCGTAAGCTGCACAGCACCACCACCGCACTCAATGCCATTACAACGCAAATAAATAGCGGCCTAAATCAAAACCAACCAAATCACAGGACTGTGTTAGTGGCACTTGACCTGTCGAAAGCTTTTGACACAGTCAACCATGCCACTCTCATACAAGATCTGTTTGAGACACAGATACCTGATGGTTTAAAGAGATGGACCGCTAATTATTTGAATGGACGGCAGGCGTCGGTTAACTTTAGAAACGCAACATCAAAACCTAGACGTATTAGACAGGGGGTGCCACAGGGTGGTGTCCTATCCCCGACACTGTTTAATTTCTATCTATCGAAGATGCCCCCACCACCAGAGGGCGTCTCCGTCGTTTCATATGCCGACGACTGTACAATAATGGCGACGGGGTAGGGCCCCTATACTGATGAACTCTGTACGAGAATCAATGGTTACCTCTGCGACCTTTCCAGGTTTTTCACTGAGCGAGATCTAACAATATCTCCGACAAAATCAACGGCGACGCTTTTTACGACATGGACGCACCAGGTGAGAAATGAATTAGACATTTTCGTTGATGGCACTAAGCTACCAACTGTCAGCCACCCAAAGTTATTAGTGCCCTGCGGGTTAGGGGTTTAGAATATGCCCGAGGTAGGCATACCGGTCGTAAGAAGCGACTAATATGCACATAGGTAATGACGTGCTACTCGATGGTTGATCTACGGATATGATTCCTCTCACCTCTCATTACCCATCTTCTTCTTCCTCACGGATGGAGGGATAACATGACCTAGAAGATTCCACTGGTCATACCAAATCGCTACCACGACAGTCGGGCAGTACCGCAGCGTACCGGGGTCATATCCGGCCAAGGACTGTCAACTTCGGCATCACTCCTCAAAACCTTCGGGGAGTGTTTTGCTGTTAACAACACCAACAACAACAACAACAACAACTACAACAACAACAACAACATTAGGGATGACACTGGATAATACTTTCTCATTTGCTGGTCATGTGTCTGCAATGGTCTCAAAGGTACGTGGTCGCAACAAGATCCTCAAGTCACTTGCCGGCAGTACTTGGGGAAAAGACAAAGAAACGTTGCTGACTACATATAAGGCCATTTACCGACCAGTCTTTGAATATGCTGCACCCATATGGTTGTTGTTGTTGTTGTTAACAATGCATTGCCCTGTCTAGAGTGTATGATCATTCCGAAGATCTTCATCAAGCTCTTCTAAGGGGAGTAAAATTTTATTTCATATTTTTTATTTTATTTTTTTTTTGTATCGAGATGGTCGCCTAATGTACATAACACCAACTGGACGAAGTTACAAGTCTGCCAAAATACTGCCATCAGAACTGCTACGGATGTCTCCTCATGTCTTCCGAGTCTCACCTCCATCAGGAGGCAAAACTGCTCAATGTAAAAGAGCATGCGGAAATGCTGAGCAGGCAATTCCTTCTGAACTGCCACAAGCCAGCACATCCAAACCGTCATCTTTTGGACATAGATCCGCCCCCGAGAGACATAAGGAGACATCTCCGTAAGCATTATGATGAGATCCGGCATCATATTACCTTGCCGTTTGATCTGCAGAATCATAAGCGGGCTCTAACCGACATCCACACCGAGTCGGTAGACACTTTTGTCGGATCTCTACCTGTGAATCCCGTTCTGAACAGTCCTCCACCGGATATTGCTGAAGAAGAACGCACCTTACCAAGGGAGACAAGAGTGACCTTGGCACAGCTTAGGTCTGGATATAGTGTAAGGTTAAACTTCTACTTATCCAGACTTAATGATACAATCTTAAATACATGCCCTGCATGTGGTAGGACCCCCCATGATACTCTACATCTCTTCAATTGTTCATCTGAACCTACTCTTCTAACCCCTCTGTCCCTCTGGACAAACCCTGTTGAAACTGCACGTTTCCTTGGACTCCCCTTAGAAGAGCTTCGGGGGTGTAAAAGTAGGTCGCCTCCCAGTTGGTGCACCCTGGGTAACGCTAAATGACCTACATAGCCTGCACGGCTAGTTTAGTTTCTTGTATTGCCGGATCTACGAGAACGGTACCAGTACTTGTGCTGTACCCATCGTGCCGAAACGACCCGGGCCGTTTTCTTATATCGACCCGGCCAAGAGCAATACACTCGAGGTGACCCTGTCTGACATTTAGGCAGGGCTACACCTCGTTACAACAACAACAACAAGATCTTCGGAATGATCATACACTCTAGACAGGGCAATGCATTGTTAACAACAACAAGGTTTAGGATCCCTAGCAATTTCTGTTGTTGTTGTTAACAGCAAAAACATTCCCTAAAGGTATTGGGGAGTGATGCCGAAATTGACAGTCCTTTCCCGGATATTAACCCGGTACGCTGCGGTACTGCCCGACTGTAGTGGTAGCGATTTGGTATGACCAGTGGAACCTTCTAGATCATGTCATCCCTCCATCCGTGAGAAAAGAGAAGATGGGTAATGAGAGGTGAGAGGCATCATATCCGTAGATCAACCATCAAGTTAGCACGTCATTACCTATGTGTATATTAATCGCCTCTTACGACCGGTATGCTTACCTCGGGCATATTCTAAACCCCTAACCCGCAGGGGCAATTTCTCGTACTAGCCAGACTGTCTCGGTAGCGCTTTGTTTGGCCCGATTGATTCCTCGGGTGGTAGATTTTACCAAAGATATGTTCTAAACCTTTCCAGTATCGAATTGTGATGCGAACAATTTGATTTGATCATAAGACGCCGGGCCACGCAATGCTATGACTTGTTTTACTCTACTGTTGTTGTTTAATCCTGTTTAAATCCCAGATCTGGGCGTTGTTGTTGTTGTTGTAACGAGGTGTAGCCCTGCCCAACGCGTATTTTTCCTTAACCTAAATTGTCATCAATATCTTCTAACGGGAGTCCAAGAAAACTGGCAGTTTCAATAGGGTTGGACCAAAGAGAGATGGGTGTTAGAAGAGTGGGCTCAGAAGAGCAAGAAAATAAGTGATTGGTATTGTGGGGGGACAAGCCGCATGCCGGACATACATTCGGTACATCAGGGTTCAGTCTAGATATGTAAGAGATTAACCTGCTACAATACCCAGAGCGTAATTGAGCCAGAGTGACCCTTGTCTCTCGAGGAAGATGACGCTCCTCTTCAGAAATGCCAGGTGTTGCGGCATGTAAGACATTGTTTAGCGGACAGAGCGCAGAGTAATGGCCAACAGACGTTGTATGGATATGCCCCAAGACCTGTTTATGCACCTGTAGATCAAACGGCGTTGTTATATAGTGTCGGATCTCATCAAAATGTTTACGTAAATGCGACCTTATGGTCCTAGGAGGCGGAATGAGTTCAAGCAGTTGTCTACCGGGATGCTGTGGTTTACAGCAGTTCAGTAGGTACTGCTTGTTTAGCATTTCATTATGCTCCTTAACTGGAAGCATTTCCACCTCATTGTGTATATGAGATATAGGTGACATAGGGACGCACCCCGTAGCGGTTCTGAGCGCGGTGTTTGACAGGCCTGAAGCTGATTCCAGTGAACGTCTGCAAGCCCCGGCGACCATATCGGCGACGCATAGTTCAGGATCGGCCGACCAATTGCCTTGTACGTTACCAGCAACGTTTCTTTGTCTTTACCCCAAGTACTGCTAGCACGGCTAGTGACTTGAGGATTTTGTTAGGGCTCAGTAATTTTGAGACAATTGCAGCTGAATGGGCAGCGAAAGTGTGCATGCTGTCGAAAGTCACTCCGTATGCCGACGTAGCTTGTAGATACTATTAGAAACCGAAACCAAAACCACAAAACTTCTAGAACATGTGACTCTATCCTTTAGTAAGAAAATTGGCGACGTCGCTGGGTTCACCGGTCATTTTTTGGACATTCATTATCGTAAAAGTATTGTTTCGCCTGTAACTATACTGCGACCGAAGCTTCTTAAATCCCTTGCACTTGAAATGGAATAGACTTAAGTCTCGGAGATTATCCTTAGAAAAGTTGATGACAAAGATATTTTTCTTTCCAACTTTGTTGCATCGTTGCTTTGGCTGATAAATTATTCAACAAACCGCCTAAATTATTTCAGCTCATTGTACGTGCCTAATGATTAGTAAATATGTAGATAGTACTCCATATTTAGCCTTTTTAATTCCGCTTATTATTATTATCCAAATTCGAGTTCACTTTGGAGTCAGCTTACAAGCGGCGAATTTTCTGTGTTCAAAACATCATAGACGCTAAATAAAACTATTTTTTGTCTTTGAGTATGTTGTAAAGAATGTACTTCTGTGGACATATGCAGCTAAGCATTTCTATATTTATTTATTAATATATACAGAGAGGCCTACAAACGAGTCTGCGATCACTTACATATGGCAGGCCACCGACCCACTCGCTATGGAATATCTGTTTGCTAGCCAAATGCTCCGCTTTGCTACATAGTCAGTCATAAACATTAATTAATTATTTTGAATTATTCCACCTTTGTTTATTATTGCGAGTTTAATAAACAAAACAGGCGGCGCCACTTTGCTTACCGAATTACGCCTTCCATTCCCTTTTGCAGACGTTCCTACTTTGTTGCCTTTCTTTACTTCAAATCAAAGACTATGCTAACTGCATGCACTTCTCTTTTACGCTTTTGTTTATAACTAAACCCTCGCAAATTGATTAGAATTGTTCTTTAATTTATATTTAGTTTTTTTTTTTACTTAAATTTTTCCACTTTGCTGTTTTGCTTTTCTGACTTTTTTCTATTTGACAGCGAGTTTTCCATTAATCGACGAGGTTGCCAGATGGCTTTGTTCGCGTAACATGCTATCAGCTGTGATATTATTAGGCCAGAGGCGAATAAAATCCTGCAAGATACTGTGACTTTGATATGCAACCGCGTGGAAGCAACGACTTGTCACAATCACTGCTTACAATTAATTATTCATTAGGTTAACATGGATTTTGTTTTTAATTTGTTTGTTATATTTCTTTTATTTACTTGTAAGTCTTTCACTTGAAAATTTTCACCAAATCAAAATAAATTCCAATTTCAAAGAACACAGAATGTCAAAGTACTCAAAAGTTAAATTTTGGTATTAGTTTCCTTTAGGGGACAACTCCTAATAAATTAGCTAAAAATATGGGAGATACCTCAAAAGACGCGTTTTGGCCTCAGGATCACGAATCCGGAAGCGCTTTTTTAATTTTTTATTTTAGTGAAAAGTTATGGTCAAAAAACCGAAAAATGACCCGGGTCCGATACCAAAATTGGGGCGGAATCCATGGTATTTATGTGCGAAACACCTTTTTGAGTTGGCGGCCTTCGGCCGCGCTTATAAAAAATAACCCTGGGCTACGCCATCCCAAGTCCGGACGTGTGACATAACCGTGGCTACCGCCACGGCGCGACATTTTTTGCACGTTTTTAGGGACAGTCTAATAATATTACAACAACCACATGAAAACTTGAAACTTTGATTGCAAATATCTCTGCAGAGAAGCAAAATATTAAAAAAGCGCTTCCGGATTCGTGATCCTGAGGCCAAAACGCATCTTTTGAGGTATCTCCCATATTTTTAGCTAATTTATTAGGAGTTGTCCCCTAAAGGAAACTAATACCTAAATTTTGATTGACTTTGCCTTTGCAGTCGAAGTAGTCAATGTGAGCTAACTTGCTGTCAATGGAAAAGTATGTAAAGGGTCAAATACATAAAGCTTTGTTAACCTCGCCTGACAGTTGCTACCTCAAAACTTTGCGTCGAACTTCAGAGGTATGCTACAATGAACGCCTTGACGCTTCTCTTTTATACATTTGTTTTCGTTATTTATTTCTTTGTATTCAGAGTGTTTTGGTTAATTTATTAATTTAATAGAGAAAAAGTGAATTAATTATTATTTTCTCCAACATTTTATTCTTTAATTAATGCAAAGTCATCAACATCTGATTGTCAAAGAAAGCAAAATTTGAGAGTTTGCCAAATTTCAACCTCGCTTCAACTTTGAGGTCTCCAATTTGCCATGCTTGGTTTAAATACGTATACTGAACTTTTCTGTCAAAGTCAAAGTTTGAGGTAAAGCCAAAGTAAAGTTTTATGTAACTGACCCATAACTCCCGCTATAAAGCTTTGTTAACCTCGCCTGACATTTCCAACCTCAAAACTTTGCGCTTAGCTTCAGATGTATGCTACAATTCAGAGTATTTTGGTAAATTTATTAATTCAATAGAGAAAAAATGAATTAATTATTATTTCCTCCAAATTTTAATTCTTAAATTCAAGCAAAGTTATCCACATCTGATTGTCAAAGCAAGCAAAATTTGAGAGTTTCCCAATTTCAACCTTGCTTCAACTTTGAGGTTTCCCATTTGCCATGTTTCGTTGAAATACGAAAAGGTCATTGTGTATCAATACCAAGTGTAAACTCTTCTGCATAGAAAATTAAAAAAAAAGTGAATTTACGAATTAAAAGTATTTATATGTTACGTCATAATCCGCACGCTTAACGCCTCGGCTACATCGACATCAATAGGGCGGGTGTCAAATGCGTTACTTAAAATTTATGCAATTTTTGTATTTACCACATCTTAAAATGAGCGAGAGAGGCTGTGATAGATTTCTTGTGACTTTCTCTTATAGAATACCGAAATCATCTCAAGTCACAAAAATTATATCTAATGAAATATCTCAAATTTAGTGACTTGATATGAGACAGAAATACAGAATACTGGTATAGAGATGTGAGATACCCTAGGCAGTCCGCAGATGAGGTGCATCATCATAGACGCGTACTCGTCATTACACTGAGCACGAATTTCCCTGGGTCTCAAGATCTGCACACGACGCTGTAGAAAAAAAAGCACACAAAGAACTCTCAAAATTGCAATTTTAATTAATTAATACATTTTCCGTACATTATTAACACATATTTCTTCCGATTGTACAAATTTTCTATTTTTTCTTTCAAAAGAAACAATTAATTTTATTTGAAAAAAGAAAGCAAAGCCACGGCACACAAAAATCGAGCAGCATGTAGTTTTCATGCTTTGCCACTTTCGTGCAGCTGCCGATTCGTGTGCAGCTCTTCATGCAAATATATGTGTTCAGCAACAAAGCGTAAAAAAAACGAATGTAGCGTCTAATACGCCTCTATGACGATTCGCTCCGTGTGCGGACACGCTTGCTGAATACCAAATTGTCTCAAAATTGAATTTGACCACGAAATGTCTCTAATAGTGACTAGATACTCCTTACAGAATTCCACCATAAGATTCAACTTTATATTTGGGGTGTAAAAGTAGGTCGCCTCCCCGTTGGTGCACCCTGGGTAACGCTAAATGACCTACATGGCCTACACGGCTAGTTTATACGTATTGCCGGTTCTACGAGAACGGTACTAGTACTTGTGCTGTACCCATCGTACCGAAACGACCCAGGCCGTTTTTTATAACGACTCGGCCAAGGGCATTACATGCGGGGTGACCCTGTCTGACATTTGGGCAGGGCTACACCTCGTTACAACAACATAAAACAATTTCATACAAACTGGCATATAAATTTTAAAGTTTACTTGAGAAAATGGCCGTAATAGTACATTTACACAAAAATTGCAAATATGGCGCTTTTTTCCATACAAATCCTTTCTTCCAAATTTGGTATTCCATCACATTTGACCTCATTTGCCGAACAATTTAGTCCACTTTTGCTCAAAATAGCAACCTTGCGGCTGTTCCACATTTAGAATAGCCCAACAAGAACCTTAATGGACAATTGACGTGTGATAATTTTTGGACTATGCACAGCTGTAAATAACAATTTCAACTACTTTTTTTTTAAGAAAATGGGCAAACTCTACCAGGAAAATACTTTTCTTTTAATATTACTCTACAGGTATTTAAATCATCACGGTAATGCATTTTCTTTCGGTGGCTTTTTGTCCTGGTAGAAGATGTTTGCAGGGATGGTAAGCCAAAAGCAAATTTACCAATGTAAACGGTGTCGAACTGGCTCATTTGAATTCGCCAAATTTAGTGTGATGTAGGTAGGTAGGTTCAAGTGGCTGCCGCAGAGGCACACTTAGGCCAGTTTTGAAAGGCCCGTTGTGATACCACCAACACAAGGAAAGTCAGCCCCGGGACCCAGCCATATGGAAAATCCCTGAGTTGTTGGGATTTTCCACATAGCAGAATCCCGGGACTGACACTCCTAAACCGACACCGTTACTCCTCCTCGAACCACTTAGATGACTTTATGAAGCCCATCAAGTCCTTTATGTCCAGTTCCGTGATCTGGCTTAGGCTATCTAGGAACGGAACTCCCAAAAAGCGCCGCTTAAAGCCGGACAGTTGCAGATGAGGTGCTCCACCGTTTCCTCCTCCTCATCATCTTTGCAACTCCTGCAGCATCGTCGGTAGGGCACACTTAGCCTTTCTGCATGCCTACCAATGAGGCAGTGACCGGTTAATACCCCTATCAATATGCAGATTTCCCTCCTAGTTAGGGCATAAATGCGTCTAGACCTTTTAAGATCCCATTTTGGCCAGGTTTGTTTCGATATCCGACACCCTGGGGATTGCAGCCATCTTTCGTTGGCTTGACGGAGTGTGTGCTCCTTCAGCATTAGTTTGCATGTGGCAAACGGCATACCTAAGCGCTCTTTATCCCGAAGAACCTGCTTGGTCGTGCCCTGCCTGGCAAGCTCGTCTGCCTTACAGTTTCCCTCAATGTCCCTATGTCCCGGGACCCATATGAGGTTTACGCGGTTCTGTTGGGCCATCTCCTGAAGAGATCGACGACAGCTGAGCGTCAGTTCAGAGTTGAACGTGTATGAGCCAAGGGATTTGATTGCCGCTTGGCTATCGCTGAAAATAGTGATGTCTTCTCCGATAACACGTTTGCTTAACCAGGCCGCGGCGTCCCGGATTGCCGAGACTTCCGCCTGGAAGACGCTACAATGATCAGGTAGTCTGAAGGAGAGCTCAAGGTCCAAATCCCTTGAATAAACCCCTCCTCCAACTCTGCCGTCCAACTTCGAGCCGTCGGTGTATATGGAAGTACCACCATTTGTTTCGGGACACCAATCCGTCCTCTCCCAGTCTTCTCTGCTGGGAATGTTTATTTTGAAACAGCTATCCCCGACTGTAGTGGTCGCACAATCTGTGCTTAGAGGGAGAAAGCTGTAAGATTCCAGAATACTGGAGTGTCCAATAGTACCCACACCCCAACTGGAGGTTTCTCTTAGGCGCAGAGCTGATGCCGCCGCTGACCGAAACCCTTCCAGATCAAGTGGCAAAATGCCCAGAATGGCCTGGAGGGCTTCGTTGGGCGTTGTCCTTAGCGCACCGCTTATACAGATCATATTGGATCTATGGACTTTCCGCAACAGATTCAGGTATGTTGTCTTGCTCAGTGCCGGCCACCATACGACGACTCCATACAGCATGATTGGGCGAATGATGGCCGTGTAGATCCAACTGCATACTCTAGGGCTGAGCCCCCATTTCTTGCCAATGGCTCTTTTGCATGTGTAAAGAGCGATGCAAGCTTTCTTCTGGCGCTGAAGAACATTCTCCTTCCAATTCAATTTCCTGTCCAGAACTATGCCTAGAAACTTGGCCTTATCCGACAAGCCCAGGCGCGTGCCATCTAGTTCTGGTAGGCTTAGTGGCGGTATTTTGTACCGGTTGGTGAAGAGGACAAGTTCCACTTTCCCCGGGTTGATACTAAGTCCGCAGCGAGAGGACCACCTCGAAACCTCTCGCAGTGCTACTTGCATCAGGTCACACAGAGTTTGTGGGAACTTGCCTCTGAATGCAATAGCTAAATCGTCTGCGTATGCCACTATCTTCCCGCCCCCCCCAGCTTGTGTCACGTAGCAACGAGTTGACTGTGAGGTTCCATAAAAGCGGGGAAAGAACACCACCCTGGGGCGTTCCCCTTGTGACATAGCGTGATAACTCGACCGTACCAAGTGAAGAAGCTATTTTCCTTCCTCTTAGAAGTTGGTCAATTAAACCAGTTAGAGATCTATCTACGGCCAGATTAGTTAGAGCGGGCTTATATTGTTGAAAGCCCCCTCAATGTCTAAGAAGGCCACGAGACAGTAATCCTTTTCACACAGCGATTTCTCAATGACAGATACTAGGCTGTGCAGAGCAGTTTCTGTTGATTTACTCTTGGTGTGTGCATGCTTAAAGCTAGAGATAAGGTTGCTATCAATAGTCGCTGAGAGGTAGTCGCTTAGTATCCTCTCAAAGGTTTTGAGTACAAAGGACGAGAGACTGATCGGTCTGTAATCTTTTGGTTCGTAGTGGGATGCCTTCCCAGCCTTAGGGATAAACACTACCGTGGCGCTTCTCCAGGAGCACGGAATGTGGTTGAGAGCCAGGCAGGCTGTGAAGAGAAATACCAGCCATTTAGCTGATGTCTCCAACGTGTTTATAAGTTGCGCGGGGATAATCCCGTCCGGCCCGGCAGCCTTATACGGTTCAAAGCTCTTAACTGCCCACCTTACCCTTTCCTCAGTGATGGGTATATTTACTGCCAGGTTTGTTGCAGGTGCTAGTGGTGCGTCATGCAGATTCCCCGGAAAATGTGTATTCAAGAGCAGCTCTAGGGTTTCCTCTTCCGTGCTGGTCCAGGATCCGTCAGGTTTTCGCAAATAGCTGATGGCTGTTTGACTTTTCGAGAGGACTCGTCTAAGTCTCGCTGTGTCGTCGACCTTTTCGACGCCAGTGCAGAAATTTCTCCACGAGGTTCTCTTCGCCTGTCTCAGAGCTTTTTTGTAGGCCCTTAGTTTAGCTTTATATTCGTGCCAATGAGGCTCAGAGCCGAGGCTCTTGGCCTTGTTAAATTGTTTCCGGCATGATTTGCGGAGCGAGTCCAAATCGTAGGACCACCAATGTGGCCTGTGTTTACCGCGTGGTTTTGGCACTGGACAAGCCTGTCCTAGATCATTTGAGAGCGCGCGATGTAAATGTAGTAACAAGATCCTCCAGCTCCTCTACTGATGAGGGGGCTTGTGAGGGCAGTGCTGGCAGGTCTCTGTCTAATATTTCATTGTGTAACTGCCAATTAGTGTTACGTGGGTTGCGCTTCATGATTGGTTGTTCTACAATAAAGTCTAGAACCATTTCTATGTAACGGTGGTCGGAGAATGAATGTTCTTCCAGAACCCGCCATTTTCTGACCCACCCATAAGCGCCTTCACTACAGATAGTGAGGTCTATGACCTCCCTGCGGGTCTTAGTGATAAAAGTAGGCTCATTACCCACGTTGCAAATTACCAGGTTAATTGTAAAGAGCTAATCAAACAGAGACTCGCCCCTGGCATTGATATCGGAGCTCCCCCATTGGACATGGTGAGCATTAGCGTCCGCTCCAATAATAAGATTACTCGTGCAGAAATTTGACACCAGGTCTTTCACCTCCGTTTGTGGTGGGGGTTCTTCGGCGTCGTAGGGCATATAGACCGACGCCACCGTCAGGCGGGTGCTGTCGACCGTTAGACTGATAGCGGTAATATCACCATTGGTGTAGTTAGGTAGGAGAAACGAGTTCAACTCAGACTTGAGCAAAATACACGTTCTGACTTTGCTCTCCACGCTGGCTCGAATGAGCTTGAAGCCCTTAGTCCCCAATCCGCAGATTCTCGAGCTATTGACCCAGGGTTCTTGGATGAGGACCACATCCACGTCGCCTTTAGAAAGACGACTACTTAAAGCAGCCGAAGCCACTTTAGATTTGTGTAGATTAATCTGAAGCACCACCAACATGAGAGCGCACAGACTTCCCTGCCGTCCCCATATCGTCGAGGTTTGCCCCATCCCGGAGGTTGCCTATCAACGACGAGTTGTTCCGATTAACTGCCCGATATGGCGTTGCAGGAGTCCTGCTGCCTGTAGTGTTAGATGTTAATCGCTCAGCGTTGGCTGCTACCACCGTGACGTCGAGGACTTCCTCGTCCTGTAGGCTGTCCTCCATCTCCGAGTTGTTTACAGCACTATCGCCAAGGGTCGTGGCGGATAACATGCTTTCCCCATCGGAATCCTCCGCTTCCTCTTCTGGTAATTCGTTTTCCGGTTCCCCCGGAGCAGCCGAGAAGGCAGCGCGCTGAGCATCACCACGATATACGAGAATTCTCTCGGGTTCGTCAGGGATGGCCGGAATCCAGGCCCTTGCCCTTGGACGAGCTGGAATGTCCTTCCAGTCGACGACCTCTATCTTTGCGCCCTTGTAGACTTCACCCAGTTTAGCCGCTGCTACGGTTTTTGCATCCTCGCATGCGAGTAATTTAATTTGACCCTGGTGCCAACCCGCATCCGTTACTCGCACCGAACTACCCGGAAACTCCGGAGCAACGTTGAGAAGAATGTTGCCGAGTTCATTTCGCACGTAACGCCACCGGTCCTTGGGGATAGCCAGACGGTCATTGCCTCGGTCAAGGACGCCTATAAGGATCCTGTCCTTGGTTACCTCAGCAAAGCTTAGTTTGCCCGCTCCAGGGGTATTCTGATGCCGCTTGGGAGGGGGAATTAACTCCAGGTCCAATCTCTGGCGCTTGAAAGGGTTAACTTTTAACCTCTTTGGCATGTAATAATTTTGGAAATCCGGTATCACAGCTTTCGCTAGCTCTACCGATTTACTGGAATTCGGCGACAGCGATTCCTGCGGTACCCCTTCATACCTCTTCAGGATCTTTGCAGCCAATCTTTTCTCGTGGTATGTGAAGCGGCGGGGAGATGTCTCCCGGGAGTGCGGACCCGTAGGTGCCATCGCAGTCGCTCTCCTTGCCGACATCTCAGTTGCAGCTTCCTTCTCCTTCGAAACTCCGAGGCCAGGTCGTGAGACCGCTGCCACAGACGTAAAGATACTGGTTTTCATATCAGCGGTTGATGGGAGTTTAGCATCCGCCGTTGTCCGCTTAGGTGCGTTGGCAACCGCACTGGTGCTAGCTCCCATCAAGTCAATCTTACTCGATAGAGGGTTGGTTGACCGACTCGTAGTTGCCATCGCTGTCGAACATGTTTATTTTGGCGCTTATTTAGAAAAATTAATAAAAAAAAATATTTTTGTTTTTTGAAAAATATTTTGTTTAACTTTTAAATTTGCAAAATAATTACCAAAAATTTGTAAGAAAACTTCAATTAAACTAATAAAATTATATTTATACGGACGTGATTTTGCATATGCACACGCATGCACACATATTTCAATACACATAAAAGGTATATATATAGGTACAAATATATTTTGCAAGTGCAAGTGTTGCAGCATAGCATACAGTTAGGCGCCAAATTAAAAGAAATGGTATGGGTAAAAGCATAGGACAAGAGCCTTCACTTGAAGTATGCAATGAAAATTGTCAACTTGCGGTTAGTTTTACAACAGTGATGCCAACCCAAGCAAGAAAATAACCAAAGGCCGCAGAACGCAGCACTGTTAGCAATGCTATAGCAATTCAGAGTACCATTTGCTTATCCCATCGCATTTCACTTTCGAATCGCATTGAATTTCGAATCGCAATACAGAGTGACCCCCCTGGTAAGTCTACCATCGGCCAGATTTTCACGATACGTCAAATCCTCGGCAGTAGTTTGGCAAACTCTCCGGGTGTATTTCTGCCATGAGAAGCTTCTCAGCAAAAAAAATTCATTTGCTTTGCAAGTGCCGTTCGGAGTCGGCAAACAACTGTAGGTCCCGCCAACTTGTAGGAAAAACTCAAAAAGCAACACACCACAAGTTGGAAAGAGAAGCTCGGCTAAAAATCTCGTTAGAGGTTATGATAACCTGTTGCTATATCGCCGCCATTAGTTTAGTTAGTCAAATCCTGGAGAAGACCCGTGATAAAAGAATCGACACTCAAGGAGTTGCCTGTATGCCGCCATGTCACAATTTAACTTCCCTGCAAAGCTTATACGGCTTTGCCAAATGACGTTGAGCAAAACCAACAGCTCCGTCAGAATCGGGAAGGACCTCTCTGAGCCATTTGAAACCAAACAAGGCTTCAGACAGGGCGACTCCCTTTCATGCGATTTCTTCAACCTGATGCTGGAGAAGATAATTCGAGCAGCAGAGCTAAACCGCAATGGCACAATCTTCTACAAGAGCGTGCATTTGCTGGCGTATGCCGATGATATTGATATCATTGGCCTTAACAACCGCACGGAGATTACCACCAATAAATCTTCTTTAAGCAGATCCAAATTTTACCCTGACACACACAAAATTGAAGGTTAAGAATCGGCGCCATCTAGTGCTTTGGTTGTAGTACTTGCTATTTAAAACTAGATGTCGCTGGGGATTGCTTATTTTTTGGCGGCCGCCGTGGTGTAGCGGTTAAGTGTTCGGCCTTCTACACCAGGTCGTGGCGGTTCGACGCCCGGCAAAAGTAACATCAAAAATTATTTAGAAAAAGAATTTTTCTAAACGGGGTCGCCCCTCGGCAGTAGTTTGGCAAACTCTCCGGGTGCACAGAGCCAAAAAGTTCACCTATAATCAAAGAGATCGACGTCTAAAAAAGCTTTTTGGCCGGGGAGAGCGAGTGGGGACAAATTTGAAGAAATTTGTGTTAGGAAATGTTCTAGATTTTAGCTTGAATTTCTTCTTAAATTTATTGAAAAGGAAATCGGCTAAAAACAAGGAGTTAGCTTCTTATTTATGAATTTTTTATGTACGTTTGTCAAAAGTTAGGAGAAATCTGCTTGTTTTTATGAGAAAACCTGTTTAAAGTAAATTAATGAGAACATCCTCTTATTTTCACTAGATTCATATTGAATTTATTGAAAAGGAAAACTATATATTTTTAGAAGATCCCTTATTAATTCAAATTCAGGTATGCCTTCTTCGAATGTGTAATTCGACGCTACCAAGGACAAGCACACGATAGCATCATGGTAGAGATCTCCGTTCAGCAGTTAATAATTCTTAGTTCGATTCGCGGTGAAGGCAATAAGGCAAGTGGACATGTGGTGAGGCAAAAAGAACAAAGGTGTAAATAGACCATGGGTCGGCAGATTTGTAAATGCAGGTGTATAAGTGAGAACGCTTATACACGCGCTGTGATCGTCCGAACTATATTTTTAACATTCGCTGACCAAATAAGCGACACCCCCACGCGACGTGGTTTCGCCCCTTGCCCAGCGACGACTAAATCATTTGGTAAACAAAGAGCAACGTGTCTGTGTGATGAATCCAACTTGTTTGACTGATCTTAAGATCTATGGGGCGCCGATGCTTGAAATAGACGTTGGCAAGTTTAGTAGTGTAGATTAGACTAGACTGACTAGACATCAGGGTTGAGCGTTCATTTTTTTTTTTAATTTGAAATATTAAAAAGAAAATCTTCTTAATATTATGTGATTATCTACTCAGTTTTATTAAAAAGAGACACCCAGTCATAATAAGACGGGCATCTTATTGGAAAAATATCATAGAGAAATCCTTCTGATTTAGAGGGCATTTTATGTGACTTTTTGCTCTGTGTGTATTTCTGCCATGAGAAGCTAATTAACACAGAATAAATGTTAATTACGACGGCCGCCATGGTGTATCGTAGTGTGTTCGGCCAATCACACCAAGTAATCGGGAATCGATTCCGGTCAAACCAACATCAAAGTTATTTAGAAAAGTATTTTTCTAAACAGGGTCGCCCCTCGGCAGTGATTTTACAAACTTTTCGAATATATTCCTCCCATGAAAAGCTTCTCAGCAAAAAATTCATTTGCTTTGCAGATGTCGTTCGGAGTCGGCAAAAAACTGAGGGCTCACCAATTTGTTGGAAAAAATTGAAAGCAGCACATCACAAATTGAGAGAAACGCTCGGCACAAAACTGACACTGGAATGATTGAGAATACAACAAAGAATTAAAGATGCTGTCAATTTTAAGGAAGATGTGGACAGCATAAATTGATAAAGATGTGCGAAAAATGAATATGAATGTTGTTTTTAATGTTGTTTATGGTTTCATTGTACTTAATGTTACCTTTATACGTGTTATGTGAAAAGTAAAATTTAATGTGATATAATGTAAGTTAACTATTTAATGGTTATCTATAATTTAATTGTAATTGTTTTATGTTTTCTTGAATAAAATTTACAGACTCCTTGATGAAGGTGCAAAATAGCACCGAAACGCGTAGGAGGAAGAAGGAAAATTCTGTTTTTGCCTTAATACCCAAACGGCCCTAAAGCTCTTTTAACATACATCTCAAAACAATCTCGCTAAACGTTATAATGATAACCTGTTAGTATATCGCCGCCATAAGTTTTTTTGGTTTTTTTTTTTTTGCTTTAATGTTAATTACACATGAATATTAGACTAAGCCAAAAATAAAAAAAATTAGTTTTTTACAAAAATTATATTGCTGTTCTTTGTGAGAAAGGTGAAAAAATTACTGTAATTTTTTCAGATTTTTAAATGGCTAGTTTAGATTTTACAGACTTTACCTCATATTTGGTATAAAAACGATAAACCATTGTTGTAAAACATCATTTACCTGAACATATTTTTGAAGGAAATCCAATTCCCTACAAAATTTGCATTGACCAAAATTTTTTCAGACTAGCCGTTTTCTGGTATTATAGCCTAAAAAATTAGCATGTTTTTTTCGATTTCCCATTTCTTCTTTCAAAATTTGTCAAAAATGCAAATATCCATGCACAACAAAGATAGATAAAGATTCTTAAAGAAAATTGAATGGGCTACAAAAAAGGTCAAACCACTTTTTTTGTAAAGGTTTTCTTTCAAAACTTATTTAGATTAAAAAAAAAAACATAATTCCGTCTTTTTTTGGTGTTCCAAAGATCAAAGATCCAATTTTTTTACTAAATTTTGTTTATTGATATTCTACATAATTAATTATCATTATATAATCAATATTATAACCAAAAATATGCATTTCTCATATACGTTCAAAAGTTCAAAAAAACAAAAAGTCAGCGACGGATCTGTGAACGCAATACATTCATTTTCATGTATTTTGGCGAGCTAAATCCAAATCCGTGATCAGAAGTAGCCTAACAGGTCGCAGTTCTTCTCTAACCTAACAAAACCATCACAAAATAATATTGTACTTTTTTGCAAGGTTAGGCCTGATCCTCGGACTTGTTGTTGAATTCTGATATCGAATTCGGATTCAGCAGCCAATTTCCCTTAAGAATAGGGATTTAGCTTTATTCGATGTTGATGTTTCGCAAATTTTCAAACCAAAATTGGGTAATCCAAAAAACATGACAGTGTTTGTGGCTAGAATACTAGAAAACGGCTATTCTGAGAAAATTTCAGTCTAAGCAGCTTTTGTAGTGAATTCAATTTCCTACAAAAATATGTTCAAGTAAATGGTGTTTTTCAACAATGATTTGTCGTTTTATACCAAATTGGAGGTTAAGTCTGTTATATCTAAACTAGCGATGATAGACCTCTAGACTTTAATTTAAAAATCTGAAAAAACTATAGTAATTTTGTTTCACCTTTCTCGAAAAGAAAATCAATATAATTTTAGAAAAAAAACGAAATTTTTTATTTTTGGCCCAGTCTAATGAATATGTACATATGTACACACCTACGTGTTGATTACAAAAATAAGCAATAAAAGCAGTTAACCGCTTTTCTATTAAACATATTTACTCGAGCATTTGTGCTTATAATTCCTTTTACGTCCTACACGGCGTATGAGTTACGTTGATTTTTCCACGAATTTGCGCACTTGTGACATGTTTACACAATTTATAACTTCTAATAAATCTCAAATCTAGATCACGATCATCACACCACAAAGTAGGTAGCAACAAGTGGACAACATGGGCGACCTTGGATTGCGGTTAGTAGGAATTAAGAGATTACGAAGTAAAGTTGTGTGCCTCGTGAGATACTTGCAAAGAATTTGCGGAAAATAACAAAATAAAGCTGATGCTGGAAAATTGACAGCATTACGAGTATGAATGGTTGACGTTAAAGGAAACTTGTTGTTATTTTGGAATTTGTTGTGATTTTTATATGGTGTTTTACAACATACTTCTTTATGAACGTGTGTATGTATGTGCCTATATATATCTGAATGAAGGTATTAAAAATGTGGACATGTGTGAATTTCTATAAAAGTGAGTAGTTATGCGCTTATTTGAGGTGAGTAGATATACAGATTGGCATGACGATTGCCGCCCGTTTGATTGCATTTTTATTGTTTTTAAATTGAGTGGCGTTAATTTAAGGAAAACTAGCTAAATATGCAATACCTTGATCAAGCGCTGAGTTGAAAGAAACAAAAACAGTCATTATGGTTAAAACGAAATTTTTATATGGGTAAATAGTTGTTTGTTAATCGTTAAATTGCAAATGACATTTTTTTTTGTAAAATATTCAGGGATGAATTTCCGAGAACGATTTTACAACTTAATACGATTTCATGAAATACATACATACATATCAACAACCATTAGTTTTTCAATGCACATGCACACGCTTATGTAGGTAGGTATGGTTTGATTTGATTAATGAAATAAAAAAATTAACCAAAAAACCAGTAAGGAAGTCTAGGTTCAGGTAAACCGAACATTAAATACCCAGCGCTAGTTTTCATAACTCTCAATTTATGTGATTTTCGAAATTTTCCATATCGAAAGTGGGCGTGGTCTTGAAGCGATTTCGTCCAATTTCATCGAGTATACTGTATTATGCGAATGGACAAAGAAGCTCCAGCACAGAAGGTTTTCCTATCGTCGCCTGAATTCGGCAGCAGAGGAAGGGGGAGGCCTCGACTGAGATGGAAACAACAGGTGGAGGATGACTTGAACTCCCTTGGGGTTTCCAATTGGTGTCAGTTATCGCTAAAAAGGAATGACTGGCGTGCTTTGATATGCAACGGCCAAAATCGCTTAGGCGGTTAAGCGCCAATAAATGATGATGATGATACTGTGCTAGTATACATCGTGCCGAATTTCATGATTCTACCGTAATCACCGTTGCCTAGCCCACTTCGAAAAATTAATCAAAAGATCATAATAGAATAACCAGTGGGATTCACCTATAAAATTATATAATTTTAACCATTTCAGCTACCAAGATATGTCCATTTATGTGATTTTCGAAATATTCGACATCGAAAAAGTGGGCGTGATTATCATCCGATTTCGCCCATTTTTAATAGCAACCTATGTACCTTGGCCATAATGTAACATGTATACCAAATTTCATGCAAATATCTCAATATTTATTCAAGTTATCGTGTACACGGACGGACAGACGCACAAACGGACGTGCCTAAATCAACTCCTCTTTTCAACCTAAGAGCTTTAATATGAGCCCCTCAAAACAAAAGTGACATAAGCCCACCTTTTCTGGAACTGAGATATTCAAGGTATTGTGTTGTCAACTAATAGGGGGTACCTTTGATTTCACAAGTTAGTGTTGCTATTTATTTGGTTGCTATGAGAGCTAGAAGTTACCCCGTGAGCGTGCTATATAGAGAACATTCTCCCCTGCATGGCGGCATACCTAACACAAAACAAAAACGAAAACTGGACTTATTCCACTTGTGCTTTAAACGGCTCATACATATATGGAACTCTATATCTACATATCTATCTCGACTATTTTGTGGCATTACGTAGTACCGTTATGTGGACAAAAATTTAATACCCTTATACTAAAACTAGTAGGCTGGCTATAAAAACTATAAAAATGCAAAAAAAACAAATACAATACATACATATAATAAAAAAGTGAAAAAATAAAACAATGTGAAATAAATAAAAAAAATTTAATTCAATAAAATATAATAAAAAAAATACAGGAAAATAAAATATAAAATAATAAAGGAAGTAAAAAAATAAAATAAAATATGTAAATTAATATAAAATAGAATAACAATGCAATAAAAAAAATAAATATAAAAAGTATTTAATAAGTTTAAAAAAAAAATAAAAAAAAATAAAATAAAGTAAAATAAAATAAAATAATATAAAATAAAGTAAAGTAAAGTAAAGTAAAGTAAAGTAAAGTAAAGTAAAGTAAAGTAAAGTAAAGTAAAGTAAAGTAAAGTAAAGTAAAGTAAAGTAAAGTAAAGTAACTACATCACAAAAATCGTGATGGGATGCATCTAAAGTTGACGCCATCAGGTTCACCGAAACAGTGCTGGCGAATTCCAGTCGGATAACCGATGGCACTGGCTCGCCACATGCAACGGTCGAAGAGACCATGCAATGCATGCGCCTCGCCTGCAACGCCTCCATGCCACGCATAGGAACGTGGCGAGGCAAGAAGCAGGTATATTGGTGGAATAGTGAGATCGCGGAGCTGCGAAAAGCATGTCACAGAAAGCGAAGACTGGCGACGCGCGCACGTGGTAGATCCGAGGCTCTTGAAAGAGCGGAGGAATACAAGGGGGCGAAAAAAGCCCTCGGCGTCGCCATAAAACTAAGCAAGCTGAAATGCTGGAAAACGCTCTGTAAAGAAGTCGATCAAGATCCCTGGGGACAAGGGTACAAAATAGTGATGAAGAAACTTCGTCCACCAAACCAGATAATGGACGAGGATCGCATGAAGAATATCGTGGAAACGCTATTCCTCACGCAACCTTCTAGAGAAGAGGAACATGTACCACGAAATGACCGAAACGTGGTACCTTTCAATGAAGAAGAGCTCAAAGTAGCCCTGCGTAGCATGAAGGCTGGAAAAGCCCCAGGACCCGACGGAATACCTGCGGAGGCACTCAGGTTAACTGCTAATAGCTGTCCAGAGCTTTTGTTGCACATGTACAACAAATGTCTGCAGGCAAGTGTCTTCCCCGCCAGATGGAAGACAGCACGGCTCGTCCTTATACCGAAGGGTAAAGGAGACCCAAACTCTCCATCATCCTTTCGCCCACTATGTATGCTCGACACAGCGGGAAAAATGATGGAGAGCCTTATAAAGCAACGCCTAACAGCAGCCATAGAAGATGAGGGTGGACTCTCACACCGGCAACATGGCTTTCGGAGAGGGCACTCCACAATAGACGCCATAGCCGAAGTCGTAGATGCGGTCCGGAAGGCTGAGACGGCAAGCCATCTAGCAAGGCCGGTAGTACTATTGGTGACGTTAGATGTTAAAAATGCTTTTAACTCTGTCAGGTGGGAGGACATGCTTGACGCATTAGAACGCTCCTTCAAGGTCCCAATATACCTGTTAGATATATTGAGGGACTACTTAAGAAACCGCTGGCTAATTTATGAAACGACGCAGGGTCAAAGAAAGGTGAAGCTAACAGGTGGGGCAGCACAAGGGTCGGTGCTCGGCCCTGACCTGTGGAATGCTACATATGACAGCCTTCTTCGAATGCAGATGCCAGAAAGCACTTTTTTAGTTGCTTTTGCAGACGACGTGGCTGCCGTAATAACAGCACGAAGCTGCGACCTGGCACAGCTTAAACTAAACCAAGTGATGCGTAGTGTAGACAAGTGGATGAATGATCACGGCCTCCAACTGGCTACAGCCAAGACAGAGATCGTGATCCTAACGAAAAGAAGGATCCCCACACTCATTTACATGACTGTTGGGGATCAACAGATAGAAACGCGTCGCTCTACAAAATATTTAGGGGTGAAATTGGACAACAAGCTGACCTTCTCGGAGCATTTAAAAAGCTCCTGCGAGAAGGCTGTGAAAACCATCGCAAGTCTGAGTCGGCTAATGGCCAACACAGGTGGACCAAAGCCATGCGTAAGAAAGTTGCTGGCGTCCGCCTCAGATTCTATACTATTGTACGGTGCAGAAGTCTGGGCGGATGCAATGAAAATCCAGAAGTACCAGGCAGCTATTACCGCGGTTCAACGCAGGGGGGCCCTGAGAATCGCCTCAGCATACCGCACGGTCTCCGCAGACGCTGTTCTGGTCATTGCGGGGACCATACCGATATACCTCCTCGCTGAGGAAAGAAAAATTATGTACGACACTCGTGCAGAGATACGTAGAGACGTTGCTGCAACGCAGGCGCGAGGTGAATCGATCCGGCGGTGGCAACTACAATGGAGCAACAGTACTGCTGGAAGGTGGACCAGGGTTTTAATCCCCGAAGTGGAACCATGGCTGAATCGGCCGCATGGAGACGTCGACTTTTACCTGACCCAATTCTTAAGCGGGCACGGTTATTTCCGTGAGTACCTGCACAGAATGGGCAAGGTTCAAACCCCGAACTGCACCTACTGTGGAGCCATAGACGATGTACGCCACACCTTTTTCGAATGCGAGCAATTCACTGAAGAAAGAAGGCGGGTGGAAGAGACAATTGGCGAGCTTTCCCCAGGCAGTGTCATTCGAAAGATGACCTCTGAAAATGCAAGATGGGATATAGTGAGGCGATACGCGAGGAACGTTCTCCTTGCGAAACGGGAAGACGGTTGTCTAGCCAGTTAGCGTGAAGTAGCCACAGGGCTCACGTAACGCGCTTCCTTACCTGAAGTAATGCTAAGCGCGGTCCTAGGTAAGGAAGAATGCGCGGGCCGTGGGAGGTTAGGTTTTAGTGCGGTATACCTTAACATAGGAAGGGAGTCCCACACTCGGAGAGTCCCGATGCTAGAGCATCTAGTAACGAGGGCTTAACCCCGGTTAGTGCATAAAGCATTTCCTCCTCCCGCGAATACAAAAAAAAAAAAAAAAAAAAAAAAAGTAAAGTAAAGTAAAGTAAAGTAAAGTAAAGTAAAGTAAAGTAAAGTAAAGTAAAGTAAAGTAAAGTAAAGTAAAGTAAAGTAAAGTAAAGTAAAGTAAAGTAAAGTAAAGTAAAGTAAAGTAAAGTAAAGTGGTGGAATAGTGAGATCGCGGAGCTGCGAAAAGCATGTCACAGAAAGCGAAGACTGGCGACGCGCGCACGTGGTAGATCCGAGGCTCTTGAAAGAGCGGAGGAATACAAGGGGGCGAAAAAAGCCCTCGGCGTCGCCATAAAACTAAGCAAGCTGAAATGCTGGAAAACGCTCTGTAAAGAAGTCGATCAAGATCCCTGGGGACAAGGGTATAAAATAGTAATGAAGAAACTTCGTCCACCAAACCAGATAATGGACGAGAATCGCATGAAGAATATCGTGGAAACGCTATTCCTCACGCAACCTTCTAGAGAAGAGGAACATGTACCACGAAATGACCGAAACGTGGTACCTTTCAATGAAGAAGAGCTCAAAGTAGCCCTGCGTAGCATGAAGGCTGGAAAAGCCCCAGGACCCGACGGAATACCTGCGGAGGCACTCAGGTTAACTGCTAATAGCTGTCCAGAGCTTTTGTTGCACATGTACAACAAATGTCTGCAGGCAAGTGTCTTCCCCGCCAGATGGAAGACAGCACGGCTCGTCCTTATACCGAAGGGTAAAGGAGACCCAAACTCTCCATCATCCTTTCGCCCACTATGTATGCTCGACACAGCGTGTCCTAACGAAAAGAAGGATCCCCACACTCATTAACATGACTGTTGGGGATCAACAGATAGAAACGCGTCGCTCTACAAAATATTTAGGGGTGAAATTGGACAACAAGCTGACCTTCTCGGAGCATTTAAGAAGCTCCTGCGAGAAGGCTGTGAAAACCATCGCAAGTCTGAGTCGGCTAATGGCAAACACAGGTGGACCAAAGCCATGCATAAGAAAGTTGCTGGCGTCCGCCTCAGATTCTATACTATTGTACGGTGCAGAAGTCTGGGCGTGGGAGGTTAGGTTTTAGTGCGGTATACCTCAAGATAAGAAGGGGGTCCCACACTCGGAGATTCCCGATGCTAGAGCATCTAGTGACGAGGGCTTAAACCCGGTTAGTGCATAAAGCATTTCCTCCTCCCGCGAATACAAAAAAAAGTAAAGTAAAGTAAAGTAAAGTTAAGCAAAGTAAAAGAAAAAAAGAGAAAAAAAAAATAAAAATAAAATAAAATATCGAAATAAAATAAAACAAAATAAAACATAAAATAACTAATTAAAACAAGATAAAAAATAAATAAAATTAAATAACATAGGTAAACAAAAAAAAACTAAAATATTATAAAATAAAAACTAAAAAAAAAAAAATTTAATCGTGCACCCAGTAACAATAAAACCTTTTGCTTCAAACGCCCCTGCCTAACAAGCTATAACGAGCGACCACCACCATTTGATTGCACAAAAAAGTTGCCATGGCCACCATCGACTTTTGTTTTGGTCAATTGTAAATTTTTTCGTGCCACTGCTAGACAAGAGCAAAACTATCATCTACTACAAATGTTACAGTAAAACCAAAGCGGAAAAGTAAAAAAAAAACAGAAAAAATAGAAAAAAAAAATTGTTACCATTTGGCGTACAAACATACATACCTATTAAGCGCAGAGCTTCACACATAACAACTCCCACGAAATCGCATTACACAAGTGGGTAAAAGCAAAAAGTAAATTAAAAACAAAAAAGAAACACGCAAATTACCACAGAAAAAGTGTAAAACATAATCGAGTCGTAGGTACTTTCAAGTTTGGTTTCAACTTTAATTTTGTATGGCCAGTGCGGATGAGATCATATGTAATGGGCACGTCATAACGTTGCCCACGCTGGAGGTGGTTAAAACAGGTGCAACAATGACATATTTTTTATACAAAAATTATACTAAAATTAAGAAGTTATTTATATAATTAATAAATATTTTTAATTGCATTAATTTTAGCTCCCATTATGGCGGCAGGTACAAACATAGATTGGTTGCTTCATCTTTATTATGCGCGTCGTGATTTTGTGCGTTGTCGCTTGATTATAGAACGGGAGTTATATAGAAGTTTGAACCCGGAATACATTTATTTTGTAAAGGTATGTATGCAAATATATTATGGATTACTTAGTTATTAGCGCCTGTAAAGTGCAAGTGAGTGAGATATATGTATGCATTAGACGGTCCCAAGTAAGTAAACACAGACGATTATGCATCAAAAACTATCCTGACAAAGTTTTATGCAATTCGAACTACGGCAACCCATGCCGACATGCAGTTGAAGTTATACCAGATGCGCAGAATATCCTTAAAAGAATCAAAAGTTGTAACACATCCAAAAAATTCCAAGAAAATTTGGATATGTGCACGGTTAAAAAAATTAGCCTAAATTTTAAACCCGTCTAAAGTTTAACCGATTTTTTAAACGTTTTTTAGAATATTTCAAACCTTCCAAAAGTTTAAAAAGAATTTCAATTTCTTTTGGTTTCGATTTGAGATTTAAATGAAAAAGCAGTATTTTCGTTTGTTTGAAAATCATAGAGTTTTGCCCACAAAAACTCCATGTGCGGCATAGCTAAGCGGTAGAGCAGTCGGCTCTCGTTCGAATTCTGCCAAGTGCCACATTTTTTTAAATTTTATTTTATTCGTAAAACTATTCGGTTTAAAAATAAAACTTTTTGGTTTAAAATTAAAACCATTTCGGTCTACAATTTTTTTTTTGCTTTCCTTTATTTTTGAAAGCTTATTCAAGATTGAATTTTGTCATGTGTGCCATGTATGTAGCTCAGTAATAGAGCAGACGGGCATGATGCGAGGAGTCTTGGTTCCCTCGAACCCAGTCAACGGGCAAAATATTATTTTTTCTTTAGAAAATTGGTAAAACATTTGTGGTTTAAAATTAAAACCCGTTTCATTTAACCAATTTTCTTGAAAACTGGTCTAGTTTAAATTTGAAACCAAATTTGATTTGGTCATATATGTACGTAGTCAAAAAAAGTTTAAAATTTTTGTTCAAATTTTTAACCGTGTAAATGGACTCTGTTGCGAACCTAGAGTAACCAAGCCAAGATTTCCTAAATAGTCGGATATCAGAATTTTCTGAAGAAAATTAAAATAATTGCGACTTCACTTAAATAATTCGCACTGATATCGTTAAATAAAAGTTAAAAAAAATGTATGTATCAGATAAAAAAAATTTATGAAATGAAAGCTATTGACCATTGCCCATAATATTTCATTGTACTTTGTAGCTCAGTGTATAGCACTTGAGTACAAGTATGCAGGCGAGTCGGTGCGATACATGCCGAAACCTTTTCAAATTTTAATTTTTTAAATTTTCAACTAGCGATTTTCTTTGGAAAAATTCGTAACGAAGTCGCGTCAACCCTCCCATACAAATTTCTTAGCAACTTCGAAAATAAATCGGTTCCGATTTCGGAAAAATCTTTCGACGCAACGTAAAGATTTCGAAAAAAAGTCGTATTAACTATTTAGTGGGAACCTGTTACACAAAATTTTAACTAAAAAATCAGCACGGAAAGATGTAGAGGGTATGCATATGGAATTTCGAACCACAATTTGTTTCCATATATTTTTGGGACGCTTTAAATTTGCCCATTAGTCCTTGTATGAGTGTCAATACAGCTTTTACTTTTGCAGAAATTATTTTATTTTATTTTATTTAATTTTGTTTAATTTAATTTTATTTGATTTTATTTTTTATCTTATTTTATTAACTTAAATTTATTTTAATTCATTCTCTTATTTTTATTTTTATTCATTTTAATATTATTTTTTTTTTATTTTATTTTATTTAAATTTATTTGTTT
This sequence comes from Campiglossa producta, assembly GCA_964058755.1. Lineage (NCBI taxonomy): Eukaryota > Metazoa > Arthropoda > Insecta > Diptera > Tephritidae > Campiglossa > Campiglossa producta. The sequence continues at coordinate 86,137,796 of CAXKVI010000004.1, read as the reverse complement.
TGTTTTATTTTTATTTTTTTTATATTATCTTTTTTTATTTAATTTAATTTTATTTTTGTATTCTTTTTTGGCTTTACTTCATTTTATTTTATTTTTATTTTTGACTATTAATGTATCCCTGAAACGCTAATCTATAATATGGTATCGCCCATTTTACAGTTACAAAACATACAAGTGAAATTCCCTCTAAGCATGAACATATACATATGTACCAATTTACATTTAAATTTTAAAATATTATATTTATCACGAACTTCACTCTTGCCGTAATGCATTTTTCATGCTTTTGTTACCGATGACTCAAAAGAATTTCCTTTGTTTCTTTCATGGAATCAAAAAATCCTTCGCATATTCCTGTTCTCGACGACTTATGAATTTCATGCATGTGTGCGTTAACTCGTCGATACTCGTTCAACCGTCATTTGACTTGTTGTAAAGCTTAGGGTCTAATTGACCGTGAAGAGGGCAACAACATCGAAGCATTACGCAATTTACAAAAGGCGTTAGAATTGAATACGAAAAATATTGAAACATACAAGGAGATTGGAAAAACGCTGTGAGTAAAGGCAATTGCCCTACTACTTAAGTATAAAGAAACGCAATAAGCATATGGATACTTATGAAAGTCCTAATATGTACTTCAACATAAAATCCATTCAAATACACATAATTATATGCACAACTACACTACTTTTATACCCAAAGGTTCTGTTGAAAATACTTAGATTCAGTTCACTGCACATTGCGTTGGTGGACAAAGCAAATACTTAAATAGATACTTGAAATGAAATTGGTCACCAATCTTTTGAATCCTTTACAGTGCCCAACATTGTCAGAGTTTTTATGTTTCGTTAAGTAAATTGAGATTTTTGAAAGTTTACTCTCTCAAATTATAGGAATGAAGCACTTTTATGTGTTGTAGTAAATTTTTTATGGATGTACATATGTATGTATGTACATTAGGGTGCCCATTACTTTTGAAAGTTTTTGTTTACCTTAAGACGCAACCAAAGTGAAATTTCAAAGAACCAGATAATGTTAAAAAAAAAATAATAATATTATAAAAAAATAAATTTAAAAAATAATAAAATCAAATAAAATAGAACAAAATAAAAAAACCATACAAAAAAATATAACAAAAATAAAATAAAATAAAATAGAATAAAATAAAATAAAATAAAATAAAATAAAATAAAATAAAATAAAATAAAATAAAATAAAATAAAATAAAATAAAATAAAATAAAATAAAATAAAATAAAATAAAATAAAATAAAATAAAATAAAATAAAATAAAATAAAATAAAATAAAATAAAATAAAATAAAATAAAATAAAATAAAATAAAATAAAATAAAATGAAATAAAATAAAAAAATAAAATAAAATAAAATAAAATAAAACAAAATAAAATAAAATAAAAAAATAAAATAAAATAAAATAAAACAAAATAAAATAAAATAAAATAAAACAAAATAAAATAAAATTAAATTAAATAAAATAAAAAATAAAACAAAATAAAAAAATAAAATAAAATAAAAAAATAAAAGATAAATAAAACAAAATAAAATAAAATAAAATAAAATAAAATAAAATAAAATAAAATAAAATAAAATAAAATAAAATAAAATAAAATAAAATAAAATAAAATAAAATAAAATAAAATAAAATAAAATAAAATAAAATAAAATAAAATAAAATAAAATAAAATAAAATAAAATAAAATAAAATAAAATAAAATAAAATAAAATAAAATAAAATAAAATAAAATAAAATAAAATAAAATAAAATAAAATAAAATAAAATAAAATAAAATAAAATAAAATAAAATAAAATAAAATAAAATAAACTAAATAAAATAAAAAATAAATACAATAAAATAAAATAAAACAAAAAAATAAATAGAGTAAGATTAGAAAAATATAAAAATACAAAAAAAAAACAAAAAAAAATAAGCAAAATTAAAAAAAATTAAATAAAATAAAATTAATAAAATAAAATAATGTAAAGCAAACGCTTCCCCAGAATTGCTTCGAGTGCTGCACCAGCTAGTGTATAAGTTTCCATCGGTATACAAATTAGAACCATCCTAATACCACATGGTCATCATTTTTATCAGCACTAAACCATAACAAGCTTTTGGGCTAATAAGTCAAAGTTCGTTGATTTGGAATTTATAGCAATGCTGACCAATCAATCTCGCGGTCATTGCGGTCTCTTACTGTCTCACTGCTGGTGCGTTAGATCTTTTATTGTAGGTTAGCTGTGTATTTTTTGTTAGAAAACTCTTATGAGTGGATATGTTAAGCTTTATGAGTAATTTAGTTACATTAATAAATAATAATAGCAATCATAAAAAAAGGGTTTGAATCAAATTTAGAGAATGGTTCTGGGGCCGAGCTTCTCAAAATCAAACATATGTTTCCATATGATATTTATGTAAAAAGGTAGTTAAAATAGGCCATACTAGAAAATAATAAAACTGTGTTGCTGACTATTTCTCAGTCATGAAATTCTTTATTCGGGATCCCGAACTTTCACTTTAAAGTGGGAGTCAAAAATGCTTGATTTGTATTTAGACTGAAACACAGATTTTCTTGAAATACATCGCTATCAAATTTAAACCATCCATTTGCTTTAGTTAAATTTTGCTATAAATTTCAACATTTCTACTTTATTTTTCACTGCAACGTTCCTTCTTCCAGTTTTACTATGGGTAGTTTTAATCAGGCTTTGGATATCTTTCGTGAAGCTGAAGAACTCTCGCCATGTCCGGATCATGAAATTTGTCATTTTATCGGTGAACTGTTGCATCGTTCAGCAGCTGCTAGCAATCAGCAAACGCTAGCACGTCAGGAAGAAGCAAATGCAAAAGTTTACTTCGAAAAAGCGGTGCAATGTGGTAAAAAACTGGAAAGCTTTCAACGACTCGCCCAAATATTGCGTAAAGAGAAGGACTATGGCAAAGCGATTGAGGTGCTCGAGAATTGTTTGCTGTAAGTAGAATGAATATGGTAAATATGAAATCTAGGAAAGTTAAAAGGTCACATAAGTAATTTTAAGTGTGAAAACTAGATATAAAATATGTCTGCACCAGCGCCACCTATTGCAGCAAAGTTACATGAAAGTATTTTCCACGTAACTGAAACTTTATTTATACAAGCTGTATTGAAAATATTTATTCGTGAAATAACATATATGTAAGTATATAAGCACATACATAAGTAATAATAAGAAATACATAATTTGTCTCAACTAAACAAAAGGCGGATTATAAACATTAATTATGTACTTTTACAGCTTATCACCAGAGAACATAGAAGTGTTGACCGAAATTGGTGTGCTTTATTTGAAAATCAATGACACACAAAAAGCTTTTGATCGTTTGTCCGATGTTATTAATTTGGATAGAAAATGTGCGAAAGGATTGTTGGCTTATGGTGCTATATTGCAGGTAATTTCTTATTAGTAATTGTATTACACAGCCCCACCGAAAAAAAGTGGGATGTTCTACGGAGGAGACAGGTCAAACTATATGGATTTTGGGTCGCTGAACACGAATCCGTAGTCTAAGTTTCAAGCCTGCACCATTTAAGAACAACCTTTCACGGCATTTTTTTTGTGTCGATTTTGAGCGTTTTTAGGTTAGAATTAGTTACTTTGAGTTACAAATAACGTGGTGTAGCGGCTAAGTGTTCGGCCTTCTACACCAAGTCGTGGCGGTTCGATGCCCGGCAAAAGTAACATCAAAAATTATTTAGAAAAACAATTTTTCTAAACGGGGTCGCCCCTCGGCAGTAGTCTGGCAAACTCTCCGGGTGTATTTCTGCCATGAGAAGCTTCTCAGCAAAAAATTCATTTGCTTTGCAAGTGCCGTTCGCAGTCGGCAAAAAAATGTAGGTCCCGCCAACTTGTAGGAAAACTCAAAAGCAACACACCACAAGTTGGAAAGAGAAGCTCGGCTAAAAATCGCGTTAGAGGTTATGATAACCCGTTGGTTTATCGCCGCCATTCGTTTTTTTTTTTTTTTTTTGGTTTATGCCGCTAGCTAAAACTTCGCACACATGTTACTTAGGCTAGAACGCCTGCATCGAACCAAAATTGTTTCCTTATATTTTTGGTCCGCTCCAATGTACATACATATATAGTACACAGAGGGAAATCTATGGATGGAACATCCATAATTATTGATATCACATTAAATAAAAATTGATAATCCTGTCCCATCAATGAATATGGATGTTTCATCAATTCTTTTTTGATAAATCACTATTTAAATGGTATCCATATAAACTATTAAATAGTTTAAAAAAACAAAATTTTATATAATTTGACATCTGGTTTCAGTGGGACTCGAACCATGCTCCTCTGGCACGTTAGCCCAGTATTCTAACATTCGGTTACGGCATATTATACAATTTTTAGAAAAATGTTCAATCATAAGAAATTCAAAAAATTTTGAATTTAAAAAAACCGCTCCAAGAAGTTGTAATATTGTTAGGAAATCCATAGTAAAAATTGTTGAACTATTATGATTATGCGTCCCAGAAAAATTTAGATTTCGCCCATATAAATTAATACGCTGTCACTACCATTATTACTATGCAATAAATAGGGATATGGATATACCGACAATAGAAATTCATATCACGACCATAGATATTGACATGCCGTTCAAATATATTAGTATTCTATCAATAAATATAAAAAATAGTACAACATATCGAAATGGTTGACATGTCATTTTACTTTTAATTGGGAGCAAATAATATTTGATAACTCGCTCATTCTGAATGAATATTGCATCAAACTCGTCGCTATCAATAGTGATATTGTCACAACATTCAATGCATTTCTCTCAGTGTAGATACAATTTAGTTTGTTGAAAATTGGCAACCCTTTTTATAGAGACTAATATATACTAAGTTTCCGCGCAAAGTATTTTATGTGATAACAAAAATTTAAAAAACCAACAAACTACCTTTTCTAATACACGTAATATCGGGATTTTCCTATAACTTAAAAAGGTCTATGTTTCGTTAAGTGTAGAGCACTAACTCAGAATCGTACGATTTGTATTTGCATGGATCCAGCATGGATCTAGCAAGAGAGTGACGTCTGTGAAGTTGGCATACGAAGGTTTACGAAAAACCAAAACAAAAGCTGTTTTGAGAAGCTTTTAAAAAGTTCTAGAGTTCTTGAAAAGGAAAAAAAAGTTATGCAAAATTAGACCAAAAAAAATGCTTTTGAAATTTTGTATGCCAAGTTCACGTAGAAAACGACTTATCGAACAACGACTTTTCTAAAACTGTTCTGGGTAGCTTTCAAAAAGTTCTAGAGTTTCTGAAAAGAAGAAAAAAAGTTCTACAAATTTGGACCCAAAAAACGATTTTTAAAACTGCTCCGAAAACTGTAAATTTTCATAGGTGTTCCAAAACTGGGAATTTAAAGAATGTTTTGGGTAGCATTCAAAAAGTTCTGGAGTTCTTGAAAAGAAGAAAAAAAGTTCTGCAAATTTGGACCTAAAAACCGTTTTTTAAATTTGGCCTGAAAACTTCAAAACTGTTGAAAACCGGGAATTTAAAAACTGTTCTAGGTAGCATTCAAATAGTTCTGGAGTTCCTTAAAAGAAGAAAAAAAGTTCTGCAAATTTGGACCTAAAAACCCGGTTTTTCAGTTTTCGGACCAATTTTAAAAATCGGTTTGGACCTAAAAAAACAAAATTTGCAGAATTTTTTTTCTTCTTTTCCGGAACTCCAGAACTTTGAATGCTATCCAGAACAGTTTTAAAAAAGTCGTTTTTCGATAAGTCGTATTCTGCGTGAACTTGGCATACAAAGTTTCAAAGATTCTTTTTGGTCTTTTTGTTCCTTTTCAAGAACTCTAGAACTTTTTAAAAGCTACTCAGAACAGCTTTTGTTTTTGTTTTTCGTGAACCTTCGTATGCCAACTTCACAGACGTAAGAGAGTGTCGATGTAGGCAATGCTGTATGCTAAAGTACATTTGCTACTAATAAAATTATACAGAAATGAGGAAATTGGCAATATTGTCTATATAAAAACTTACCCAAAAACATTTAAATTTCATTAAACTAAATTTTATTTGGGTTTCGGCAGTTAGGCAAACTTAATAAAATCTTATGATCATGCAATTTGCATATTTAAATATTGCATTCTGTTAAAACACATACATACATACATACATACGGTTAAACACTAACCCCCTTATTTATAAAAAATATAAAAGTTTTATTAGGATCTTATTGTTCAAAATTTGTATGGAAATGTCATTTTAAAAAGCTTTATAAACCAATTTTATATTTTATTAATAAGGGGGTTACAATTTAAAACCATTTGTATTTCCTTTTAACTTTTCACTTCCGATGGACTGAAAAATATTGCAATCTCAGCAGCAATAAGTCGCATAAATTGATATTTCCATGCTTTTATAATGTCTCTTTTTTTCTGGTCGTTCCATTTCATGCGGTCACATTGGCTCGACACCACAGTCACGTAATGATGTTGATGGCGCTTTGGGAAAATATCAAGAAATCGCTACAACCGAACCGGACATCCCGGAACTGTGGAATAATATTGGATTGTGCTTCTACAAAAAGAAGCAACAAAAAATTATAGCCGTAAGTTATAGCAAGACGCAAATGTTTTATTGAGAAATTTACACACTTGAAAAGTAATGGACATGCAACGTGGAATGAAAGCATGAATATTAGGGTAATTCAAATTAAAAAAAATTTGTTATTTTTTCGGTCTGAAACTTAAGGTATTGATGAGAAAATAAGCCTTGCAAAAAATTAGCGCTCTAACTTTACCCTAGGGGTGGCTATTTTTTCGCCCTTTCCCATACATTTTGTATGGGAAAAATGGCATTTCTTTCAAAGTGAATTTTCTTTTAATTTTTGAAACTTTTTCAAAATATTTTTACACACTCTTAAAGTTGAAGCTTTGAAGCTTCCAAAATGTTTAGCCATGTCCGATTATCTTAACTAATAAAATAGTTACAGTCATTTAAAATTTATTTACCCTAACACGAAAAAGCATCTGTGAGTTATAGGAGAAAAAAAGAAGCAAACGAAACGAATGAATTTTGGATTTTTGTAACTGGTATGATTTCAACCTGAAAATTGTAGTTGTATATTGGTATTTTTCTGACTATTTTGAGGTTTCGCTGCAGTTATAAAACGCTCTCGATCGCAGTGTGAGCGTAGCCAAATTCGAATTTCATAACAATATATGTATAAGCCGAATTATCTGCTCTGCTAAAAATGTCCAATTGCCTCCTTTTTTAATTCTAAATACTGTTCTGCCTTGATCGATATGAATTGAGAATTTGTGAAATTTTTATTCCTAAAATTCTTGAATTTTTAAATATTAAATAATACTTTCTAGCAGTGTGAATAACGTTTTTCTCTCTTAATTTTAGGCTATATCATCGCTCCGGAAATCAGTTTGGCTTTCGCCGCTCAATTATAATGCTCTATACAATCTAAGCTTGATTTATATAACCGGTAAGTTTAATAAAATATTACGCAATTTTTTAACATTGTATTTATTGTTTGTATTTTTTCTTTTATTTTCACCACATTTTTTAATCGCATCGAAAAGTTTTTGTAACTTTTTGTATTTTAAATTGATGAAAACTTGAATACATATGTAGTTAAAATTTGAAGTCAAATTTGTTTTGGCCGTATATCTAATAAAAAAGGCATTTTTTTTTTAATTTTGTCTCAAAGCATGCCGCTTAACATTTAAACAAGTTAGGAAGTCTAAGTTCGGGTAAACCGAACATAAAATACCCAGCGGTAGTTTTCACATGAATGCGATTTCGTCCACTTACATCAGGTATACTCCCCATTATGCTAGTATACCTTGTACCGAATTTCATCGTTCTACCGTAATCAGTTTAAAAGTTATGACCCGTGAAATTTTCAAATATGCCTCCCTCTGAAGTAGGCGGTGGCACGCCTACTTTTAAAAATTGATCAAAAACAATAATGGAATGACTCGGGGATTCATCCTACCAAACTATATCATTTTAGTCATTTCCGTTACCGAATTATGTCAATTTAGGTGATTTTCGAAGTTTTACGTTTTCGAAAGTGGGCGTGGTTGGAGGGCGATTTTATCCAATTTTATCAGGTATACTCCCAAAGATCTACTGTAATCAGTTTAAAAGTTACGACCAGTCGAATTTTCACAAATGCCACGCCCACTTTAAAAAATTTATCAAAAAATCATTATACAATGACCAGGGGGATTCACCAATAAAATTATATCATTTTAACCATTTCCGTTCTTGGCCAGAAACAACCTGTATATAAAATTTCATCCAAATATCTTAATTTTTACTCAAGTTATCGTGTACACAGACGGACAGACGGACGGACATGCCTTAATGAACTTCTCTTTTCAACCTAAGAACTTTGCGCATAACTACGTAGTATAATCGTCTATGACGCATTGGCTGTGAAAAAAACAAAATTTTTTTGTATGGTTGGGTGCGTCTACGTAACATTTTTATAGAATTCAGCAAATTTTGGATTCAATTTAAACCCTGATGTAGTAAATTATGAAAAAAGTTTATTTCTGAAATTCACATTCAAATTTCCGGGAAAAGAACTTATTTGTATTTCAGTGATTTCAGTGATTTTAAATTCGGCTCAAAGTTGTATTATTTTTTAAGTGAAAAATAGTGATTCAGCAAACATTAAATAAGTACATATGTAAATACTAACCTAGAAAATAACGTTTCCTTTTTTTGATAAATTTCTTTCTTGGGGGCAGTTCAAGTATTATGTCAGCAGATTTTCTGCAATTATTTAATAGAGAGTCCATGATTCTAAGTTTTCGATGACATTGGATTGGATTGCTGCTCAATATTGTGAATCTGCTCACTTTCATCGGATTTTGGAATGTCCACGTCATTCTCTTACAGGTCTAACTTTCCTGTCAGTGTTCTTGTTTACTTTTTTACGGATATCTTCAATGTGACGATTTAGTAACTTGATGGAAGCATAATAAAGACCACACGTTTTGTATGTACGACTTGATAGTCTCCCTTAAGCCTAGACTGGAAGATTAAGAAATTGCCCTCCTTCATCTAAAACCAAGTCATCAACTGTTTGTTTGACTTTTACAGCTGCTGGAAGAAACCTGTTGTCTAGTAACTTAAATAGGCCACTTCTTGGGCGACAGCATTGGCTTTCACTTACATGTTCTGAATACCGCTTAATGTCTGGGAAAACAGAAAGATCGTGTTCACCTGCCCCAACATATTTTGTGGTAACGTCATAGCCATCAATTGTCATTGCACTCCATACTTCAGCTAATACATTTTATGCAAATTCGATTTCTCTAAATATTCATCAATTGTAACGCCACGTTCATCCAAGTGAGACCCAAAACGGTCATGAGGCAATATTAAACCAGCCAGTTCCGTACTAAGAGGAGCCATTCTGCGCTCTACTATGTTATACGCACTTCTTCAAGGAGCATTGGTAGCTAAAAACAATGCATCGAGATCACGTCGCTTAAATTGTTGTATACCAAACCCTATTACTTTTTGATAACGCGGATTTTCATCTGGGCCTCCATCAACCGTCTTGATTGCCACTGGTTTTACTAGTCCATGGTAAGTTTTAGCTAATGGTCGAAACTCTTCAAGTTCGATAAGCTCCTCGAAATCCTGAGCTTGAGTATAAGCAGTAGATGAACTATGCTTTCCACTTCGAATAGCGATGTATGATGGTCCAGAATATCCAACGGCTTGCGGCTGTCCTAGCATACTGGAAGTTATTTTCATACCAGCATACACAGATGGTATTAATTTATGACGCTCAGCGATTCCATGTGCATGAGAAGAGGTGCTTGCTTATTTGCCGCAGCGCCAATAGGGACTCGAGCTTTATCATCTTGTGATATGAAAAATACATACTAAGTGGCTCTTGTGGTGATCAGTTTGAGCCCGAATGAGCTTAACAGGAGCTGTCGATACATGTCTTCGTCCCTCTGCAGAATCAGACTTTCTGGGAATTAAACGAAGATATGTCCTACTACGACTAATGTGAAATTCGTTTGATGCGTTTTTTTAAAACTTTCAAACAACTTTTGGTATAACTTGGATTTGTCTATTTGAAAGGACATCTTATTTAGGCCCGGGTTTTCAGTGCAGGTTTAAACCCCAGGCAAAGTTGACTAGAGTTTATCCAAACGAAACAATACACTGCCAGAGGAAATTTTGGCAAGTAAATAGCGCGCAGTAATTCCCCAAGGTATGAATTATTTGCGGGAGTCGCCGAATATGAAAACAAAATCACAGATTAGTGCTGCGCAATACCAAAAATGACTGTGGGGAAAAGTAGGCATCGAAATACCAACTCATATTTCGATAAACTCTATAGTTCCATAATTTCCAACTCTAAATAGTAGATTCAACATGGATAGAAAAGGAAGCCCGCTGAACAAAATTATTACCATTTTTATCCTCTTTTTTGCGGATAGTGCTTCAATTCAATAATTTTTCCAGAAATTATCAGGGGATGGTTAGCAGGGTAACTACTGATGACGTAATCACCATCTATACTCCCCCACTCCCCATGTCATCGAAACTAAGCAAACCAAAGACCCCCTCCCCCCGCTCCCAAATAGTGATGACGTAATTCTTGAACGACCCCTTGGTAATCAACGAAAAATAGATAAGGCCACTAGATCATAAATTCCTTGACACAGTGAAGAGCCTTTACGTTGAAACAAATTTCAAATTTCCCCTAAAGTACAACAGCATAACCTAAAAAATTCGCATTCAAGTTTTTAACATTCATAAGGTGTAGCAGTAGCTGCTGTTTATTCGGAAACTGAAAACTGATTGAGCTTGATTTCATCCACATTCTCGCTACCTTAAATATTCTGTACAGCAATTTTGCTTCTTTTTCTGTTTTGAGTGGCAAATAATTTGAGCAAAACTGCAATTCACAATTCTCAGAATACAGTTGAGCCGAAATTTATCCATATATGTAGTACATTTATACATAAATAGTTAGTTAGCAGTACAAACGTACATTTTTTTGTATTCACAGTTTTGTTCCAACTTTTTCACTGAATTAGCCGTAACGTGGATTTATTGATGTCGTTGGTGATATTTGGTTGACATACCCGTCTCATGTCATAGTCGTTGTTATCCTTGTCAAAACTATTCATTGCTATAATAAACCTACTTTTGTTGGTTGTGGAAGTTATCCTTTTGGGAATTTGATCAATGCATTAGTTCGGGGTTCAATGTTTTGACGCGATTTTCAGTGGATATTTTTGTATGCCATGAACGTCAGAGTTGATATGTGGCTGAATTGCTAAATACTGTTATTCTTGTGAATTTAATAGCAGGGGCATGTTGTCTCTCTATAACAGCAACGAAATGTAAATGGTAGCTCAAGGGAAATGGCCCAATTAGCTCGAGTGTGGCTTTTTTGAAGTGTACACTTTTATAGGGATATGCATGTTTATTAGGATGGGACGCGGAGCTTAGCACTGCACGAATATCGGTGAGAATATACAGTGTTGGACGAAATATTTTGGACCACCGAAAACGTTGTTTTTTGACCTTTAAATTCTTTTATATAAATTTTATTTTAATTTAAAATGAAAATATCGTTTGAGATTGCATTCGTTAAGCAAAATTTTGTGTTAATTTTTGAGCTTTTTTCTCAGGCTGTTTAGAAAAGTTCTGATTGTGCAGTTTTGTAGCCCATAAAATTCTAGTCTAACAAAGTTTAAATCTCAAGTAGTTTTGAAAGCGCTTTAATTTTTAAAATTTTTTTTATGAATTTTTCCTCCATACAAAAAAAACACAAAATTGTTTTTGTATGGAAAAAGGGGAAGGTTTCAGAGCTACTGGAGATTTGCACTTTGTGAGACTAAAATTGAATGTGCTACAAAACTGCATAATCAGAATTTTTCTAAAGGGCCTGAGAAAAAAGCTAAAAAACTAATACAAAATTTGCAGATTTTTGCTGATTTCCGTGCAAATCTTACTGATGAATGGCACTCGTTAGATCTCAAACAATATTTTCATTTAAAATTAAAATACAATTTACATAAAAGAATTTAAAGGTCAACAAGTAAGGAAGTCTAAGTTTGGGTAAAGCGAACATAAAATACCCAGCGGTGGTTTTCATATGATTTTCGAAAAATTCCATTTCGGAGTTCTACCCTAACCAGTTTAAAAGTTATAACCCGTGAAATTTTCAAATATGCCTCCCTGAAAAGTGAGCGGTGCCACGCCCACTTAAAAAATGTATGGATAAATCATAGGGGGGATGACCAGGGGCCTATAAAATTATATTATTTTGGCCATTTCAGCTACCAAGATATGTCAATTTACATATATGATTTTCGAAATTTTCGTTATCGAAACATCTGATTTCGCCCATTTTCAATAGCAACCTACTTTGGCCAGAAAGTAACCTGTATACAAAATTTTATGCAAATATCTCAATTTTTACTCAAGTTATCGTGTACACGCAGACAGACGGACAGACGTACGGATATGCCTTACTGAAATTTTTTCATCCAACCCAAGAACTTACATATATGGAACTCTATGTGGACAAAACTATAATACCTTTGTACTAGTACTAGTACGCTGGGTGTAAAGGACAACGTTTTCGGCGGTCCAAAATATTTCGTCTGACACTGTATCGTCGCTCCCAACGAAGACTAACACGGTTGAGTTTTCTGCGTCGAAGACTAACACACTTCAGTTTTCTGCGTCGAAAACTAACACACTTCGTTCTCAGCGTCGAAGACTAACACACTTCAGCTTTCTGCGTCGAAAACTAACACACTTCGTTCTCTGCGTCGAAGACTAATACATTTCAGTTTTCTGCGTCGAAGGCTAATACATTTCAGTTTTCTGCGTCGAAGACTAACACATTTCGTTCTCTGCGAGGAAGACTAACGCTACAGACAGCAGGACTCCCGCAACGACATATCGGGTAGGCATGCAGAAAGACTAGGTGTGACGAGATGAGTTGATTTAACCATGTCCATCTGTCTGTCTGTATGTCTGTTTGAGATATTTGGCTGAAATTTGGTATGCGGCCACCATTTTCTAATATAGAAATCATTTGTCGGTACCAACGAGATCGGACCGATATTACATATAGCTCCCATACAATCGATAAACGGATTTTGGGCTATAACTCCTGTAATTAAAGAGGTAGGAACGTGAAATTTTGTGAGTATTGCTATTATTATATGTGCACTATCGATGATTGGAAATCATTGAGATGGGATAAATATTTCACATAGCCCCCATACAATCGATTATTCCGATAAACGGATTTTGGTAGATAACTCCTGTAATAGGTATAAACGTGAAATTTCGTAACTATTGCTCTTTTGGAATGTGGAATGTCGATGTTAAAAATCAATGAGATTGAACCAATATAACACATCGCCCCCATATAATCGATAGTTCACTGAACCAAAAAAGTGCATGTATCCAATGAAAAAGTACATAGATTTTAAGAATTGTTCGTTAAAACCTCTCCAAAGAACTCTTTCGTAGAAATTTAAGAATATTTCTTAGAATATAAGTACTTTTTCTTAAAATATGTAAACAAATCAACAGAAAGTATGAATTCATTCATAAATGTAACAAAATTTTCTTAGAATCTATGAATTTTTTCTTTTATTCTAGGAAAAACGAGCGTGAACTTCTATGAAACTTTGTTCATAAAAAACATGTACGTTTTTGGTTCAGTGTTCCGATAATTTCGGTATGAGCTTGAATTCACCCAGGCTGTACTGGGGATCGAACAGTTAAAATCGTGACGCTTATTCATGCCACGTATATAGCCTTCGGCACAGCCGAAAACAGCTTTCCTTACTTGTTTTATTTTTTTTTTTGTTTTATTTAATTTAATTTTTTATTTTACTTGCTTAAAATTTCAATGAACACAATCGTACCGATGCTGATCCTTGTTAATCATTTATTTCTTTTTTAATACTTTCTAACACACTTGGCAATAATGATTTTTTACCGCCTTTCTTCTCGCAATATCCCTGAAAATTTATCGTGATAATTCGCCTGCCAGCAAATCTTTTTTATTGCTGTTGCTTAGCATTTTGTATTCTTACAGTCACCCGTTTTTAAGTGTTTTTATTCGCTGTTTTCTTTTTGTTGCTCTTAAATTGTTATTGTACACATCCACACTATTATTGTTCGTAATTTTCATTGTAAATTTTTATGTCACTTGTATTGTATGTTATATAATTTTCCTCTTTTCATGCCTTCCCTTCATCTTGTGACTCAAAAATAATGCATGCAGCGCAACAATATGCGAGTGCCTTTCACACTCTTGCGGCGGCCATCAACTTGCGCAAGGACAGCGCCGAATGTTATATGTTACTCGGAAGTAAGTGTTCAAATATAGTATATATTTATATACTTATGGGTACCCAGCAGTAAAAAAAAAAACAAGTTATTCACAAAAAAAAATACGATTACGATTTATTTAATTTATTTATTTAAATTAAATTTTATTCATTACAATTAAATTAAATTTTATTCATTACAATTTAATTTAAATTGATTCAGATTATTTTAACACTATTAAATTTTATTTTTTTTAATTTAGTTTGATTTAATTTGATTTATTTTATTTAATTTTGGCGGCCGCCGTGGTGTAGCGGTTAAGTGTTCGGCCTTCTACACCAAGTCATGGCGGTTCGATGCCCGGCAAAAGAAACATAAAAAATTATTTGGAATTTTTCTAAACGGGGTCGCCCCTCGGCAGTAGTTTGGTAAACTCTCCGGGTGTATTTCTGCTATGAGAAGCTTCTCAGCAAAAAATTCATTTGCTTTGCAAGAGCCGTTCGGAGTCGGCAAAAAACTGTAGGTCCCGCCAACTTGTAGGAAAAACCCAAAAGCAACAGACCACAAGTTGGAAAGAGAAGCTCGGCAAAAAATCTCGTTAGAGGTTATGATAATCTGTTGGTATATCGCCGCCATTATTATTTTTTATACCTTTCATGAACATGAAAAGGGAATTATAACTTTGGTCCGATATTTGTAAATATGAGAAGAAGAAGAGATAGACCCATCGATAAGTATACCGAAATGATCAGGATGACGAGAAAAGTTGATTTAGCCATGTCCGTCTGTCCGCCTGTCCGTCTGTCCGTCTGTCTGTCTGTCAGTTTATGAGATATTTGGCTGAAATTTGGTATGCGGCCACCATTTTCCAATATAGGAAACATTTGTCGGAACCAGCAAGATCGGACCGATATTACATATAGCTCCCATACAACCGATTATTCCGATAAACGGATTTTGGGCTATAACTCCTGTAATTAAACACGTAGGAACGTAAAATTTTGGAAGCATCGCTATTTTTATATGTGAAATATCGATGTTGAAAATCATCGAGATGGGAAAATATTTCACATAGCCCCCATACAATCGATTGTTCCAATAAACGGATTTTGGTAGATAACTCCTGTAGTTATATAGGTAGGAACGTGAAATTTCGTAACTATTGCTATTTTAGAATGTGGAATGTCGGTGTTAAAAATCAATGAGATTGGACCAATATAACACATCGCCCCCATATAATCGATAGTTCCGATAATTTCGGTATGAGCTTAAGTTAAATTCACACAGGCTGTACTGGGATTAAACAGTGAAAATCGTGACGCTTATTCATGAAAGGTATTTAGCCTTCGGCACAGCCGAAGACAGCTTTCCTTACTTGTTTTTATTTAATTTTATTTTATTACATTTTATTCCTTTTCTTACTTAATTTGATTTTATTCATTTAATTTTGTTAATTTTATTATTTTGTTTATTTTTTTAAACTTTTTTTTATTTTAGTCTGTTTTCGTATCCACAACGCCCTCGATTTCTCGGATCTATTTTGTACTAGTTTTAAATTGATATATTTCTTTTCGAAATCTCACAACTGGCATATCTCATTAAATGACGCAAATATTATTGTGTGGGAAATATAAGAGGAACGACCAACTTAAGTGCAACCGCAATTCAAGCGTTTATGCAATTATGTATGCAAACATACACCATACCTATGTATGTAAGCAATTTCTTAAGTGAAAGTTGTTGGTTGTGACCTTTTGCCATTCAGGGCAGTCAACGGCAGGTTAACACATGGATACATACTAATGTACATTTTAATTTGCATACACATAATAAGTACTCATCTTGACCGCGAACCGGAAGTCCGGTATACTACTTTTATGTTGCATAAGTGCTAATTGTGATTCTTAACTCTCGCCCACAATGAAACGTTGCTTTTCTTTTTGTTCAAAGTTTTCACTTAAGTATGCACTAAGTGCTAAGTGGGTAAAAGTTTAAACAATCAAAAGCGTGTAAGTCAGTTGTGTAAAGGAAAGTAAACTTTTGTTGGATGATAACGGTAGAGAATTTTAATAAGTATTGTATACATACTTATATGCTTTAAGGACATTGATGATAGAAGAATTGCTTGGCAAGACGAGTTAAAACTTAAATAATAACTAATGGAAATATTTATAATAGAGATCGTATCCGGTAAAAAGTTTGCATTTTCTATTTCAGTCCTTGCTCTGCAGCGAAAGCAACTAGTTGAAAACTACTTTACAACTAGTCAGTGTTTTGTCTTTTTTCCATATAAGCGACTTGTTGATGTCTCACGAAATGTCAATTGTCAGATTTCGACCAGAACATACCAGTCATCTATTAGTCATGATATACTGGAATTATACTAGTTGTAAAATACCAGCCCCATACTAGTTCAACCTGGACTAGTATGATTTCCATAAAAGGAACTAGTCCCCCTACTTGTCCAAAAAAGACTAGTATGATATATACTAGTCCCATACTAGTTCAAAAACAGTTAACTAGTTTAATTTCAACCAGAATTTTCATGACTTACCCTTTGTTTTCTCATTTGCCTTTATTTTCATGTTTATTCTTAAGAAAGCAGCGACTATTTGTATTTACCCTATCACGAAAAAGCTTCTGTGAATTATAAGAAAAAAAAAGAAGCAAACGAAACGAATGAATTTTGTAATTTTTAACTGGTATGATTTTATGCAGAAAAATTTAGTTGTATACTAATATGGAATAGATACTTCCTGACTAGTATGGGTTCAGCCAGAAAATTCTAGTTGTATTTTAGTATTTTTGTGAATAGTTTGAGGTTTCGCTGCAGGGTGTCTATAGGTTACTCACACACCCTGACATCCCGCTTTTATAATTTAATATTATTTTGTTCTGTCTTATTTATTTTAATTTAATTTAATTTTATTTATTTTATTTTTAGTTTGCATTTATTTTTGCTCAAATCTTCCTAATATTTACTTATCCAGTTTACAAGAAAAACCATAAACTGCATACTGTGTCCACAAACTTGTCTAATTTTTGGCTCTTTCTTATTTGTCCAACTTCTCTTCATTGTAAATTCTGCGGATAAAACTCTTACACGAACTCGCCAAACAATCAACCACATACAAAAAACAAACTGCTGCAATAATCGGAATCACATCCATTTGAAAACATTTACTGCATGACATGACAACCAATTAAAGTTTGCTTGCGCAAGTTAGAGGATGGCGAGAATGCTTTTAAGGCTTTTCAACGTTCAAATGAAATACAATTGCAACTACAAAAGGATGCCACCGGACGTAATCCACTTGTACACTTAAATTTTGCACTCTTTTGTTATGAGACCGGACGTATTCAACTCGCAACGGAACAATTTACGCGCTTCATTAATTCTTCACAGGATCTGCTACTACCGACCGAAGTAAGTTTGGTGAAAAAACAAAGAGCACAATGGGCATATGCGGTGAGAAAATGGCGTTGATGGCATCATTTGTTTTATTTTTTTGTGTCTGCAATTGTAGTGGTTTCTAATCTTTATATGTGTACAGTGGTGGCCTTATATTAGGAGCGTTGAAAATTAGAAATTAAAATAAAGTGAAATTAAATTAACTAATATAAAATAAAATAAAATAAAATAAAATAAAATCAAAATAATAAGTCTTTTGTTTGAGAAAAATTTACCCACGCGCTGCAGGAACCAGCAATCCGACATATGTTTCGATGATACTGGAATTACATCTCTTCATGGACTTTTCTTCCCGGCATTGTGAGAGTCGAACTCACAACACTGTAGTGACTTGTATGCTACCGTCGGTATTTACAGCAATAGACTACAAGTCAAGAAATTATCGGAACTATCGATTATATGGGGGCGATGTGTTTTGTTGGTCCAATCTCATTGATTTTTTACATCGACATTCCACTTTATAACAGAGCAATAGTTACGAAATTTCACGACCCTACCTATATAATTATAGGAGTTATAGCCCAAAATCCGTTTATCGGAACAATCGATTGTATGGGGGCTATGTGAAATATTTATCTCATCTTAATGATTTTCAACATCGATATTTCACATATAAAAATAGCAATACGTCCAAAATTTCACGTTCCTACCTTTATAATTACAGGAGTTATAGCCCGAAATCCGTTTATCGGAACAATCGATTGTATGGGAGCTATATGAAATATTTATCCCATCTCAATGATTTTCAACACCGATATTTCACATATAAAAACGTCAATACCTACAAAATTTCACGTTACTAGCTCTTTAATTACAGAAGTTACAGCCCAAAATCCGTTTATCGGAACAATCGATTGTATGGGAGCTATATGAAATATTTATCCCACCTCAATGATTTTCAACATCGATATTTCACATATAAAAACATCAATACCTACAAAATTTTACGTTACTAGCTCTTTAATTACAGAAGTTATAGCCCGAAATCCGTTTATCGGAACAATCGATTGTATGGGAGCTATGAGTAGTTTTGGTCCGATCTTGCTGGTTCCGACGAATGATTATTCTCATATAAAATAACGCCTCCATACCAAATTTCATCGAGATATCTCTAAAATTGAGGGACTAGTTTGCGTACAAACAGACGGACAGACGGACGGACGGACATGGCTAAATCGAATCAACTCATCGTCCTGATCATAACGGTATACTTATTAGTGGGTCTATATCTTCTTCTTCTCATACTTACAAACATCGGACCAAAGTTATAATACCATTTCATGTTCATGAAAGGTATAATAAAATGAAATGAAATGGGATAAAATTAAATAAATGGAAAAAAATAAGGTTAAATAAAATAAAATTAAATTAAGTATAATAAAAGGAAAATAGAAATACAAGACAATAAATATATAAAACAAATTTTATTAAAAATTCAGTTAATATGTATTTTTGTTTTTTTACTCAATTTTTTTTTAAACTTTTTCGTTCTAATTATACGACCACCACTGTGTGTGTACTATGTCCAAGTAGATTTGTTTGTCATTTTCACACACAATTCAATTGAATGTTAAACATATTGTTTTTGTGTTTTTTAAACAGTTTTTGTACTTGCATTGTGGCTCTTGCTGATAATCACTTGCGGAAGCTCGCAATGGAATGGACATTTGTAAAATGCATTGTTTGGCAAAAGTACTCGTATTACATAGCGTAGTTGTTGGATTTGTTTTTGTAGCTGTTGCACATTTAAGTAGTTTTAAGTCGTTTAGAAAATACCCAGGTAACACTTTGATGTAATGATGATGTTTTAACAATTTGGCTCAAAATCTTAAATAAAAAATTTTACGGTTTTACCTTTGAAATTGGAAATATTTAGTTTAAACTTATTTGGTGTAAATTTTTTTTGTATTAAAAAAAAAACACAGTTTGTATTTCTATTTCGAAATATGATATTTTTATTTTCAATAAATTTTAACACAGTTTTCTGAAAGATTAGTCTGATGAAGGAATATGGTATCATTTGATGTTATACCAAAATTTTAGCGAAATTTGATCCTTTGAAATAAAATCCTTTATATGCTGGTATACGCTTTCATACATGAACGCCCAAATTAGCTGCATAATTGTTGTTGGTATTTGGGTGAGCTTTTATTTGTAATTGCCTGTCATTCATGTTGGCACGTTACTCTCTTCCGGTAATGTTATCTAGCTGATTAAACATCTATGAGTATAAATACCCTTATATGTCAATGTACATTAGAGTGGAATTAAATTTTTTGTTTTTTGCAAGCAGACTGTACCGCCCCCTCAAATTATTCTTTTGTGTGTCGTATATAAGACATTCCCTAAGTCTTGGACCGTTTTATTCAGAAGAAGGCGCGGCACATAGGCCCCAAAGTTCCGGTAGCCCTGTAGAGACAAAAAAATTGTTTTTCTTTTTCTGCTCTACCACTGAGCTACATCGCACACATAATTATTGTTGGCAAAATTCAATGTTGAATAAGCTCTCAAAAATAAATGTCAACAAAACAAAATTTGTAGACCGAAAAGTTCTAATTTTCAAACCAAAAAGTTTTAATTTTAAACCGAAAAGTTTTAAGAATAAAATAAAATTAAAAAAGTTTGGCACTTGGCAGGATTCGAACGAAAGCGCCCAGGAGTCACAGCCGACAGCTCTACCGCTGAGCTATGCAGCACATAAAGTTTTTGTGGGCAAAACTCAATGACTTTCAAACAAACCAAAAAAAAAACTTTGACTGCTTTTTCGTTTATATATTTAATCGAAACCAAAAGAAATTAAAATTCTTTTTAATCTTTCGGAAGGTTTAAAATATTCCAAAAAGCTTAAAAAATCGCTTAAACTTTAGACGGGTTTAAAATTTAGGCTCATTTTTTTAACCGTGTAGAGCCACCGGAACTTTGCGGCTAATGTGCCACGCTTTCCTCTGAATAAAATGGTCCAAGGCTTAGGAATCTCTTAAATACACACAAACAATTTGTGGAACCGGTTCAGTCTTTTTAAAAAAACTTTTTTTCATCTAAAAAAAAGCCCACTCTAATTTACATATGTATGTGCTGAACTTTTCAAATATTTATCGATTGGAATTGCCTTCAGGTCATTTGTAGATGTGACTATTAAATTACTAACACATCTTAATATCTAGGTGTCTCAGTAGACTATTAGAAAAAGTGAAAGTTGTTACAGGATATACATATTTACTTACCTTGCAGTGTGCTCTTATGGTATTAACTCTAAATCAACGGCTTCAAGAAATGGAAGTACTCTGCGAATGCATTGCGTTAGCAAGAAAGAGAGTTTGCTACCTAGGTGGGGTCACTCTCAATCCGTTCGTGTTATGGAATAAAAAACCTGAGGAGGTGCTCAAATTTCTAAAGAGCCTCCGCATACAGCAATAAGCTGAAAGGTCACACAACAGAACGTGTAAATGGTCGCGGTGTAATAAGGCCTTATAATAATAATAATAATATCCTTTCAAACTATTATCCTTCAACTTTAAAAAAACTCGATGTGTTTTAAAACGTTGCATTCTAATAAAAGTCTGAAAATATAAATAAAAATATTAAAGGATAATCCAAAATGTGGACAGGATAGATATACCATAGAAATTTATTTCACAATATGGGTATCAAATGAAAGTTGTTCATGCGCGCCCAAAAGGAGTAAGTTTTATTTCGATATCTCAATCCGTTTCGGGGATATCAACCAAAGCATGAATACAATTTTCCTGAACTTTTTTTTTTCACTTGTATAACTAAATGATACTCATGCGCCGTGTATGCCCTATAAAAAGTGCACTATACTTGCAAAGTTTCAAGATGTTGACAATTATTTTTGCCAGAAAACATATTGTTACGCAATCTAGTGAAACACTATTGAAATTTCAATGTCCTTTTCTAGTGAATGCGTTTTTAAAATATACTTGTAAAGGATCCTGTTGTCCTTATAAAAATTGAAAGGTGGAGATTTGCTTCACAGTCCTTTATATAGTATGGACAAAAAATTTAAAATCATGTAATTTTCGAATATTTAATGAACTTAGCAAAAGCTGCTAGCTAAAATATTAATAAAGTTTGTAATTTGCGTCAAGCTTTCATTTTACTGCTATGCAATAGTTTTAGCATTAATAAAGAGTAGGTTTGATATTATTTAAAAAACTATAATCACTTCCCACCAGAACTAAAATTCATTAATATAATTTCAAAAAGTACCGTAATGACTGTAACAAAAACAAATACGTACGTGATAATTTATTCATTCGTTATGTGCTCCAATTAACTACTTAAACTACTCATTCGTGTTCATCCTACATAGAGTTTAGTAGTTGTGCGATATTAATTTAAAATGTGGGTTGGTGATTATGAGCTTATGCAGCTTTCCACTTCGTACTAATGACTAGTAAAATTTGTAGTTGCACATAATATTTGCAATTATTATTTAGCCGCAACTATTGGCGCATTTATAAGGTTTAAACAACGAGCAAAATCTCCTTTACAGACATAGGACCCACTACGAATATCATATTTTGGTACCAATTTTTCTTTCTTTCTCAAAAATTAATCAAAAAGAACGATGGGTTTTTTCTGAAAAGAACTACCCGCAGAAGCTTTGTCGACCACTTTTGAGGTCATTTCGCACACAAAAGGGTCTTGGTAGTGTTTTTCGACGTCCTAAATTAAAAATCATTTGATTAGCAATTTTTCACTTGAAGTGTCGGACATTTTTTGCAGATGGTGTCTTTATTTTGTTTTGTTGTTGGTAAATTGCAATTTGTCCTTTGAGCTTGCCTTGATGCGTGATACAATTTGTCAAAACAGCGCGTGGATTACATACAAGTACAAAGAAACTAAGACTACTATTTCTTTGGATTTCCACAGTCTCGGGATTTTCGGGATATGGAGTTGGTCCCGGGACTTGGAAGTTCGCTATTTACTTTAAGTTCAAACAAGGTTAAAGAAGTTTGAGAAACCGTCTAATCTTGTAACATAATGGTGTTTCCATCTCAAATCGTCAGAAACGACACCTTCCCGACCACCGATTTGAATGAAATTGGGCGGGGAGCTTCCGTTCAACGTAAAACAAAATTCCTCAAAAACAATTTTCTTACATTTTTGAATAAGGCTCTTTTGGGCATTGATTTAAAAGTGCAAACAAAAGATTTTATTCCACTTGTCCAACCCAACGTTTCGCTAGACTTCCTAGCCGCATCAATGCAATACCATATGTCTTCTTAACTCGAAAACTAAAAAATAGTGCCATCGTAATGATACTCAGCCTACCTTGAAAATTGTTGCATCGGGTATAAAAACGTTATTTAAAAATTGAACAGATTTCATTTCTACATTGAATCATTGTTAAATTGACAATATCATTATAAGCCCAGCAAAGAAATATTCACTTTGAGCTTGTAATGTTTAATTCAACTTGAAACTTTTCAACATTGAAAAATGTAATATTAACTACGATCGGAGTTAGTTTTACAACGCTGTTTTCCTCACAGTGAATGCAATTAAAAAACATATGGCAAAAGTTTTCGAGACGTAGATCCAAATGAGTCAAAATTTTGTCTCAAAAGACTGAGAAAGACTATCAATAAAATTACCAGGGCGGTTTCAATCGAAACTAGTACAGCTGGGAATAAATTCGTTTAATTCAAACCTCTTGGCTTATAAATTTGTATGAAGTTTGTCTTGCCGATTAATGCCAATACTATCTTCACGAAAATCCATCCCCACCCACTTTTTTATAATTCTCCGATGATGAGAAATCGTGCTGCTTAAGCTACAAAGCTGAAATTAGCAGGAAGAATTAATTTAAAAAATTCAACTTTCAATAAGTGGCATTACCCAAACCAACTTAATATAAAATATCGACATTATCCGGCTATGGTGTAAGTTTTAAGTTTTTTTATGATCCCTCCAAAACATTACAAAAAATTTTTTTTTTACTCAACTACAAAAAAAATATTACGAAAAACAAGTAAGGAAGTCTAAGTTCGGGTAAGCCGAACATTAAATACCCAGTGTATGGAAACAATAGTAGTACCTATAAGGTATATATTTTCTATGTATATTATAATTTGGGAAAAACGAACTCAATAAATTTATTAGTTAGTGAGCCCTCAAAATCTTACTTATAGTTAAATACATTTATTACTTCTAATATACTTACGCCCAATTTGTGACAAAGTTTTAAATTGAAAAAAAAAAAAAACGTTTGGGCCAGTTTTTCGAAATTCGATTTATTTTCAAAGTTATAGCTATCACCACTTTTCGAAATTCCTTACTTTTTGATGATTTTCTCACGATTGGTCAAACCGATGGTATCTTCTACCAAACGACGATTCTAACTTTTGCAAAAAAAAAAAATTTTGCAAACATTATTCGCAATTTTTAACTTCTCCATCGTGGTCAGATGGCGCTTTTGTATGATGTTGTTGGGCATTCCATTAGTAACTATTGGCAAAAAAAAAATGTTTGGCACTTTAAGGGGGCGGGAGTTATTTACATTTTTTTACAGACTAGTCAATTTTTTATGAAATTTTGTTTAATTGTTCTGAGCCATACTACCAACTTAAAAATTATAGGTGGCTCACTTAACAAAATTAACTCATCTTTTAAGACTCGATAGTAGACAATTCTAGTATGATTTGTGCCAAATTTCATCGTTCTACCATAATTTGTTTAAAAGTTACGACCAGTCGAATTTTCAAAATGCCTCCCTTGAAAGTGGGCGGTACCACGCACACTTTTTAAAATTTAACAGAAAATCATAATAGAATGATAAGAGAGATTCACCTATGAAATTATATCATTTTATCAATTTCAGCTACCGATATATGTCAGTTTAAGTGAACTTCGAAATTTTCTATATCGAAAAAGGGGGCGTGGTTATATCCGATTTCGCCCATTTTTAACAGCAACCTACCTTGGCCCGAAAGTAAGGTTTAAACCAAAATTAATGTAAATATCTAAATTTTTAGTCAAGTTATGTCAGTTTATGTGATTTTCGAAATTTTCGATACCGACAAAAGAGACGTCGTTATAATCCGATCTCGCCCATTTTCTCTAGAAAGCTACCTTGGCCATAAAGTAATCTGTATACCAAATTTCATGCAAATTCCTAAATTTTTAATCAAGTTATGTTAATTTGTATGATTTTCGAAATTTTCGATATCGAAAAAGGGGGCGTGCTTATCATCCGATTTCGCTCATTTTCAATAGCAACCTACCTTGGCCAAAAAGTAACCTGTATATAAAATGTCATGCAAATATCTTAATTTTTACTCAAGTTATCGTGTACAAAGACGGACGGACGGACGGACAGGCGGACGGACATGTCTGAATAGACTCCTCTTTTCAACCTAAGAACTTTGATTCATGGATCTTGATTATTTTGGGCCGGTACGTAGTACCGTTATGTGAACAAAATTATAATACCCCTGTACTAGTACGCTGTGTATAAAAATGCCTCCTTTAAAAGTGGGCGGGGCCACGCCCACTTTAGAAAATTTATCAAAAAATCATTATATAATAACCATGGGGATTCACCTATAAAATTATATCATTTTAGCCATTTCAGCTACCGAGATATGTCAATTTATGTGATTTTCGAAATTTTCGATATCGAAAGTGGGCATGGTTGGAGGGCGATTTTATCCATTTCCATCAGGTATACTCCCAACGATACTAGTATGCTTTTTGCCAAATTCCATCGTTCTATCGTAATCAGATTAAAAGTTACGACCTGTCAAATTTTCAAAAATGCATCCCTTAGAAGTGAGCGGTGCCACCCCTATAAAAAATTCATGGAAAAATCGTAAGAGAATTACCAGGGCGATGCACCTATAAAATTATATCATTTTAGCCATTTCGGCTACCGAGATATGTCAATTTGTGTGATTTTCGAAATTTTCGATATCGAAAAAGGGGGCGTGGTTATCATCCGATTTCGCCCATTTTCAATAGCAACCTTGGCCAAAAGGTAACCTGTATACAAAATTTCATGCAAATATCTCAATTTTTACTCAAGTTATCGTGTACACAGACGGACGGACGGACGGACGTGTCTTAATGGACTCCTTTTTTCAACCTAAGAACTTTCATATATGGAACTCTATATCTATCTCGATTATTTTGTGCCGTTACGTACTACCGTTATGTGAACAAAATTAATATACCCTTGTCCTAGTACTAGTACACTGGGTATAAATATCAAAACCGTTTGGAACCGGTTCCGGCTTCGTTCTTTTTCAGATCAAAATAACGGCTACGGTTTCGGCTTTGAAAAGTTATTCGATTTTAATCGGTTGTATGCCAAGGTCTGATACCGGAACCAAAACCGGAACCGTAACCTATTAACACCGAATAACTTTTCAAAACCGAAACCGTAACCGTTATTTTGATTTTGATCTGAAAAAGAACGAAACCGAAACCGTTTATAAAGCCGGAACCGGTTCCAAACGGTTTTGATATTTTTTAGTTTCTTACTTCTTTTAGTGGGCACATAGGTATTTTCTTTTATAAAAAGTTACCCTGAAAATTTTTCATGGAAGATTGTCGAGCAAGGTTAAAAAAGACACGGTTTGACATCGGTATCGAAATTCTGAAAGAGGAAATTTTACTATAGTTGAATGAAGCCATCGAAAAAAAGTTATGAAAATTCAGACCTATTTTGAAGCTACATATGTACAAACTTGAGTTTTTTGTGTTCGTGTTTTTATTTGGAAACCGAAACCGAAATAAATGTTGAGGAACGAAAACGGAACCGAAACACTTTACAAAAACGTAACCGAAATAAATGTTGAGGAACGAAACCGGAACCGAAACCGAAACAATATACAAAACTGAAACCGGAACCGAAACACTTTACAAACCGAAATGTTATTTTAATCGGTTTCACACGTTGGTGTATACACATTTTTGTATATGTATTGCATTTAACCCTTCCATATAAAATTTTCTGGGCACTACTGCTCCTGATATACATATCTTAAGATCTTCTAAAACTTCAGAAGGGAAAACAACTTTTTTTTAGTTATTTCAAAGTTTTTTTTCTTTTTGAATTTTGTACAAAACAGAAAAAAAGTGAAGTTTTCATTTTGCATAAAAAAAATAAAAAAAATAGACTTTGCAGAGCCTTGTTTTATGGAAAAAATAAACTCCACCCCAAAATTCAATTACTCTCTAATAGCAAATATTTGGAAATTTTATAATGCTTTGTGTTTTTTCTTTTAAAAAGAAAGTTTATTTATTAATAAATTTTTTTTTTAAATTTTTTTTAAATTTTTAAGCTTACATTTCGAATAGAACACAGTAAAGAAATTGCGAAATTTTCGTTACCTAAAAAAGCACAGCATCCCGAGACTGGCATCCCTAGTACCTACATTCACCCGCATGTAGCCTGTAAATTCCGAATTTCAGTAGAGTCATCACGACCATTTTTCTATTTTCTTTTATCTCTTTCTACTGCCTCTTGCTAAATTCTTCTTTCTCTCTTCTTATTTCGCATTCTATTTGTAGTACAAATTCCAAGCGACAAAATTGAAATCGCTTCTAAAAGTTTCAACCAACAAAATTGTTACACCAAGTGGATTTGCAAGTGATGTTGTGAGTGCACAGCCAGCTGAGGCTAACCGCAATCGTTACAGCAATAACAACAGCAGCAACACAAATATTGACGATATCTATGGTATTTATGGGGTAAAACGCCAAGCAGGTATAGATAATAACGACCAACACAATACAAAAGCACAAACCCCACTGATGTCCTTACCACTACCAATTGCAGTCACAACAACTTCCGCAGAAATGCCGCTTGAGGTGAATGCTGTGGTCAATGCCTGACGAAATGAGTGACATACTAACAGCGAGACTTTATTGCAGCCAATTGAAACTAGCACTATATACGAAACCAATACAGATACAAGAATCAACAACAGTGACACTCACAAAAAAGTCGACGAAATCAAAACAAACACTCAAGGGACAGCAAGCGCTGAAGTGGCGGTAGAGAGAGCGCAGGATAACATTGATAGTGAAGCCAGCAAGTCAACGAACAGTAGCCTTAGAAGAAATATGGCTCGGAGCAATCGCAGTAATAGTGTGGACAGCTGTTGCCGATATTGC
Source organism: Campiglossa producta (assembly GCA_964058755.1). Classification (NCBI taxonomy): domain Eukaryota; kingdom Metazoa; phylum Arthropoda; class Insecta; order Diptera; family Tephritidae; genus Campiglossa; species Campiglossa producta. Next base: position 86,109,789 of record CAXKVI010000004.1, on the reverse strand, counting down.
GGTTGTATGCCGTTGGCAACTTGGCCGACATAGTAGCACGTTTTTGTGACTGTGGTTCGGAACAGAATGGAAAGCGGAAAAACTTGTAAAAACAACTACGAGTGAAACTGAGAAAAAAACAAGCTAAAGGATAAGGGCATATGCAGTATAAGTTGATGTGTAGGCGATGTGTGGTTGATGACTGGTTGAATTGTTTCTCACAATATAACAGTAAATATGACTGCGCAAATTGGCAGTGGAAAACAGTGGTATGCTGAAAAAAAACAGGATTTAAGCAGCACCAATGGAAGAGTGAATAAAGTTTTGTCGACTGAATTTTACGTCTAATTTTGCTTTCACTTACTTATGTGCATCAATTCGAATATAATACAAAAAAAACTATCAAATGTGTTTTTGAGTTTATGAAGTTAACTTCTTAGGCGGCGATATGAAGTTTTAATTGGGAGTAAAATTTGAGAAAATGGCTGATGATGCAACGGAAATTATGCAACGGAAATAGAAATTGTAGCCGACTTTCAGGCATAGGCGATTTTCACCACGATGTTTAGCTGTGCAAATCAAATAGGAGGTACAATTCTAGGATCTAGCTAACATTGCACAAATTGTAATAGTTATGGCGGTTTACAGTGTTGCCATCTATCCCAATTTTTTTTTAAATATAGAGCTAGATATGCCAATATTGGTATCAAATGAAAGAAATTTTCGACCGTATTCCAAATAAGATAATTTCAAGCAGGGTTGCACCTAATCACAATTTATTTATTTTTTCTTAAATCACGGGATGTGCTTGACCGATTTGGATATTCTCTCCATTCCCCTCTTTCCTTCTACCAGGTCCCTCTTCCTCTATATCCCATTCGTATTGGCCCCTATTAATTTAGACATAATTCTAGCCACGTACCGAATTTGAAGGAAAACGCACCATGTATAAGATATTTTCGAATCGATCGGTTCACTTCCCGGAAGTAAGAAATTGTGAATCTAAACCATTCTCGAATATACCTTATTCATTCATATTTCGTGATGTCGGAATTTAAGAAGTTAACTTCTTTCACGTGTACTGGCTACACGCGTTTGTTTTTTATTTAAAGCGAAAGCGAGCCAGAGTTGCCATCTATTTTTAAATTTCAGCAAAGGATTATGATGAGTACAGCGTCAAATAGATCTGTTTTGCTTCAGTGACGGTTTTAAATTTTTCCTGTGGGATCCAGTCGTCGCACAGTGAGGTGATTTTTCAATTAAGGTGGTTAAAAATTGGGTTATCTAATTATTTTGTTTATTTAATTCAATTTTATTTTATTGTATCACATTCTATTATATTTTATTAGATTTCTTAAATTCTTTTATTTTATTACTTATTATTTTTTATTTTGTTTAATTTTTTTATTTTATTTTATTTTATTTTTGTTTAATTGAATTAAATTAAATTAAATTTAATGTTATTTTATTTTCTTATTATTTATTCTGTTTCTGTTTCTTTTCTTTTTTCTTCTTTTCCTTTCTTTTCTTTTCTTTTCTTTTCTTTTCTTTTCTTTTCTTTTCTTTTCTTTTCTTTTCTTTTCTTTTCTTTTCTTTTCTTTTCTTTGCTTTTCTTTTCTTTTCTTTTCTTTTCTTTTCTTTTCTTTTCTTTTCTTTTCTTTTCTTTTCTTTTCTTTTCTTTTCTTTTCTTTTCTTTTCTTTTCTTTTCTTTTCTTTTCTTTTCTTTTCTTTTCTTTTCTTTTCTTTTCTTTTCTTTTCTTTTCTTTTCTTTTCTTTTCTTTCCCTTTCTTTTCTTTTCTTTTCTTTTCTTTTCTTTTCTCTTCTTTTCTTTTCTGTTTCTTTTCTTTTTTCTTCTTTTCTTTTCTTTTTATTTTTTAATTTTCTTTACTTTACTTCATTTCATTGATTATTTTTAAATTTTTAAATTTTATTTTATTTGAATTTTTTTATATTTTAAGTATTTTAGTGAGCTCAAGGCCTTTGAGAAATAAAACACAATATTATAGATTGTATTTTACGTATATTTGTCAAAATTTCAGTTTCAGATACACCTAACCCTATGTTCCTGAGGTTGGTTTCAGAGTGAAACCGAAATATTGACAAATATAGGTAAAATACAATCCATAATAGAGCTGCCACCTAGTTCTGTATCTGGAAAAATATAAACAAAAATACCCAGAGGTATTTTTAACATGCGGCGGTCGTTTAAATAAAACAAGAAGCAATGTACGATATTTTGACATATAATTATATTTAATTTTTTTTAATTTAGTTTCCAAACATTCAGTTTTAGAACATATGTAGTAAGGCGGGTCGATTTATTAACCTATATCGCGCCACCGATTTTTCGATAGGTTTGGGGTTAAGGAAAAAAAAGTTCCACTACGCCTACCCAAAAAAATAATTTTCGAGCCGGCAAAATTTGAGTTTTTGAAATTTTTTTTTCGTTTATTTTTAAGGTTTTAAAAATTTTCATACATACCCTGTCCGACTCAAAATTGTCCGCTAAAAACTTTGGCGATAACAGTTTTTTGAAAAAAAAAAAAAAAATTTTGGGGTTTTGAGGAGTGTTTTGGTGAAAAAAATAACTTTTCCGCCATTTTTTTAAGGGTTTCTTCAAAAACGTGCATAAGTGTTGCCGATGAAAACGAATTTGTCTCGTAGTTCCTGTCCCACTTAAAATTATGCGATAAAAACGTTGGTATTAACAGTTAAAAAAAAAAATATTTTTTTTGTTTTTGAAACTTGTTTTGGTCGAAATCGTTTTTTTTCATTTTCAAGGCTCCAAATCATTTTTTATGTATATGTTTCCGTTAGACCCACCAATAAATATACCAAAATGGGCAGAGGAGGAGCTGAGTTGATTTAGCCATGTCCGTCTGTCCGTCCGTCCGTCTGTCTGTTTGAACGCAAACTAGTCCCTCAGTTTTTTAGATATCTCGATGAAATTTGGCATACAGATGTATACTCGCATTATAGGAGATATATGTCGGATCCGGTAGGATCGGACCACTATAGCATATATCTCCCATATAACCGATCGTTCAGATAAAAGGTTTATTGCCATTTCTCCATCATTTTTAGAGATTAAAGCATGAAACTTGGTAAAGTACGTGCTTATTGACCATTAAAAATGTGTTCAAAAAATTATCAAATTGGAAATTAAAACATAAAACTTTTGAACTAGTTTGAACTATTTATTGAAATTATGAAAATGACAGTTTGCAGTTGCAGTTTACAAAAAAGTGTGAAAAATATTGGAATTCATTTTAAAGTTCAGAGATTTCCTTGCAAATCCTGCTTGGATTCCATTCGGCTCACTTTACTTCGGCTTTCTACTGTAGTCGCCGAAATCCCTTCGCGATTTTTATGAATGGCACGTTTAGATACTAGCTGAACGTACCGCTCGGTGCCTTGAATATGGCATGGAATATTCGGATCCGGAAGCGGTGGATCTTCTTCGTCTTCAAAATAAGCTTTCAAATGTTCATACGGTATGCCTCTTGTGAATGGCGGTTCTGACAGCTCATTATCGTCGTTCAAATCAATCATATGAACGTACTCAGTGCAATCAAAATTAATTTTTGGTTTTACGTAGGCACGGAGAGATGGATCAAATAAATTATCCCGAATATATAAAATTTTTTTTCAGTGCATAATTCCGAATATGTTTTCGATCGTCAAAGATCATGCTGAGTAAAACATTTTCACAATGTGCAAAATAGGAATTATTATCAGTTGTGTTGTTGATCACTTTACGTAAATTGTTTGGAAAATATTGCGTCCATCGTATGAATTTTCCAAGCAAAGCACTACCGTATACAACCGACTTTTTATAATATTTGACGTTAAAATACATGGGAACGTACACGCACATTATGTATGTTGGCAAGATTTTCAAATTCTTGGATGGAGTGTTGGTTGTAGCGTAAAGACGAAGGATTCTACAGGCTTTTGTGAGCCATCTAGCGTGATTTATAGGGCCCGGTATAATCATAGCCAGTGAAGTTGGAACGTAGCCATTCGAAATAGGATTAGCAATTTTGTATAGATACTTCGCATCCGTTGATAGTTTCTTCTCTTCATCTTCATCCAAGCGTATATATATATTGTTGTTGGGAATTTATTACTCTGTCGCTTATAGGGAAAAGTTAAAAAAAGAGTGATAAGTAACCCAACAGGTAATTGGCAATTGTGAAGATATTTTTCAAGTGATCCAGTTGAGGTGATTTTTCCAGTGTAGTAAACAAATCCACCAGTGTAATGCTCTGACAGACGGACGGACGGACAGACGGTCATGGCTAAATCAACTCAGCTCGTCCTCTGCCCATTTTGGTATATTTATTGGTGGGTCTAACGTAAACATATATGTACATAAAAAATGATTTGGAGCCTTGAAAATGAAAAAAATCGATTTCGACCAAAACAAGTCTCAAAAACAAAAAAAAAAAAATATTTTTTTTTTAAACTGTTAATGCAAACGTTTTTATCGCATAATTTTAAGTGGGATAGGAACTACGAGACAAATTCGTTTTCATCGGCAACACTTTTGCACGTTTTTGAAGAAACCCTTAAAAAATGGCGGAAAAGTTATTTTTTTCACCAAAACACTCCTCAAAACCCCAAAAATATTTTTTTTTTTTTCAAAAAACTGTTATCGCCAAAGTTTTTAGCGGATAATTTTAAGTCGGACAGGGTATGTATGAAAATTTTTAAGTCAAATGAAAATTTTTTAAGTAGGTCATGAAAAAAATCTTAAAAATAAACGAATAAAAATTTCAAAAAACTCAAATTTTGCAGGCTCGAAAATTATTTTTTTGGGTAGGCGTAGTGGAACTTTTTTTTCCTGAACCCAAAACCTATCGAAAAATCGATGGCGCGATATGGGTTAACTTTCTTCCATACAAATCGACCCGCCTTAATATGTAGTAATAAACATTTTATTATATAAAATATTTACATACATATAAAATAATTACAAAATATTATACACTTACAAATATACATTTTTACAAGTTCATGCGCAGCCGCATTATCATTAAAAAAAAAACAATTTATATATGATTTTTACATTTTACTACTTAAGTCTACTACTTTTTGAGTTAATTTAAGCACAAATTTGTTAGAAACCCAATTTCCAATAGATTTTATTTGAATAAAACTGAAATCTCCTTACAACGTTGTATGTAAATTGTTACGTAAATAAATTTAAATTATAACAAAAGAGCCTTTCGTACAAAAAATGTTTGCTTCTTTTGCTGGCAAGCTAAACACATCCATAAATAATTTAAATATTACATTCTTCTAGATTTGGTGCTGTAAATTTTTTACTCGTAGCATTAGTTTATTAGAAGTACATAGTTGTGATAATTATTTACTTTTTTCAGCCGTCTAATACATAATTAATACGCGCGTTCTTACTTATAATTAGGTACTTATGTTAGTGTAAATTAAAGTGTTTCTTTCTCTGTGTTTTAAACTGTTTTTTTTTTTTTTCAGTGTATTATCCAACTGCAAAATACATTTCTATGGGGCTCAATAAGAAGTGCATTGTTGCGTTGGATGGCATTTTTTATATGTTTGTTAAAAATTCAACAAATGAGTAAATTATCAGAATTAATTGTAAGCTTATTAACTTGTTCATTTATTTATTTTTTTTTACATTTTTTAATGTTTTTTTACTCATAAAAGTTGTTCCATAAAATAAAAAAAGGGATTTATTTGCTGCTCTTTTTCATTTAAATTTTTTCATATTTATTTATTAGTGTTTTTACTATTGCGTTAAAAACATAAAAACAATTGAAAGCTTCCAATGCCACCCAGCGGCTTAGTACTCATTCCTTTTCAGTGTACTAATTTTTAAATAAGTACGAATTTCTTTATTATTTCAATCACAGCGCCATATAGCGGTATTTTTTTCTATTGGAAGTTACTTCAATATTGTTACACGGTTAAAAATTTGAACCTAAATTTTCAACTTTTTTGGACTACATATGTGACCAAACCAAATTTGCTTTCAAATTTAAACTAGACCAGTTTTCAAGAAAATTGGTTAAATGAAACGGGTTTCACTTTAAAACCCCAAATGTTTTACCAATTTTCTTAAGAAAAAATAATCTTTTGTCCGTTGGCTGGAACTCGAACCAAGAATGCCCGCATCCTGCCCGTCTGCTCTACCACTGAGCTACATCACACACATAAATGTTGTGGGCAAAATTCAATATTGAATAAGCTTTCAAAAAGTAAATGAAAACAAAACATAAATTGTACACCGAAAAGGTTTTAATTTTACACCGAAAAGTTTTAATTTTAAACCGAAAAGTTTTAATTTTCAAACCAAAAAATTTTATTTTTAAACCAAAAAGTTTTAACTTTAAACCGAAAAGTTTTAAGAATAAAATAAAATTAAGAAAATGTAGCACTTGACAGGATTCGAACGAAAGCGCTCAGTAGGCACAGTCGACTGCTCCACCGCTGAGCTATGCCGCTCATGAAAACTTTGTGGGCAAAATTCAATGACTTTTAAACAAACAAAAAAATTGAGACTGGTTTTTCATTTAGATCTTAAATCGCAACCAAAAGAAATTGAAATTCTTTTCAAACTTTTGGAAGGTCTAAAATATTTCAAAAGAAAGTTTAAAAAGTCGCTTAAGTTTTAGACGGCTTTAAAATTTAGGCTCATTTTTTGAACCGTTTATGTTTCACGCCCCCTAAGGGCCGCACTTTCCAGAATTCTTCTTATTTAAGAGTTATGGACCACTTTGTAGGGACTGTTAAGTTACAGATTTTGGAAGTAGGTTTCGAAGTTCCTTTACATGTTTGAAAAAGTCTGCGCTTCTGTCAGATTATTAAAAGTTTAATAAGTATGTAACAAATTAAAAATAAATTACACTGAAAAAAAATGTTCTGTGCTTTTCAGACACATAACTGCTCGGACTGTTACGTTACAAAATTAGACTGTTACGTTACAAAAATAGACTGTTACGTTACACGTACGATTTGCGCTTATATAAAAAGCGCATTTGAGCATTAATTATAGCTTGGCTGTGAATTTCGTTGTATATAACATAAATTCAGTTGTATTAGGATCGACATCTAAAAATTTCTAAAGATAGAACATGGTCCAGGGGAGGACGACAGAAATTTCACTTATTACGGAAGTCATTCGGGCCATGGTTTTTTTTGGTTTATCTAACTCTCCTACTAGTGGACATAAAAGGGTAAAAAAATTTCAAAAATATGCAGAGCATTCTTTTCTGCAGCCATTTAAAATGCATTTTTTTGGTTTCTTTTAATTATTTCGGTAATGGTAACATCTGTCAAAAATTTTTCTTCTACAGTTTACTGATGAAGTGATGCTCCATCAAAGGTATGTTATCCGTTTTTCTTGTAAATGCTACAGTTTTCCCGATACAATCATTTTTTTCCAGTGCATATTACAAAATAAACGATGCATTTTGTATGAGGTAAATTTTTTTTTTGCAAATTAAAATTTCTTTTTTGGCCGATTTCAGAAGAATGGTTAATGGATATTAAAGTTTGGTCTAGCGATTCTTTGTGAAACAAGATTAACCCTTTAAAAGTTCGAATTAAAAAGACTGTTACGTTATAAACCACTTTTGGCCCTGAACAAAGACATAACTACAAATTCTACAAATATTATAGTTTATTTGAAAAATAGACTGGGAATGCTCGAAGAAATTTAATTTTTTCTGGTTTATTAACGAGCTTTATTTTGCACAAAAAAACTATTTTGAATTTTGGACTGTTACGTTACATGTATGCGCCAATAAATGAATGCAAAATGCTCACAACATTTGTCTCCTCGAAATATTTTATCAAATTACTTTCAATTAACCTAAATCCGTCTGAAAAAGGTAAATAGAGCGTTAGAATTAATAATACTGAAATAATGTAAATTTTAAAAATTTTGTTCATTTAGAAACACCGCAGAAACTATCGTATATTTTCGAAGAAAGTAAAAGGTTGCACGTTGTCTTTTAACATTAACATTTTTTTTTAACATTAACATTTTTTTTCATTTCACTCCCACCGCCAAGGCTTGCGATAAAATCTATCCAATAGCTTAAAAAAATGTTGTTTGTGGTTTCGATTTTGGCGATTTTGGCCATATGCCTTTGGGGGCTCTCGTACTATGGGTATTCTTCTTACAAAATATACTAATTGATTGGAATTGTTATTAGGATACATGATAATTGCAGCTTACCAGCGCTGTAGATTTTTTTTTAGTTAATTTATTTTAATTAGCCAATATTATATAAAATCTCTTAATGAGCCTTAAATACTAAGAAAATTGTTGCCCACACTTATTTACTTAATCTACTTAAATACATATAAATATGATTCGTTTCAATTATAAAACGTTTACTTTCAAGTGTTTTGTAAACGAAAAATCAGAAATTTCTAAGCTTAATGTTTATTTAAAAAAGCTATTTGTAAACTTATTTTAACACAACAATTTTTGATGTTTGGCTTAAAATAAATGAAACTAGCGTAGTAAAAATTCTTTGTATGCAATTTTGTTACTTTCTAAGAATTAATTTCTAGGAATAAGTAAATGGCACTTGTATTAATTAAACTGACTTATTCAAAAGTTAACAATAACTAAGCCGTTAGCACAATCTTACAACTTTCTTAATAATCGTAATTTGTTGTTTGTGTTGATTCTTATGGGTAAATTATTTCAAAAGAAAACTACAAATAGTTAGGGGGTTTCCCTCTAATTAAAAAAAAGAAGAATTTAACACACTATTATCAAAAATTGTTTCATGTTTGTTTTTGTTGATGTTGCTTGGAAATTTTTTTTTGAAATGGAAAATTGTGTTATTTTCCTATGTTTTTTATGAAAAAAGTTAAGAGAGAATACCCCAATTGTATGAAACAAATTTTTGTGTTTTTTATGAAAATTTTGAAGAAAAAATTTTTAAATTCTTTACACTTCATAAATCTTTCGTTCAACGAAATTCTAATTGTTTTTCCATTAATCTAATCTAGTTTTTATTCCTAATTCTGTTGAGTTTAAAAAAGCTTAGAATTATTTCATTAGATGCTAATCTAAAATTTATAACAGCGTAGCTTTTACTAAAACTAAACGTAAAATCGACCGATAACTAGCAGTCTTCAATTGAGATTTCAAGAAAACCTCACTTTAAACCAACCTCACTTTCTATCATGTAAGTATACATATTACACAGCTACTTCCAAGTACGAATAGTTACCAACAACCTGCAAAACCTTCCATGACTCACAATTTTTCATTTCCAACATTTTTTTTGCAAGTAGAATCGTTAATCTCTAATGAATGTAAATCGATGACTCAATTGATTTATTTTCGGTCGAGGCAACAAATGCTTTTTGCAGGTTAAGTGAAACATACCATCTAGAAATTTTTTGAGAAAATGTTAAACGAAAATTGCGACAAGAGGCATATGAATGTTATTTTAGAGTTTCAGGAAGACATAATTTTTTCATTGTATCATTTTGGCAATACAAAATTGTGAGTTCTGAAAGTAGGTACCGTGCTTGGTGATAGGTACCAGTGCTTCCTATAATTTTCATCAAGAGAGTCGCCTTCCAATATTTCCATTTTCGCGCACTACAATAACAAAAGGAAATCTTAATCGTTGCCTAAGAAAGTCACGTAATGTATAAATTCGTTTTTGAAAAAAAAAAACTAAAATCATTTTCGCATACATATTTTCATATTTAGCTATTTGGAATTTCAACTGTTGCAGTAGAGTTACTTCCTTATAGTCTCAGCATTCTACGCAACTTCTACATTGTTTGTATCATTTCCAACGTCCTTTACAGCGCTTAAAGCAATTGAGGCGACCCTCTACACCGGAGTCAAACACACGTCGTGGTTACGCGCGTCAGTCGTGTCATTTCCATGCTACCGAAATTCTTTTTGAAAAATAATGATTTGAATGTTGTACGGAATTGTTTGGACATCAAACCGTACAGTACGAAGCCGACCGCAGCATTAATCAACGCTAAAAGATCCATCATTTCGCCAAATGGTGGATAGCAAGCAAAGAAGAAACATTTTTCCATTACGCCCGACAGCAAGCCGAGTATGCCTTGTGGGAATTCGGTTACAAGGAAGAGCAGTAGTACGGCTACCAGTAGCATTGTCGTGCGGTCTGTGCGTCGATCACATTTCGGTGGGCTGTGAAAGTTAAAAATGTAGAAATGGTGGAAATTTAGAAAATTTGTAGCGACAGGAAATATGATTATAAAGATAGAAATAAACAAAATTAAATAATATAAAAAAAAACATATGTAATCAAATAGAATAAAAAAAATAAAAATAATTAAAAAAAAATAAAATAAAAACAAATAAAAAATAAAATAAAACAAAAGAAAGTAAAATAAAAAAAAATATAAAAAATAAAACTAAATAAAACAAAAAATATATGAATAAAAAAAAATTAAATAAAAAATAGTAAGAAAAAATAAGAAAAAAAAAATAAATAAACAATTAAATAAAAATAAATAAAAATGTGTTTTTTGAGAAAAATTTACCTACGCGCTGCAGGAACCAGACAAGCCGACATATGTTTCGATGATACTGGAGTTACATCTCTTCAAGGACTTTTCTTCCCGGCATTGTGAGAGTCGAACTCACAACACTGTAGTGACTTGTATGCTAGAAGGTCTAGCACCTTAGGTCACTACCCAGCTTGAAGGTAAACACTTCTCAGTGTCCATTTATGCATATATTTATACTTCCATATAGAACATTTCATTAATTTCAATGCTAACTTATATGAAAGATTTGCGAATTTTAGGACTTGGTGTGAAACCTATGAAATAATTTTCTATGCTTAATTAAGCACGAATATATTTCCATTTATAACATTTAAGCTCTTTGTTGCTTTTTGACTTGTAGTAGGATTGTGGCCTAAGGTGCTAGACCTTCTAGCATACAATTCACTACAGTGTTGTGAGTTCGAATCTCACAATGCCGGGAAGAAAAGTCCTTGAAGAGATGTAACTCCAGTATCACCGAAACATATGTCGGCTTGTCTGGTTCCTGCAGCGCGTAGGTAAATTTTTCTCAAAAAACATATTTTCATACAATCCCGAAAATTGCTTGTAAATACCGTCAGTATTTACAGCAATAGACTACAAGTCAAAAAGCAACAAAGAGTTTAAAAAAAAATAAAATAAAAGAAAAATAAAATAAATGAAAGTAATAAAGAAATTTAAATAAAATATAAAAAGGAAAAAAATAAAATAAAGTAAAACAAAAAAATATATTAAAAAATTAATTGAAGCAAAAAAAATAAAAAAAAATTAATGAGAAAAATTAATTAAATGAAATGAAATAAATAAAATAAATTAAAAAAATAGATATATTAAAGTTAAATAAAATAAAGTATACAAAATAAAGTAAAGTCTAGAGAATATAATATTTTTTAACCAACAAAATATTAATTTAATACACACCGTTGATGATGTCGTTGTTCTGTGAATGGTGCATCACCGCCAGAGCTGCCACCACCGCCACAATTACCGCCGTTATCATTTTTAACCGGATTACTGTATTCCTTCAGTTTTTGCTTACGCTTCGATGCTTCGCAAAGCACTCGTACCAAAATAAAGCTTATAACGGTTAGTATGCAACAGGGTAATAGCTTTATAAGCACAGAATGAATCCAAAAATTTATTCTGTTGATGGAATCGCAGCGATGGAATGCAAGTAGAAGAAAATGTAAATAGAAGAGTTGAGTGAATCAAGTTTTGAGGAAAAAATTTTAAGTAGCATCGTAAGGTTTTGCTGCTGAATGTTAAGTAGAGTATTCATTCATTTCGAAAATTTTCAACTCACCTATACAGTCTTGTATCCTTGTCCGCATTGACGTGATACAATGGCACCGCGCTATCTGCAACATAACTTTCGCGTACTTGAAATACAAATAATGTTGGAAAACAGACAATCGGCGATACAATGAACGAGAATATAATTGCTTCGCTGCAATGTGACAGTAGGAAGGCAGCGAAACGTCCATGTGGATGCCTGAAAAATAAGGTTGGAAGAAAATTGCTAAAACAAACCAAAAAAGTGGCGAAATGAAGTTAAAAGCATGAAATGTAGTGTTGAAAAGGAAAAGCCAATTGGAAACGCAAAATCAAGAAAGTAAATTAGTTGAAGTAAAGAAATAAAAAATTGGAACAAGCAAAACAAAAAAATATGAGGGGTAATATTTATTTTTGGTTTAAAACTCATGTTTTGTTGAATGTTCAAAAACTACTATTTGAATGAACTACGTGTGATTGCTTCTAACTAACTAAAAAAAAAAAAATAATGGCGGCGATATACCAACAGGTTATCATAACCTCTAACGAGATTTTTAGCCGAGCTTCTCTTTCCAACTTGTGGTGTGTTGCTTTTTTGAGTTTTTCCTACAAGTTGGCGGGACCTACAGTTTTTTTTTGCCGACTCCGAACGGCACTTGCAAAGCAAATGAATTTTTTGCTGAGAAGCTTCTCATGGCAGAAATACACCCGGAGAGTTTGCCAAACTACTGCCGAGGGGCGACCCCGTTTAGAAAAATCCTTTTTCTAAATAATTTTTGATGTTACTTTTGCCGGGCATCGAACCGCCACGACTTGGTGTAGAAGGCCGAACACTTAACCGCTACACCACGGTGGCCGCCACTCACTTACATATGTACAAAGGTAGTAGCAAATCATATAGTGAAATTTTTAAAATTAGTGAAACACAAAAACAAACTTCTTATTTTCAAGAAGAAATTTTATTACATACGCATTTATAAAAAAAGGTGTTTGATAAAAGTTTAACAGAACTCATACTATCAAAAGGTAGTTTTATAAGTTAAAATTTGTGAATGTGAAGCTAAAGCTGCCTCACCCGATATCGCGAAACGCAAATTTTAAGTATCTAGGGGTTATTTGTATAGACTATAAACGAGTATGAATAAATTTTACGAGTAGCTATATATATAATAAATGGATTTAGAATGTGAGAGAACATAGTGAAATTGTGATACAAAAACGGAATTTAATGTTGATTTTTGTTGGGCCAATATTTGTTGTATTTTATGGATCAAGCAAAAACTTTTCTGAGACTGGATGGATTGAGGATACAACAAAATATTGAAAATAATGAAAGACGAAGAATTTGTATGTCTTGTTGAAATGAAATAACTAAATTCCCAAACTACCACCGATATCGGAAAAATCTTGGTACATACATAGATATGCAAAAAGTTCATATGTATATAAAATCAAACACTATAATAGCAATTTTCAAATTACACAGTGCGACAAAAACAAAAAAATGGAATACTACCCTTTTAAAGCGCCTAGTAGAGATTGTTGGTACCACGAAATAAATCCCAAATGAAATAAGTCCCATGAAATAAGTCCCAATGAAATAAATCCCACCAAAAAATAAAATAAGTCCCAACTTTAAGAAATGAAACAACTCCCAAAGAAGGAAATGAAATAAGTCCCAATATTTGGTAGGCGGTACGCCCGCGCCGGGCCCCCTTTCCTCTTCCAACTCTTTTTTTCCTTTCTGCGGGTTATATCTTACCTTTTCATAATCTCTACATATAATATGTATGTATGTTTGTGGACGTATCACTCGAAAACCGCTGATTGGAATTCAATGAAACTTTAAATTTAAATTTAAGATATCGATTATTCCGATAACTCAACCGATTTCCAAGTTATCGGTCGATATCTATCGGCCAATATTTGAAAATATGCCCTTTTTGGAACATATTGACACAACAATATCAGTTGCAGTCTTTGGAGATGCCGCAAAAACTTTCGATGTAATAAGACTGTTGGATGTTTTGCTAAAATCTTACCTTACAACAGTTATAGAAACAGTTACAAAAACGTGAAAGCTTGTTAAATTGCAATTTTAAGAGAAATGAAATAAGTCCCAATGAAAATGAAATAAATCCCAATGGTAAAAAACAATAAATTGTAGTTTTAAGAGAAATGAAATAAGTCCCAACAAATATGAAATAACTCCCAATGCTTGAAAATGAAATAACTCCCAACGGAAATGGTTATTTTTTTAAATGTTTGTATGGGGAACCCCCCAGGTGGTGGTCTAGGGGGTGTACCACTGGCATGGGTCCGTTAGCCCTGCAAAGTTAGTGGGGGTTGCTCATACATTTGGGCACGATTCGGACACTCTAAATGGGTCAACTTAGGATTTTTCAAACTTTGGCGCTCAAGGACAAACGTAAAAAGTCGGGACATGGGAATCGGGTTTAGAGGTATGCTTCCTTCGGCAAAGTATCTTATTTTGATCCCTAACCCACGATTTTCCTTGTCACTTGGGTGATTTTCAAATCGACCCGCCTTCTTACACATAGTACCCCTGTAGGGCGCTTGATACCAAAAAATTTGATTTTGGATTATGCTGCATATCTTGAAAACTTGAAGTCCTTTCCAAATATATAAAACTGGTATAATGAAGCTGTGAATGCCTCTCGATAACACGTGCCCAATAAGGTTCATTCATTATCAATTAGTGCCCAAAAAATGGCGTCAAAACCGGAAAATCGGATGAAATTTCCAAAAATTCCAACTTCTGGCTTGAAAAACATATCATAATTTTTTCAAATGAATAAAACACTGTATATTTTTCGAAAGTGTCAACAATGCTCTATCCAGAACCGTTGAGAATTTTAAAATCGGTTGAAAATTGGATTTTTAATTAATTTTTTTTTTACGAAGAAACTGAAAAAACGGTTTTTGGCCCTAAAACCAGATTTTGGGGGTGTTACAAACTTTTTAAAGGGCGTTTCGTGTATAACTCGAGCAGATGAACAATCTCTACTAGGTCGCTTCAAAAGTGTAAAATGGCTGTTGCACTGTGTTATAATATTTTATGCGTTTCATCGTATGTGCTATGATTTAAATTCCTCTCGTCTTTTTGTTTGCTGTTAACAAACAATCTGCGGTGTCTCGACACATAAAAATTTTACTTATTCTATTGAGCAATCAAATGTGCTTATCTTTTGAAACATAAATATATAAATTTTTTCGCTGTGCAAATAAAACTTCAAGCTGCTTGTTGTTGACCAAAGCAAGTAAATATTGAATGAGCGTAAATAAAATTGTGGGATAATGAGGACCTCTTTGTTTGTATGTACATATGACCTGCAGAAAATGCATGGGGGTAGGAGGAGCATGCAAGCTACGTTGATAGACAAGGCAGGAATACAGAAATACAAATATTTGAAGACATGCATGGATGAAGGGGGTATGTCGCATTCTCACTCAATTTCTGTTTTTGGCATCGGTGAATAGTGTTTATGCAGAACTATATTTCTGTCTTATCAGAATCTGCCTATCGTGAAAATTGTAGAAGATAATTCATGGATGAAGGGGGTATGTACAGAACTTTGCAATATGAATTGTGGAAGAAGGGGGTATGTTCCGATTTTTTCATATAAAACACTAAATATAAACTTATGCTTTTTATTGCATATTATGCAACGTCTTTTATGGCTTTGCATAATTTTTTTGTCAGTTTTCCATAAAGATTCGAAAAAACCTCAAATGTTTAAGCAAAACTTTAAAGCCAATTTTCTCGTTTCACTCAAAATGCGACATACCCCCTTCATCCATGCATGTCTTCATACATGTTTGCTTTACAAAAAAAAAATTATTGAAATTACGTTAAAAGAGGCATAACCTAAAAAATGTAATTTTTAAGCGGAATACCCTTTTCACAACGTCCTTTAAACTAGATTACTAAATTTTTTCACTTTCAGGTAGATTAAATATTTTAAGTTATGCCTCTTTTAACGGAGGGTGTGAGACAAGTAGGCAACCATGTATCTTTATAAGAGTTACAGTTCTTCAAAATATTCTTAATCCTACACATACATATGTATTCATTACGTAACAACTAAGCGGAACATTTGTTAAGGCCATCTGGGGATGGAGAAAAATAAATATTTTATAAAATATGCAGGTGATAGTAAAATTAACATAAATAAATTATACGTTTTATAATAAGCCAAATTTTTTGTACACGTGCAAGGATAAAGATTTTGGACCACCAAAATCGCCTAGGCGGTTAGATAGCTATTTTAAGTAAGTAAGTAAGGAAAAAGATTGCGAAAATTCGTAACAAGACAGAACGGCTGAAGCGATTCGAATAAAACTTGGCACACACGGTTAAAAATTTGAGCCTAAATCTTAAACTTTTTTGGACTTCATATATGACCAAACTAAATTTGGTTTCAAATTAAATCTTGGGGTTTCAATTTTAAACCAGAAATGTTTTAACAATTTTTTTGTCGGTTGGCTGGAACTCGAGCCAAGACTCCCCGCATCACGCCCGTCTGCTCTACCACTGAGCTACATCACACACATAAATGTTGTGGGAAAAATTCAATCTTAAATAAGCTTTCAAAAATAAATGAAAACAAAACAAAAATTGTAGACCGAAAAGGTTTTCATTTTAAACCGAAAAGTTTCAATTTTAAACCAAAAGGTTTTAATTTTAAATCGAAAAGTTTCAGTTTAAAGAATAAAATTAAAAAAAAATTTGGCATTTGTCAGGATTCGAACGAAAGCGCTAAGGAGGCACAGCCGTCTGCTCTACCGCTGAGCTATGCCGCACATAAAGTTTTTGTGGACAAAATACAATTACATTCAAACAAACCAAAAAAAATTCAAACTGCTTTTTCATTTAGATCTTAAATCGAAATCAAAAGAAATTGAAATTCTTTTTAAACTTTTGGAAAGATTAAAATATTCCAAAAAAAAGGTTAAACAACTCGCTTAAACTTTAGACGGGTTTAAAATTTAGGCTCATTTTTTTAACCGTGTAAAGCCATATGGAGATGGAGAAAAATAAATATTCTATAAAATATGCAGGTGATAGTAAAATTAACATAAATAAATTATACCTTTTAGAATAAGCCAAATTTTTTGTACACGTGCAAGGATAAAGATTTTGGACCACCAAAATCGCCTATTTTTTCAGTAAGTAAGTGAGGAAAAACACTGCGAAAATTCGAATAAAACTTGGCATATAGATAGATACATCATGGTAAAATTGTCTTCTTGAGTGTGACGTTTTGGGAGGCTTGACAAGGTTGCCACCTATCTTATATTTTTATCGGGATCTGCCAATATGGGTATCAAATGAAAATAATTTTCGGCAACATACCAACTTAGATATTAGGGTTGGCACCTAACTATATTTTATTTATTCCTTCATGTATCGACCACTATCTCAGAACATTTTGACCAATTTGGATGACATTCATTATAAAGCTTCCCTCTTGGTTGTTGCGTTGGAGGCGATTTAGAGCGTTCCCACCTTTTTGAAACCTTTAAAAATTTATATGGTATGCAGATATGGGTATCAAGAGACAGGTATTTTACTGCGTTTTTTAACAAAAATATTTAAATATGTACTTAGTTAAAACCCAGGGTTGACACCCACTCCCACTATATTTATTTTTGGGCATACACTTGACCCATTTAGATGAGCTTTGTAGTAAGGGTAATATAATACACTTCAAGGGTAAGTTGTAGACATTTTTTTGCTAAAGTGCTTATTTTAACGTGTGTAAAATTAGACATAAAAAGTTGGTAACCTGTCAGAGTGTAATATCTTTACATTAGTTAGGGGATCACTCAAAGACCGCGATATAGATTTGATGGAATTTTCACTGATGTACAAATCGATGACTAACATTTTTTGTAGCAATAAATAAGTTTTTCCCGCGGTGTACGGTGGTGGCAAAAAAATTTGGCTGAAAATTCTTTCATAAATACTTATATATTTTGTACAAATATATGTATTTTCAAAGATCTATAGGAAGCACTATAAAAGAATAACACCTCAAAACACCACTTTATAAATAGCGTTCAAGCGTAAATATCAATGCGCACACACACAACAGTACATACAAAATAGCTGTCAACAACTGTTTACTTGTGAATTTATGTAGATAGTTAATACCTTATCGCAACATAACGCCATATCGCTAGGGTAACTGTCAGTCCAATTGAAATCGTATGTAAGATTTGCGTAAAATGCATATGAAAAAGTACAAAAACTGCCCAAGCATAACTGAAATCCTTTTCACCTGAAATAGAATAGAAATACACAGAATACCATTAATATGCGATGAGCTCCAGCAAGCATTAACATATTTTGAGTAACAAGTGTAGGAGAAGAGTAGAATAGGGATGAGCATAAAGTAAAAGTGATAAGCTTAAAGCTTGAATGATAAGTGTAGGTACCTGATTTGAAAATAATACTGTTGTCCTAGTAGAAATTTAGTTTATTTAAAAAAAAAAAAACAAATTTAAGAAGATGTTTTATCTAACATCAAAATGATGTAAGAAAAAGGCCTATTAATTATTAACAAAATACATAGTATGACAACACATAACCTCAACAATATTGATAACAACACAAATAACAGTAACTACGCAGTTAGGCCAAAAAACAGCGAAAAAAACGTAAAAAATCTTCTAGCAATGAAATTGATACTGTTGACAGTCCTATTAATCAACAAAATCCTAAGGTAAGCTATTAAATATGATCAAAGAAATTAACTGTTGAAACAGTATATTAAATCTCAATCAAATTTTGGCAGCAAAGGTATAACGAAGGTGTATTTGTTTGCAGTTAGGTATAACATTTCTACCACTCACCTGGCTTCATATAAATATATTGATACGATGCAAATGGTATATACTCGATCATAACGAACATATCTGCTATCGCTAACCATTTAAGTATTTTGTTTATGGGCGCTTTAGCCATGTCCTTTTTTGTTAAAACAATTATATTTAAAATGTTTGCGATTGTGCCAAATATGCAGATCTGCAATTAAAGAAGAAGATGAAGATATATTAAATGAAAATATAGACCAAGTAGTATAAACAGGGGCGTCACGAGTGGGGGTGTGCCACCCCCCACGTTTTTTGAAGTCGATAATTTCTTATATGTAGTCGGCATTTTTGACTAAATTTCTTACATGTAGTCGGCATTTTTGACAAGTCGGCATTTTTGAGCAAATTTCTTATATGAGCCTTTCAGTGCACACAGTGACTAAGTCCACTTTTTTCAAAATCTGAGATTTAAGTGTCGCAGCACTTGTTATAGTCATATCTTCTCGTGATTTTAGTAACTATACCGAACAACAAGTATTAACACCATTTAATAAAAAATTTGTTTGCCCACTGAAAAAAATTGAATTTTTTTCAGAAGCCATTCTGATTAATTCCACGATTTAATGCAGCCAATATCTGGCTCCTTGTAGGTCGCAACAACACCAAAAAAATAAAAAATATACTGTCAAATGTAAGCTATATCCGTATTTATGCATCCTACATCTAATATTTTAGTTTCAATTACACAGGGAATTTTAAAAGGCAATGTAAATTAAATCAACGGATTTCTCAACTTCAACTCGAATGGACTTAGTCACTGTGTGCACTGAACGGCTCATATGTAGTCGGTATTTTTGACTAAATTTCTTAAATGTAGTCGCTATTTTTTGACCTTTGTGAAGTTGTTCAAAAACGGTCCTTACTAAAACATCGCAGAGTCAAAATTTGAATTTAATCCTTCCATTTTTCTCAAAAAAATTTTTCTTTGTAAAATTATTTTGATTGCATTCTACGCGAAATTAGAAGAATTATGAACGCTACCCCCGTCATGATATCAAAGTCGTGCTTGGCGACTTTAACGCCAGGGTGGGCAAAGAGGGTGTATTTGGCCCCACTGTCGGAAAGTTCAGCCTCCATGAAGAGACTTCGCCGAATGGATACAGGCATCAGCCTTCACTGGTGCACGAAATATGGTCGTAGACAGCACCAGGTTCAAGCATAAAAAGATCCATCAAGCAACATGGCTATCGCCATATCGGAAAACACGCAATCAGATCGATCACTTTGTGATAGACGGACGGCATGCTTCCAGCGTTATTGACGTACGTACGATGCGGGGTCCAAACATCGACTCATACTCGCCTAAGTACAACGAAAGAGGCACCACAAAAACCTGGACGTGGAAAAGCTGCAGTCACAACAGACAGCCAATGATTTCGCAGAACGACTCGCGCACCTGCTCTCTGAGAGCACAATTCAACCCAGCGCAGTGCATGAGCAGTGGGAACATATCTCCGGATCACTTAGTACCGCAGCCGAAGAAGTAATTGGATTCCGGCAAATGCGAAAAAACAGCTTGTATGATGATAGAGAGTGCAAAGACGCAATGAAAAGAAAGGACGAATGCAACGAGGAGCGTGTGTGAACACTACCGCGAGATGAAGAGAGAAGCGAGACGGCTTTTCCGGGCGAAGAAAAGGGAAATGGAAGAGCTTGAAATGCTAGCCAGCAGAATCAACGCCCGAAAATTTTATCAAAGAATTCGACGAATGACGGAAGGTTTTAACCTTGGGGCAAACTCCTGTAAAAATGACAACGGCGACCTGGTGACAGATGTTCAGAGAGTACTAGGGTTGTGGAGGGATCACTTCTCTGCCCTTCTAAACGGGGGAATAGAGCAACAATCCAGAGAAGAGGACGAACCCGACGCTACAATCGAAAACGATTGAATCGAAGTACCACAACCCGACTATAACGAGGGAATAGCTATATCACGGCTAAAAAACAATAAAGCGGCGTGTGCTGATGGCCTACCCGCTGAGCTATTCAAAGGCGGCGGCGAGGAGCTGGTAAGGTGCACCAGCTCTTGTGCAGAATATGATCGGATGAATGCATGCCTGAAGATTGGAACCTAAGTGTTCTCTGCCCAATCCATAAGAAGGGTGATCCCGCAAACTGCGCCAACTATCGTGGTATCAGCCTTTTGAGTATAGCATATAAGGTCCTATCAAGCGTATTGTGCGAAAGACTGAAGCCTGACGTAAACCGACTGATTGGACCTTATCAGTGTGGCTTCAGACCTGGTAAATCTACCATCGACCAGATTTTTACAATACGCCAAATCTTGGAAAAAACAGTGAGAAAAGGATCGACACACACCATCTCTTTGTTGATTTTAAAGCCGCCTTCGACAGCACGAAAAGGAGTTGCCTATATGTCGCTATGTCTGATTTTGGTTTCCCAGCAAACCTTATACGGCTGTGCAAAATGACGCTGAACAACACCACCAGCTCGGTCAGAATCGGGAAGGACCTCTTCCGCCGTTCGAAACTAAACGAGGTTGCAGGCAGGGCGACCCCATATAGTGCGATTTCTTTAATTTGATGCTGGAGAAAATAATACAAGCTGCAGAACTTAACCGCGCTGGAACAATATATTACAAGAGCGTACAACTGTTGGCGTATGCCGAAGACATCGACATCATTGGCCTCAACAACCGCGCCGTAACTTCTGCGTACTCCAAATTAGAAAAAGAAGCGGAAAAATGGGTTTGGTGGTGAACGAAGGTAAAACGAAGTATCTGCTGGCATCAAGCAAAGAGTCAGCGCATTCGCGTCTTGGCAACCACGCCACTGTTGGTAGCAATAATTTTGAGATAGTAGGGGACTTTGTATACCTGGGAAGCAGCATTACTACCAACAACAATGTAAGACTGGAAATCCATAGAAGGATAACTCTTGCAAACAAAAGCTACTTTGGGCTGAGTAGGCAATTTAGAAGTAAAGTCCTCTCTGGACGAACAAAAACAACACTCTATAAGTCACTTATCGTACCCGTCCTGCTATATGGTGCAGAAGCATGGACACTGACAGCATCTGATGAGGCGGCTTTGGGAGTATTCGAGAGAAAAATTCTTCGAAAGATTTATGGACCCCTAAAAGTTGTTGTTTCAGTCTACACAGAGCAAAAAGTCACATAAAATGCCCTGTAAATCAGAACAAAGTTTAGCGGATTTCCCTATGATATTTTTCCTATAATATGCCCGTCTTATTATGTCTGGGTGTCTCTTTTTAATAAAACTGAGTAGATAATCACATAATATTAAGAAGATTTTCTTTTTAATATTTCAAATTAAAAAAAAAAAAAAATGAGCTCAACCCAGAGGTCTAGTCAGTCTAGTCCAATGTACACTACCATGCTATCGTATACTTACACCTTTGTTCTTTTTGCCTCACCACATGTCCACTTGCCTTATTGCCTTCACCGCGAATCGAACTAAGAATTATTAACTTCTGAACGGAGATCTCTACCATGATGCTATCGTGTACTTGTGCTTGGTAGCGTCGAATCACACATTTGAAGAAGGCATACTTTTATGTACATTTGTTGTATGTACATATGTTGAGACGTTAATAGCAAAATTTGAATTAATAAGGGATCTTTTAAAAATAAATAGTTTTCCTTTTCAATAAATTCAATATGAATCTAGTGAAAATAAGAGGATGTTCTCATTAATTTACTTTATACAAATTTTCTCATAAAAACAAGCAGATTTCTTCTAACAATTGAACGTTTTTGACAAAAGTACATAAAAAATTCAAAAATAAGAAGCTAACTCCTTCTTTTTAGCCGATTTCCTTTTCAATAAATTTGAGAAGAAATTCAAGCTAAAATCTTAAAGATTTCCTAGCACAAATTTCTTCAAATTTGTCCCCACTCGCTCTCCCCGGCCAAAAAGATTTTTTAGACGTCGATCTCTTTGATTATAGGTGAACTTTTTGGCTCTGTGTAGCAAGCTCTTGTAGGGAATTCAATTTTCTACAAAAATATGTTCAGGTAAATGGTGTTTTATAATAAATTGGAGGTTAAGTCTGTAAAATCTAAAGTAGCGGTGATAGACCTCTAGACTTTAATTTAAAAATCTGAAAAAAATTACAGTTTTTTCACCTTTCTTAATAAGATAACACAGTGCGATAAAAAAAAATTGAATACACTTCTGAAGCGACCTTCAAAAGATTTGTAACACCCCCAAAATCTGGTTTTAAGGCCAAAAAACCGTTTTTTCGAGTTTTCGTTGAAAAAAAAATCATTAAAAATTAAGCTTTAAACCGATTTTGAAATTCTCAACGGTTTTGAGTAGAGAATTGTTGACTCTTTCGAAATATGTACTCGTATAATAGTTTGTTCATTTGAAAAGGTTATGACAGGGTTTTCACGCGAGAAGTTGAAATTTTTTAATTATTTTTTCGGTTTTTCGTTTTTGACGCCATTTTTTTGCCACTAATTGACAATGAATGGAACTTATTGGGCATGTGTCACCGAGAGGCATTCACTACTTAATTATACCAGTTTTTCTTTTTTGGAAAGGACTTCAAGTTTTCAAGATATGCATCATAATCAAAAATCAAATTTTTCGGTCTCAAGCGCCCTACAGGGATACTATGTGTAAGAAGGCGGGTCGATTTGAAAATCACCCAAATGACAACGAAAATCGTGCTTTAGGGATCAAAATAAGATACTTTGCCGACGGAAGCGTACCTCTAAAACCAATTCTGATGTCCCGACTTTGTACTTTTGACTTTGAGCGCCAATGTTTAAAAATGCATGAACCACCCCCACTAACTTTGTAAGGCCGACCCACCCATGCCAGTGGCGCACCCCCTACACAGAGCCAAAAAGTTCACCTATAATCAAAGAGATCGACGTCTAAAAAAGCTTTTTGGCCGGGGAGAGCGAGTGGGGACAAATTTCAAGAAATTTGTGCTAGGAAATCTTCTAAATTTTAGCTTGAATTTCTTCTCAAATTTATTGAAAAGGAAATCGGCTAAAAACAAGGAGATAGCTTCTTATTTATGAATTTTTTATGTACTTTTGTCAAAAGTTAGAAGAAATCTGCTTGTTTTTATGAGAAAACCTGTTTAAAGTGAATTAATGAGAAAATCCTGTTATTTTCTCTAGATTCATATTGAATTTATTGAAAAGGAAAACTATATATTTTTAGAAGATCCCTTATTAATGCAAATTCAGGTATACCTTCTTCGAATGTGTAATTCGACGCTACCAAGGACAAGTACACGATAGCATCATGGTAGAGATCTCCGTTCAGCAGTTAATAATTCTTAGTTCGATTCGCGGTGAAGGCAATAAGGCAAGTGGACATGTGGTGAGGCAAAAAGAACAAAGGTGTAATTAGACGTTGGCAAGTTAAGTATACGATGGCATGGTAGTGTAGATTAGACTAACTGACTAGACATCTGGGTTGAGCGTTCATTTTTTTTTTTTTTAATTTGAAATATTAAAAAGAAAATCTTCTTAATATTATGTGATTATCTACTCAGTTTTATTAAAAAGAGACACCCAGCCAAATTAAGACGGGCATCTTATTGGAAAAATATCATAGAGAAATCCTTCTGATTTAGAGGGCATTTTATGCGACTTTTTGCTCTGTGTAAGATACCCATACAAAAAAAATCAAAAAATCACAATTTTTGGCACTTAACGTGAATAAATATAGTTAAAAAAAACTAAAACTCATGCTTTTAGAGAGCATTGAACTAAAAAGTTGAAAATAATTTTAAAAACCCTACACAGTAGACTTGTGGAAAAAGCGTGGTCCGCTTTGTTCCATAATCTTCGTTTTTTATTTAAATTATTTTTACCTTTTTAGTGCAATATTCTTTAAAAGCGTGTGTTTTCGCTCTTTAAACTGTATTTATTTTTTACTTTTTAGTTAAATCTGTTATAAAGTAATCGATAAATATATCGAAGTATACCGCAGGGCAAACGAAACCTCTGGGCCTCCACTTTATTTTGATAACCATATTGCAGGCAATTTTGTGACAGTCATATGCCACTATCGAGTAGACTGAAGTAGAGTTGCATACAAACAAGCAAACGTATATATGAATGTATGTACAAGTAAAGCTAATGAAAGCGTAGTAAAGAAACTAGCATTGTGCAGGCTTGATTTGCTTGCCTTGCTTACCCAGGCTTACTTTGTTTTTTTTTTGAAAGCTTCTATGGCCAAGTCGAAGCTTCAAAAGCTGTCAAAAATACAGGATGAGACAAACAACTCAACAACAAGACAAACAGTGAAGCGTGTAAAGCGCTGTCAAATAGAGATTTGGGCTATTCGACGCTTTGAAGTGCTTCAAGCAAGCAAAGTAAAGCTGCCACTGGGCCAACTTTCATACATTTCAGTAGAGTTCAAAATAATTTTGACATTTCTCGAGGCAAAGCCAGCAAAGCAAGTGGGCATTGGGCCATCAGCTTTATGTGGGAAAAGCGTCGAGCGCTCGATATACGAAAATTATGGCACAAAGCGGACCACGCTTTTTCCACAATACTACTGTGTAGGGTTTTTAAAATTATTTTCAACTTTTTAGTTCAATGCTCTCTAAAAGCGTGAGTTTTAGTTTTTTTAAACTATATTTATTTTTTACTTTTTAGTCAAATGTCCTATGAAATTATCGATAAATATATCGAAAAATACAGCAGTCCAAACGAAACCTATGGACTTCCACTTTCGTTTGATAACCATATTGTTAGGAAATTTTAAGGAATTTGGCCTCACATTTTGACAATAACTCAGTTATCGAAATATATTGAAATCCAAATGAAACCTGCGGCGTTCCCCTTTCGTTTGATACCCATATTGTAGGGAAATTTTAAGGTTTTCGGGCAACCACATTTTGACCGATAACTCAGTTATCGATAAATTTATCGAATTATGTCGATGTCCAAATGAGACCTGGGGCCTTCACCTTTCGTTTGATACCCATATTGTAGGGAATTTTTTAGGTTTTTGGGCAATCATATTTTGACCGATAACTCAGTTATCGATAAATTTATCGAAGTCCAAATGAAACCTGGGGCCTTCCCCTTTCGTTTGATACCCATATTGTAGGGACATTTTACTGTTTTTGGGCCACTGAGGCTTAGACCGAACGAGAGTCACATACATACAAACAAGCAAACAAGCAAACATACAAGTGAACCTAATATAAAAGCGTTGTAAAAAATCAGCTAAGTAATTTTTTTTCTTCAAATGAATAAAACACTGTATATATTTCGATAGTGTTAACAATTCGTTGTCTAAAACCGTTGAGAATTTTGAAATCGGTTGAAATTTGGATTTTGAAGGAATTTTTTTTACGAAGAAACTGAAAAAACGTTTTTTTTTTTACTTAAAACCAGATTTTGGGGCTGTTAAAAGGTTTTTAAACGGCGTTTCGTGTATAACTCGACCAGATGAACAATCTCTACTAGGTCGCTTCAAAAGTGTAAAATGGCTGTTGCACTGTGTAATCAATATAAGTTTTGAAAAAAACGAAATTTTGAGTTTTTGGCCCACTCTAATATATGTACATTGTACATTGTACATACATGAAGATAGGTACTAGTAGCGGATCCAGGATTTTGGGAAGGGGCGTTCAATTTTTTTTTTTTCGGGGACATTTTTTATTCTTAAAACTCGCCTTTATGGTTGTTTTTCAAAAAAATATAAACCTACATTTGTTGGTACGGGCAATGTCAAATTCAAGATATCAAGTAGCTTTTACTATATTTTTTGCGTAATTTAATTTTATATTTTAACTTTATTTTTTGAGTAATTTTTACTATAATTTTTCTATATTTTTTGTGTAAATTTTCACTATATATACAAAGATATATAAATTTTACCGTTTTTTGTGACATTTTTACTACATTTTTTCTGGAGTTTCACTATATTTTTTATGGAACTTTTACGAAATGCCCAATTTCGGCAATCCTCCTTTTGACATCATTTATTAGACTACTCTCATGACATCATATGTTTATCTCTATTTATAAACATTTTATGATGCTATATTAGTTGTTGACATGCTTATCTCATCCATTCAAACGTTGTTCATCTTCGTCAGAGCGTGAAACTACGAAAGTGCCCCTATTCCTGTGTAGATGTGACACGTGAATATATCCTTGTCGTTGTTAGGGACTCACATGATGGCGTAGTATGTTTACATAGCGTAACCTCAAGCACTACGACGACTTTTTACATTCTTTTATGTATCTCAATACCTGCTAAGTTACGTTATAGTCAAATGAACACCTTGCATTATTAAACAGCATAGCTCACTTGTAGAATACATTTAAAGTATGTATATAATCTCTGTTTTCACATGGAATATTGCATTTTCTACTTCTACGAACTCGCATACTGCTACACAACAGTTTACTTTCCACAAGAAACACACAAAATTATTTCAGCAATGTTTTCTTTTCAATTTAAATAAACTAAAGCATGGGTCGGCAGATTTGCAAATGCAGGTGTTTAAGTGAGAGCTCTTATGCACGCGCTGTGATCGTCCGAAATATATTTTTAACATTCGCTGACCAAACAAGCGACACCTCCATCCGATGTGGTTCCGCCCCTTGCTCACCGACGACAACTGAACACTGAACCAAAAAAGTACATATTTTCTACGAAAAAGTACATATATTTTAAGAATTTTTTTCATTAAAAGCTCTCCAAAGAACGTTTTCGTAGAATTTAAGAACAAAAATTCGTAAATATTCATGTCAAACAAAATTTTAATAATAATACTTAAAATCCAAGAACCCATTCTTAGAATGTACGAACTCAATTATAAATTAAATTATACGACCTCGTTCTTAGAATGTATGAACAAACCCTTAAATTGTACGAACCCATTCTTAGAATATGTCAATCCATTCAAAAATTATACGAACTCATTCTTAGAATGTATGAATCCGTTCTTAAGTTTTAGGAACTCATTCTTAGAACTTACGTACCCATTCCTAAAGAATCATAAAATGAAAATTTATTGAAATGAAATTTTATTATAATTTTTTTTTTTATTTACAAAGAAGTAGGTATATAAAATTAATTATTATAGTTATTATTATATGTATTATATGTATTACATGTTTATTGATTTTAATAAAATTTTAATATGATACCTACATATGTATATATTTTTATGATTATTGATATGTAAAATAATTTTAACTTAAGCGCGCTCTCCTCGGATTTGACGAGCTGATTGAATGTCTTTCGGCATAATTGTAACACGTTTTGCATGGATAGCGCACAAGTTGGCATTGCCGAAAAGTCTCGCCAAATATGCCCCAGATGCAAGGCAGCAATAGCAGCAGATTGGAACCGTAAATAACTTTAGAAATCTTGAGCTATTTTACGTACTAAACGCTGGAACAGCAACTTGCGGATGAGCAATTCAGTTGACTTCTGCTAATGGCGAATTTCACGAATATTCACAGTTGATTCACGTGCAGTTTACTTGGTACGACCAATTGTAAACTCTGTTTCTCAATCATTTAGTTTTGTTTTATGATATTTCTCAATTTATTAGGTTAGGTTAGGTTCAAATGGCTGCCACAGAGGCACACTTAGGCCAGTTTTGAAAGGCCCGTTGTGATACCACCAACACAAGGAAAGTCAGTCCCGGGACCCAGCCATATGGAAAATCCCTGAGTTGTTGGGATTTTCCACATAGCAGAATCCCGGGACTGACACTCCTAAACCGACACCGTTACTCCTCCTTGAACCACTTAGATGACTTTATGAAGCCCATCAAGTCCTTTATGTCCAGTTCCGCGATCTGGCTTAGGCTATCCAGGAACGGAACTCCCAAAAAGCGCGTTCTCGCGCCGCTTAAAGCCGGACAGTTGCAGATGAGGTGATCCACTGTTTCCTCCTCCTCATCATCTTTGCAACTCCTGCAGCATCGTCGGTAGGGCACACCTAGCCTTTCTGCATGCCTACCAATGAGGCAGTGACCGGTTAATACCCCTATCAATATGCAGATTTCCCTCCTAGTTAGGGCATAAATGCGTCTAGACCTTTTAAGATCCCATTTTGGCCAGGTTTGTTTCGATATGCGACACCCTGGGGATTGCAGCCATCTTTCGTTGGCTTGACGGAGTGTGTGCTCCTTCAGCATTAGTTTGCATGTGGCAAACGGCATACCTAAGCGCTCTTTATCCTGAAGAACCTGCTTGGTCGTGCCCTGCCTGGCAAGCTCGTCTGCCTTACAGTTTCCCTCAATGTCCCTATGTCCCGGGACCCATATGAGGCTTACGCGGTTCTGTTGGGCCATCTCCTGAAGAGATCGACGACAGCTGAGCGTCAGTTCAGAGTTGAACGTGTATGAGCCAAGGGATTTGATGGCCGCTTGGCTATCGCTGAAAATAGCGATATCTTCTCCGATAACACGTTTGCTTAACCAGGCCGCGGCGTCCAGGATTGCCGAGACTTCCGCCTGGAAGACGCTACAATGATCAGGTAGTCTGAAGGAGAGCTCAAGGTCCAAATCCCTTGAATAAACGCCTCCTCCAACTCTGCCGTCCAACTTCGAGCCGTCGGTGTATATGGAAGTGCCACCATTTGTTCCGGGACACCAATCCGTCCTCTCCCAGTCTTCTCTGCTGGGAATGTTTATTTTGAAACAGCTATCCCCGACTGTAGTAGTCGCACAACGATCTGTGCTTAGAGGGAGAAAGCTGTAAGATTCCAGAATACTGGAGTGTCCAATAGTACCCGCAGCCCAACTGGAGGTTTCTCTTAGGCGCAGAGCTGATGCCGCCGCTGACCGAAACCCTTCCAGATCAAGTGGCAAAATGCCCAGAATGACCTGGAGGGCTTCGTTGGGCGTTGTCCTTAGCGCACCGCTTATACAGATCATATTGGATCTATGGACTTTCCGCAACAGATTCAGGTATGTTGCCTTGCTCAGCGCAGGCCACCATACGACGACTCCATAAAGCATGATTGGGCGAATGATGGCCGTGTAGATCCAACTGCATACTCTAGGGCTGAGCCCCCATTTTTTGCCAATGGCTCTTTTGCAGGTGTAAAGAGCGATGCAAGCTTTCTTCTGGCGCTGAAGAACATTCTCCTTCCCATTCAATTTCCTGTCCAGAACTATGCCTAGAAACTTGGCCTTATCCGACAAGGCCAGGCGCGTGTCATCTAGTTCTGGTAGGCTTAGTGGCGGTATTTTGTACCGGTTGGTGAAGAGGACAAGTTCCACCTTCCCTGGGTTGATACTAAGTCCGCAGCGAGAGGACCACGTCGAAACTTCTCGCAGTGCTACTTGCATCAGGTCACACAGAGTTTGTGGGAACTTGCCTCTGAATGCAATAGCTAAATCGTCTGCGTATGCCACTATCTTACCGCCCCCCCCCCCCAGCTTGTGTCACGTAGCAACGAGTTGACTGTGAGGTTCCATAAAAGCGGGGAAAGAACACCACCCTGGGGTGTTCCCCTTGTGACATAGCGTGATAACTCAACCGTACCAAGTGAAGAAGCTATTTTCATTAAAAGTTGGTCAATTAAACCAGTTAGAGGTCTATCTACGCCCAGATTAGTTAGAGCGGAGTTGATAGCCTCCGGGCTTATATTGTTGAAAGCCCCCTCAATGTCTAGGAGGGCCACGAGACAGTAGTCCTTTTCACACAGCGATTTCTCAATGACAGACACTAGGCTGTGCAGAGCGGTTTCTGTTGATTTACCCTTGGTGTATGCATGCTGATAGCTAGAGATAAGGTTGCTATCAATAGTCGTTAAGAGGTAGTCGCTTAATATCCTCTCAAAGGTTTTTAGTACAAAGGACGAGAGACTGATCGGTCTGTAGTCTTTTGGCTCGTAGTGGGATGCCTTCCCCGCCTTAGGGATAAACACTACCGTGGCGCTTCTCCAGGAGCCCGGAATGTGGTTGAGAGCCAGACAGGCTGTGAAGAGAAATACCAGCCATTTAGCTGATGTCTCCAACGTGTTTATAAGCTGCGCGGGGATAATCCCGTCCGGCCCGGCAGCCTTATACGGTTCAAAGCTCTTAACTGCCCACCTTACTCTTTCCTCAGTGATGGGTATATTTACTGCCAGGTTTGTTGCAGGTGCTAGTGGTGCATCATGCAGATTCCCCGGAAAATGTGTATTCAAGAGCAGCTCAAGGGTTTCCTCTTCCGTGCTGGTCCAGGATCCGTCAGGCTTTCGCAAATAGCTGATGGTTGTTTGACTTTTCGAGAGGACTCGTCTAAGTCTCGCTGTGTCGTCGACCTTTTCGACGCCAGTGCAGAAATTTCTCCACGAGGTTCTCTTCGCCTGTCTCAGAGCTTTTTTGTAGGCCCTTAGTTTAGCTTTATATTCGTGCCAATGAGGCTCAGAGCCGAAGCTCTTGGCCTTGTTAAATTGTTTCCGGCATGATATTCGGAGCGAGTCCAAATCGTAGGACCACCAATGTGGCCTGTGTTTACCGCGTGGTTTTGGCACTGGACAAGCCTGTCCTAGAGCATTTGAGAGCGCCGATGTAAATGTAGTAACAAGATCCTCCAGCTCCTCTACTGATGAGGGGGCTTGTGAGGGCAGTACTGGGAGGTCTCTGTCTAATATTTCATTGTGTAACTGCCAATCAGTGTTACGTGGATTGCGCTTCATGATTGGTTGTTCTACAATAAAGTCTAAAACCATTTCTATGTAACGGTGGTCGGAGAAAGAATGTTCTTCCAGAACCCGCCATTTTCTGACCCACTCATAAGCGCCTTCACTACAGAGAGTGAGGTCTATGACCTCCCTGCGGGTCTTAGTGATAAAAGTAGGCTCATTACCCACGTTGCAAATCACCAGGTTGGTTGTTAAGAGGTAATCAAACAGAGACTCGCCCCTGGCATTGATGTCGGAGCTCCCCCATTGGACATGGTGAGCATTAGCGTCCGCTCCAATAATAAGATTACCCGTGCAGAAATTTGACACCAGGTCTTTCACCTCCATTTGTGGTGGGGGTTCTTCGGCGTCGTAGGGCATATAGACCGACGCCACCGTCAGGCGGGTGCTGTCGACCGTTAGACTGATAGCGGTAATATCACCATTGGTGTAGTTAGGTAGGAGAAAGGAGTTCAACTCAGACTTGACCAAAATACACGTTCTGACTTTGCTCTCCTCGCTGGCTCGAATGAGCTTGAAGCCCTTAGTCCCCAATCCGCAGATTCTCGAGCTATTGACCCAGGGTTCTTGGATGAGGACCACATCCACGTCGCCTTTAGAAAGACGACTACTTAAAGCAGCCGAAGCTACTTTAGATTTGTGCAGATTAATCTGAAGCACAACCAACATGAGAGCGCACAGACTTCCCTGCCGTCCCCATATCGTCGAGGTTTGCCCCATCCCAGAGGTTGCCTATCAACGACGAGCTGTCTGTAGCGTTAGATGTTAATCGCTCAGCGTTGGCTGCTACCACCGTGACGTCGAGGGCTTCCTCGTCCTGTAGGCTGTCCTCCATCTCCGAGTTGTTCACAGCACTATCGCCAAGGGACGTGGCGGATAACATGCCTTCCGCATCGGAATCCTCCGCTTCCTCTTCTGGTAATTCGTTTTCCGGTTCCCCCGGAGCAGCCGAGAAGGCAGCGCGATGAGCATCACCACGATATACGTGGATAACGATCTGGCCTACGCTGTAGTGTACTAGGCCATTGCACCTTTTGAGGGGCTCGATTGACTCTTTATTCATGGTGAACACCACCTGTCTGTCGGGCCCTACCGCATCCCCGACCAGATTGACACTCCAGTCATGCGTTGGCAGGGACGGATTCATTAGCCGTAGCATCCCGAGAATTCTCTCGGGTTCGTCAGGGATGGCCGGAATCCACGCCCTTGCCCTTGGACGAGCTGGAATGTCCTTCCAGTCGACGACCTCTATCTTTGCGCCCTTGTAGACTTCACCCAGCTTAGCAGCTGCTGCCTTGTACAGTGCTACGGTTTTTGCATCCTCGCATGCGAGCAATTTAATCTGACCCTGGTGCCAACCCGCATCCGTTACTCGCGCCGAACTACCCGGAAACTCTGGAGCAACATTGAGAAGAATGTTGCCGAGTTCATTTCGCACGTAACGCCACCGGTCCTTAGGGATGGCCAGGCGGTCATTGCCTCGGTCAAGGACGCCTATAAGGATCCTGTCCTTGGTTACCTCAGCAAAGCTTAGTTTGCCCGCTCCAGGGGTATTCTGATGCCGCTTGGGAGGGGGATTCAACTCCAGGTCCGATCTCTGGCGCTTGAAAGGGTTAACTTTTAACCTCTTTGGCATGTAAGAATTTTGGAACTCCGGTATCACAGCTTTCGCTAGCTCTACCGATTTACTGGAATTCGGCGACAGCGATTCCTGCGGTACCCCTTCATACCTCTTCAGGATCTTTGCAGCCAATCTTTTCTCGTGGTATGTGAAGCGGCGGGGAGATGTCTCCTGGGAGTGCGGACCCGTAGTTGCCATCGCGGTCGCTCTCCTTGCCGAAATCTCAGTTGCAGCTTCCTTCTCCTTCGAAACTCCGAGGCCAGGTCGTGAGACCGCTGCCACAGACGTAAAGATACTGGTTTTCATATCAGCGGTTGATGGGAGTTTAGCATCTGCCGTTGTCCGCTTAGTTGCGTTGGCAACCGCACTGGTGCTAGCTCCCATCAAGTCAATCTTAGTCGATAGAGGGTTGGTTGACCGACTCGTAGTTGCCATCGCTGTCGATCCCCCCCTTGATTGTGGAACGGAGGTTGTCCTCCGACGTTGTTGTAGCTTTCTCGCCTGTTCCTCCATAGCTCTCCTTTGCTGAGGAGTGAAATTCGGCGTTGTTTGTTTTTTAGGTTTATCGTTTTTATTTGGATAATTTGAGTTCATCTTGTTCGTACGACCCATCGCCGGACACGGCCAGCTTAGGGTCAAGGGAAGAGTAGGGGAAAACGTGTCGTCCGCCGCGGCAGAGCCCCGTACCGCGGTAAGGCCATGCTTACTCTCTGAGGCGACCCGCTATCAGAGAGGCTCCGTTCAAATACAGCCACGATTTGCCTCCCGGCTGCAAACGTCCAATGGGCACGGTTTCGCATAACACCCTGGATTGGGAGGGGGAAGATCTTTGTCGTCGCGCCAGAGAGGCTAGGCTGCTCTCGTGATGAAGTGCCGTACGGAGCTATGATCACAAGGGCAGCGTAGCCCTGTGGCTATCGACTTAAGCCCTCGTACCGCGGCAAGGTATCCACCCTTCACGAGGGTGTACAATTTTATTTTTCACGCGCGTCTAGCTTTGTCAAAAGTTGAAAAAGTTCTTAAATTGTAAGAAAAATATTCTTAGATTGTATGAACCCTTTCATACGCAAAGAAAACACATAAAAAAGTTCGTGAAATCTAAGAAACTAGTTCTAAATAATAAGAAAAAGTTCTTATAATCATAGTAAAAAAATTGTACGTAAGTAATTTCTTAAAATTTAAGAACAAATTCGTAACATTTAAGAACAAATTCAGCTAAAAAATTAATGAATTTTAGTTCTTATATTTTAAGAACGAAGTTCTGACGTTAATAAAATTTAACGTATTTTTCATATATAATAAGAAACTTTTCATAAATTATACATATGTAATTTTTCTTAGATTCTAAGAAAAAATCAGTGTGAACTTCTATGAAACTTTGTTCGTAAAAAACATGTACGTTTTTGGTTCAGTGTAAATAAAGAGCCCAAAGTGTCTGTGTGATGAATCCAACTTGTTTGACTGATCTTAAGATCTATGGGGCGCCGATGCTTGAACTAAAGTGAGCAGCTAAGGTTGGTTCAATAGTAGCTGTGGATATATGTATTTAGCTAAATTATTCTTATTGAATGTTCAAATTCAAATAAGTCAATGAATCGATTTTTGGGTGATTTGATTATTTTTTGGTTTGTATATTTGTAGGGATAGGAATAGGGATAAGGATAGGGGTAGGGATAAGGATAGGGGTAGGGATAGGGATAGGGATAGGGATGGGGATAGGGATAGGGATAGGGATAGGGATAGGGATATGGATAGGGATAGGGATAGGGATAGGGATAGGGATAGGGATAGGGATAGGGATAGGGATAGGGATAGGGATAGGGATAGGGATAGGGATAGGGATAGGGATAGGGATAGGGATAGGGATAGGGATAGGGATAGGGATAGGGATAGGGATAGGGATAGGGATAGGGATAGGGATAGGGATAGGGATAGGGATAGGGATAGGGATAGGGATAGGGATAGGGATAGGGATAGGGATAGGGATAGGGATAGGGATAGGGATAGGGATAGGGATAGGGATAGGGATAGGGATAGGGATAGGGATAGGGATAGGGATAGGGATAGGGATAGGGATAGGGATAGGGATAGGGATAGGGATAGGGATAGGGATAGGGATAGGGATAGGGATAGGGATAGGGATAGGGATAGGGATAGGGATAGGGATAGGGATAGGGATAGGGATAGGGATAGGGATAGGGATAGGGATAGGGATAGGGATAGGGATAGGGATAGGGATAGGGATAGGGATAGGGATAGGGATAGGGATAGGGATAGGGATAGGGATAGGGATACTACGAGCAACACATACTATACAAATAATATACATAAATAATTTTCGCAATAAACTCCCAGTTTTACATTTCTCATAAATGAAATATATTGTTTTGTGAAAAATTTACCTACGCACTGCAGGATCAGACAAGCCGACATATATTTCCATGATACTGGATATAAAATAAAATCTTTTCAAAAACTTTTCTCCCGGCGTTGTTAGTCAAACTCACAACACTGTAGTGGCTTATCTGCTAGAACTCAAACACCTTAAGCCACTACCCAGCTAGTAGTAAATCCTTCTCAATGCCCATTTAGGCATATAAAAAAATACACTTCATATAATACCGAAAATTGCTTTAGAGAAAAACTTATTAAGAAAAGTGATTAATTCAGTCAAGAGAGATGGAAGAAAAAAAACGAACTTCTCATTAATTTTCACGTAATTATTTACGCTTTACACACTCGAATTGGTATGCTTTAGCAATTTCTCAATAAATGAATGTTCGTCAGTATAGGGGCAAAACAGTGTTCTTGTAGCCGAGATTATTAGATTAGCTGTACATATCCCATATCAAATAATTAGAATTCAAAATTACTAGGGTATGGGAAATTCCATCAATCGCCATAACATTATCAGTACAAGATATCGTCGCCCTCTTGCAAGAAGCATGCATGTGTAATTTTGTTCATTATGAGTTGATGGGCTCGGTAGGTTAACTATTGAGTGAGCTACATATGTTGTATTCAAATTCCGAATAACATGCATGACAGCAAACACGATTAACTATTCTGCAAACTTGCTCAATCAAATCAAGGAATATTTGTTGATTTTTGGTGGATGTGGTTAAAGTTTGTCAGACACGCATTTCTAGTTACAGGTCATCGTTAAAATGAATTGCTAAGCTTCTTGGCAAGTATTTGGAAAATAATCGTATGATATATATATATCCAACTTCCATTTCTCATAGGTAAGTATACTTACTAGTGTCCGACCGAAATTGGAATTTTAGGCCGAAGCCGAAGCCGTAGCCGAATATTCGGCATAATCCTATATTCGGCCGAAAACCGAAGCCGAATCCGAATACCAAAATAAGAAAAGAGATTTTTTTTATTTCATAACAATTCATTCTTTTTGTTTCCTGAATAACCAAAAAACCTTACAAAAATACATACATAAGTAGTTGTAAACCAAAATAAAAAAATTTACCCCCATATTCATAAAAAATTAAATTGGTTTACAGTACTTTTTAAAATGATATTTCCATACAAATTTTGAATTATATGACCTCAATAAACCTTTTATATTTTTTATGAATAAGGGGAATAGTCTTTGTGTTAATAGCTTTTCAACAATGTATAAAAAAATTTTGAAAAAAAAGCTTGCAGTTTCTAGAGATCATCATCATTTATTGGCGCTTAACCGCCTAAGCGATTTTGGCCGTTTCGTATCAAAGCACGCCAGTCATTCCTTTTTAGCGATAACGGACGCCAATTGGAAACCCCAAGGGAGTTCAAGTCATCCTCCACCTGTTGTTTCCATCTCAGTCGAGGCCTCCCCCTTCCTCTGCTGCCGAATTCAGGCGACGATAGGAAAACCTTCTGTGCTGGAGCTTCTTTGTCCATTCGCATAACATGGCCCAGCCAGCGGAGTCTTTGGGCTTTAATTCGCTGGACTATGGTCAGATCTGCGTAGAGCTCGTACAGCTCATCGTTAAATTTCCTTCTATACTCGCCGTTGGCATCACGGGAAGGACCATAAATCTTCCGGAGAACTTTTCTCTCAAATACTCCAAGGGCCATCTCATCTTCTCTTGACATTGTCCATGAATCTGAGCCATACATCAGGACAGGTATGATGAGAGACTTATAGAGCGTGATCTTTGTTCTTCGAGAGAGGACTTTACTTCTCAATTGCCTACTCAGTCCAAAGTAGCACTTGTTGGCAAGAGTGATTCTCCGCTGATTATTATTTTCGGTGTTGATACTGGTTCCCAAATAGACGAAGTCCCTCACAGTTTCAAATTTGTAACTATCAACAGTGACATGGTTGCCAAGGCGCAGGTGCGCCGATTCTTTCTTTGATGACAGCAAATACTTCGTCTTGTCCTCGTTCACGGCAAGACCCACTTTTTTCGCTTCCTTATCCAGTCCAGAGAAGGCAGCGCTTACGGCGCGGTTGTTAAGGCCAATGATATCAATATCATCGGCATACGCCAGCAATTGCACGCTCTTGTAAAAGATTGTACCATTGCGGTTTAGCTCTGCTGCTCGAATTATCTTCTCCAGCATCAGATTGAAGAAATCGCACGAAAGGGAGTCGCCCTGTCTGAAGCCTCGTTTGGTTTCAAATGGCTCAGAGAGGTCCTTCCCGATTCTGACGGAGCTGTTGGTATTGCTCAACGTCATTTGACAAAGCCGTATAAGCTTTGCAGGGAAGTCAAATTCAGACATGGCGGCATACAGGCAACTCCTTTTTACGCTGTCAAAAGCGGCTTTAAAATCGACAAAGAGATGGTGAGTGTCGATTCTCTTATCATGGGTCTTCTCCAGGATTTGGCGTATCGTGAAAATCTGGTCGATGGTAGACTTACCAGTTTCTAGAGATGCACTAAGAAAAAACAGCTGACTACAGTTTTTTTTTTTTTTTTTTTTTTTTATCGTTCGAAATCTTAGGTCTGTTCAATAACACAAAAAGTTACTGGAAGTTGCGATTTTCTGTCGCTTATAAAAAATCAAAAACTCGTAAAATTCAGACAATTTTTTTGTTATTAAACACATCTATTATTCGGCCTCGATTATTCGGCCTTTTCAGCCGAAGACCGAAGCCGTAGCCGAATAAAAAATACTAGCCGAATAGGCCGAATACCGAAGCTTGGCCGAATATTCGGTCGGACACTAATACATACATAGATGTATGCATGTACTTTAATCAAATGACTTACCAATAATGCCACGTAACCATGAACACCATTGTATGTGCGTAACATTTGATATAATTCGCCCGTACAGTAGTCATGACATTTATCCATACCCAATTCCTGTGTATAATTACGTTTTGGTTGTTTATATTGTTCCACCATTTTCATGAAATCTCGAAATTCATCGTCGGTTACCAATTTATCCCAATTAGAAAGATTTACATTAGGCAATATATCAGAGGAGAGCATCGCGTGTGCGGCGTTGGCGCCCAACAAAGCTGTGTTCGATGTCATTTTAAATTTATTTGTTTTAGATTTTTCCTTCGGCGTATATTCTATTGTATGGGACATACATAGGTACATGTATAGTTAAAAAGGAGTTCGGACCATTTGTTAGGTGATGATATACTATTTTCTTGCTGAATAGAGGTTGTTGCTCTGAACGATATTAAATATTTGAAGCTATATTTTTAAAGTGCTGAAAAGACAAAGAAAATATGTCATCATTGCATTTGTTATCTCTTAAATTTTTCAAAACAACAATAGATTCTTAGTTATTTAGATACTAAAGTAATCGTAATTTTTACATTTTTACTACATAGTAAGGGTAATCATCATTTTTTATATTGTTTGGAGACTTTTGAGTAACCGATTCGGAACTATTTCAGTCTTATTTTGGGACTCTTTTGTGCGATATTTTTATAATTGTTTCGGAACTTTTTTTTTAAATCATTCTGAGACTTTTTCGGAACCATTTCGATATTATTTCGGGCTTCCTTCGCGACTTTTTGGAATCATTTTGGAACTTTTTTCCGCTATTTTCGGAATTATTTCGAAACTTTTTTAAATCATTTGGAGTCCTTTCGGGCGAAACCTCTGGACTTCCACTTTCGTTTGATACCCATATTGTTAGGAAATTTTAAGGCATTTGGCCTCACATTTTGACAATAACTCAGTTATCGATAAATTTATCGAAATATGTCGATGTCCAAATTAAACCTGGGGCCTTCACCTTTCGTTTCATACCCATATTGTAGGGAATTTCTTCGGTTTTTAGGCAATCATATTTTGACCGATAACTCAGTTATCGATAAATTTATCGAAATATGTCGATGTCCAAGTGAAACCTGGGGCCTTGACCTTTCGTTTGATACCCATATTGTAGGGAGTCTTTTAGGTTTTTGTGCAATCATATTTTGACCGATAACTCAGTTATCGATAAATTTATCGAAATATATCGGAGTCCAAATGAGACCTGGGGCCTTCACCTTTCGTTTGATACCCATATTGTAGGGAATTTTTTAGGTTTTTGGGCAATCGTATTTTGACCGATAACTCAGTTATCGATAAATTTATCGAAATATGTCGATGTCCAAATTAAATATCAAAATGTGGTTGGCCGAAAACCTTAACATTTCTCTACAATATGGGTATCAAACGAAAGGTGCAGGCCCCATGTCTCATTTGGACTTCGATATATTTCGATAAATTGATCGATAATTGAGTTATCGGTCAAAATTTGAGGCCAAATACCTTAAAATTTATTATTATTATTATGCCCAACGGATTTTACCCACCATCCCGCCCGACCGACACGAGGGGCGCATCCGCATAACGCGCGGCTTAAATTTGCCGAGTGTTTGAAAGGCGGAGCTTTGTTAAGCGTCGAGATCTCAAACTGCTCAGCTACAGAGAAAAATTCATCAGCTGAGTGTAATACGAAAATAAATAGATAATAAAAATACATAAATTGATACTACGTAAAAATCAATTGTTAAGAGAGAATAGGATAGTTTTTTTAATAATAAAAAGCGAGTCCGAAATATCAAAAGTGTCTGAATGGGTATCAAACGAAAGTGGAAGGCCAGAGGTTTCGTTTGGACTGCTGTATTTTTCGATAATATCATAGGACATTTGACTAAAAAGTAAAAAAAATAAATATAGTTTAAAAAAACTAAAACTCACGCTTTTATAGAGTATTGAACTAAAAAGTTGAAAATAATTTTAAAAACCCTACACAGTAGTATTGTGGAAAAAGCGTGGTCCGCTTTGTGCCAAAATTTTCGTATATCGAGCGCTCGATGCTTTTCCTACATAATGCTAGTATTTTTACTACGCTTTCATTAGCTTTACTTGTTTGTATGTAACTCTACTTCAGTCTACCCGATAGTGGCATATGACTGTCACAAAAACCTTGAAATGTGCCTTCAATATGGGTGTCAAACGATAGGAGGTTGCATTTGGACTTCGATATATTTATCGATAACTAAGTTATCGGTCATAATGCCTACAATCTGAGTATCAAACAAAAGGGAGGTTCTACAGGTTTATATAGGACTTTGGAATATTTCGATATATTTATCGATAACTGAGTTATCGGTCAAAATGAGGTTGTCCAATAATATTCAAAATTGCCTACAATATGGGTATCAAACGAAAGGTGAAGGCCTTGGACATCGACATATTTAGCAATGCCGAGAGCCTCGCGGACAGCTGTTATTGGCTTTAACCGAAATTTTCCGCCTTTGAGACTTGTTCAGTCTTAGTTCGTGACAAAATTTTAAAATCATAGTTCATTATTGCTTTAGGATGTCTCTAAAACCCATAGTTCTGCTAAAACCCTTCTACTGTTGCTATGGGAACAAAACTTTTCCAATTACCTTCAAGAAATGGTAGATTCAAGCTTATTCAAATATCAGTTTTAAATATAAGATCTGAACAAAAATGGCTTGGCGGGGACGATTTATATAGGAGCACCTTGTAATTTTCCTACTGGGACTTTTATATATAAAATGATATAAATGCAATCCTATGTATATATATAGAAAAAATTTGCTTTTGATTTATAGATACACAGGCATAGGTATAGGTTATGCAAAAAAAACAATATGTATATATAAGATATTGCATCGAAACCTGTACCATTAGTACAGCACAAAAATAACATATAAAAAAAAAATGAAAAAATGTTGATATTTTCTAAAGTATGCACGGAGGGAAATCTATGGATGGAACATCCATAATTATTGATATCACATTAAATAAAAATTGATAATCCTGTCCCATCAATGAATATGGATGTTTCATCAATGCTTTTTTGATAAATCACTATTGAAATGGTATCCATATAAACTATTGATAAATTCTAAATAGTTTAAAAAAACAAAATTTTATATAATTTGACATCTGGTTTCAGTAAGATTCGAACCCTGCTCCTCTGGCACGTTAGCCCAGTATTCTTCCATTCGGCTACGGCTTATTATAAAATTTTTAGAAAAATGTTCAATCATAAGAAATTCAAAAAATTTTGATTTAAAAAGACGCTCCAACAAGTTGTAATATTGTTAGGAAATCCATAGTAAAAGATGTTGAACTATTATGATTATGCGTCCCAAAAAAATTTATATTTCGCCAATATATATTAATGCGATGTCTTTACCATTATTACTATGCAGTAAATATGGATATGGATATACCGACAATAGAAATTCATATCACGACCATAGATATTGCCGTGCCGTTCAAATATATTAGCATTCTATCCATAAATATAGAAAATAGTACATCATTTCGAAATGGTTGACATGTCATTTTACTTTTTATTGGGAGCAAATAATATTTGATAACTCGCCCATTATGAATGAATATTGCATCAAACTCGTCGCTATCAATAGTAATATTGTCACAACATTCAATGCATTTCTCTCAGTGTGGTGACTAGGATCTCAACTAAAAGCCTTTTTTGAACTGGATGACATTGTCAACGAAATGTCATTTTCAGTTTTGAGTTGAGTTGTTTATTTCCAATTAATCCTTTAGGTGCAATGTGTCGTATACCTGAAAAATGAAAAAATGTCCTTATTTTCCTAAAAGGAGCAGCTAGGATTTCAACTCAAAGTGATTCATCATCAGGAAACCATACCAGACCATGTGGCATTTCCAGTTTTTGGTGTCAGTTTAGGTCAACCTATTCCTCGTTCAGGAGCAATGTGTGTAATTTTATATAAATACAAAAACTATTTCTCAGGTGTTATGTCTGAGTTGTTTTATGCGTGACGACAGATTGTTGCACGTGGATGTCGCCCATGGCTATGAAATATAAAAAAGTATAATAGCAGTGCTTTTGTTTTGTGTAGTAGGATATATTTAATGAATATATTTAGATATGAATCATTGATTGATGATATCAATCAAAATTGATTTCAAAACCATTTACTACCAAAACAGGTGATTTCATATATACATTAGGGTGATTCAAAAAAAATGTCG
Organism: Campiglossa producta; assembly: GCA_964058755.1. Classification (NCBI taxonomy): domain Eukaryota; kingdom Metazoa; phylum Arthropoda; class Insecta; order Diptera; family Tephritidae; genus Campiglossa; species Campiglossa producta. Next base: position 86,067,377 of record CAXKVI010000004.1, on the reverse strand, counting down.
ACTTGGTCTTACCCCCTAAAAAGTTAGGTACTGATGAGAAAATAAGCCTTGCAAAAAATTAGCGCTCTAACTTAACCCTTAGGAATGGCTATTTTTTTCGCCCTTTCCCATACATTTTGTATGGGAAAAAATGGCATTTTTTCAAAGTGAATTTTCTTTGAATTTTCGAAACTTTTTTCCAAATATTTTTTGTTAGATTTATCGTTCTTTAATATTTTTCACAGAAACCAGCAAAAGTTAATCTTAGACGCTCATACTAAATGTACAGGTACCCGGGTACCACGGGTGTACGCTTAGAGGGGAAAAATAAAAAGCGGCTAAAAAAATAAAGAAAATATTAAATAAATAATATTTTTTTAAAAGTTTTATGAGCAAATTAGCTAACTTAAGGCATATAAGGAGTATCGAACTTATTTGACAACATCTTATAGGAGAAAAACTTAAAATAAAACCATTTGGTTACCCGGGTATCACGGGTGTACACATAAGGGTTAAAAGTTTATAGGTGGATATTTGTTACACAATCTTTTATTTATGAGCCAAATATTAAAATTATGTAATTTTCGAAGCCTTAATGCACTTTTTTACGAACTTGGTATAAGCTCCTAGCAAAAACTTTAACTTAAAGTCGGCGCGGGTTGCCGTTATCCTAGAACTATAAAACTTCGCACACATGTTCTTTAGGCTAAAACGCACCGATATAGAGGGTGTGCATATCAAATTTCGAACCTTCATTTTTTTCATAAATTTTTGGTACGCTCTAACATACATACATATGTACATATTTGCAGTAGGTTCCGACTTTTAGTATGATTTCGAACAAATGTACATACGCATATTCAGATGGTCATGTTAGGTATGCCGAGTCACTGCTGCCTTTGATTGAGGGATTTGTAATTTGCGTTTAAAAGAAACATCACATAAGATCAAACGTAACTAAATAATATTTAATTATTCGCAATATTAGCAAATGTTTAGGACACTAATCACTTAAATTTTTATGACCCTAAAAGGAATGTTTATTTTTTTTAATGTCATTGAGAAAAACTGTCACATCCACGCTCGAAGTCACATCTATATCACATACAAGACATTGTGCCTTATGGCCTCGGCAGAAACAGTACAACACGTACTTGACGGAGAAGGAAGAAACTGACAAGTAAGTACACTGAAATAAAAAAGGTTGAAATTGCACAGTGAAAGTAAATATTACAGTATTTACTGTAAAATTGGCAGTAAAAACATTTGATTTTTGAAAAATATCAATTAATGATATGAGTCCACTTTCAAATTTAGAGTAGTAATTCATGTCAATATGATAGTATATTCGAAGAATGATAGGGGTCACTTTCAAAATTGATATTACCCACTGTTGGACGAAAAATGACAGGGTTTACTGTTAATTTGACGCCCGTTTCTTGTAGATTTTATTTTAGTGTAGAAAGCGTACATTTTGCATTTAAAACGCAAGATTGACAACGTATCAGAATTATTACATAGGCCGTGTGCCAATTGGTTTAAAAAAGCAAATTTTGACAGAGCGATGGCAAATTCTGACAGTTATCGTGGTGAATATGAACGTCAGAATTTACCTTAACCCAGGGGGCGCGTTATTAAACACTAAAAAGCAATATAAAAACTGAAAACCATGTAAATTGCAAGATTATTCACAGAACATTTGCTTTTGCACGTGCTTTTTCTTTTGCTACAAATCATTTACTTTTCCGAGTTAGGTCCATGAAAATTAAGAAGAAACGAAACTAAATGATTTGTGCAAAAACGCAGAAAGTCGTGGAATCATAAAAGTCGAAAAACTTCGCATCCCTAATTTATCTACATCCAGTGTTTTACGTAAAGTCAGCCGATATTGGACTTTTACAGTACTGCGCCTGCAAAGGATGCACTTGCTTGGAGTTAATGATGTACCATTTGAACAGTCGTTTGTATAAATGCAGTTTTTTTTCAGTACATAGCTACTTATATATACCTAGGTGAATACAATCCATGACATATTTAAATTTATTTACTGCAGCTAGCCAACTTCGATCGATCAATGCCACACTAGTAGTGGGAGCATTGTTGTTTTTGCTGTGTTTTGTGTTAAACGTCAGCTTCATTCAAATAGCTGTCAAACTATTTGTTGTAGGTGTGTTGACAGATACAAATGAAGTCTCAGAAATCGTGTGCATAAGTACATTCAAATTTTCTACTATCTATGTAGTTATTTACTTTAATGACTCGTTAACGTGTATAATTTTACAGTTTTTGTTTCTTTGTTTTAGAATGTGTAATAAATTTTTAACTCGTCTGCATATTAAATGACTTTATCCTTTTTAGATTTATGAAAACCGCTTTGAGAAGTAAATTCTTTTGAAATTAGGTTGAAAGAAATTTGTTGAAAAGTGAAAAGCGATAAAACATTGCTGCCATTTGTGCTTCGAAGAGTAAATACAAATTTCAAATAAAGTAAAAATTGTTTTCTTTTTATTTTTTTTTTATTTTCGTGCAAGTTCTGCAATTCACTTCCCCGTGACATTTTGTGAAAATTTTGTCAGATTACATACATAGTTAAAGTGAGCGAGTGAAAGTGAAATACAGATCACGCCGGTTTATTTATTTTTATTTACCTAATTTTATTAATTTTTTTTAAATTTATTTTACTTTTTTAATGAATTTTTTTTTTTGTTAAATTAATTTTATTTTATTTTTATTTTTTTAAGTATATTATCTTTTATTATTTTTTTTAACTGTATTTTAGGTTTCTTTACTACTCTGAAAGCAATCAAATTTTACAGGAGAGCAAACAAATTATTTTCCTTTAAATCCTATGTATAATCTTGCAACTAAATTTTTGATAGGTGATGTTTACACGGCTAAAAAAATTAACCTAAATTTTAAACCCGCATAAAGTTTAATCAATTTTTCAAACTTTTTTGTACAATATTTCAAGCCGTCCAAATACCTACAAAGATTTTAAATTTTTTTTTGGTTTCGGCTTAAGATCTAAATAAAAAAGCAATCTAAATTTTTGGTTTGTTTGAATGTAATTGAATTTTTCCCACAAAACTTCAGGTGCGTCAAAGCTCAGCGGTAGAGAAGTCGGCTGTGACTCCTGAGCGTTTTCGTGCGAATCCAGCTAAGTGCCACATTTTTTTAATTTTATTTTATTCTTAAAACTTTTCGGTTTAAAATTAAAACTTTTTGGTTGGAAAATTAAAATTTTTCGGTTTAAAATTCAAACCAACATCAAAAAGTATTTAGAAAAATAATTTTTCAAAACGGGGTCGCCCCTCGGCAGTAGTTTGGCAAACTCTCCGGGTGTATTTCTGCCATGAGAAGCTTCTCAGCAAAAATACTTGTAGGAAAAATATCAAAGCAGCACACTAAAAGGTGGAAGAGAAGCTCGGTAAAAATCTCGTTAGAGGTTATGATAACCTGTTGGTATATCCTCGCCATTCGTTATTTTTTTATTCAATGGGTGGTTTTGCAGCTAAAATTTAACTACAGCCCTTACATTCGCTGGACAGTTTTCAGTTTTCTGGGAATTTTTTTTATTGGAATGCGAAATTTATTGTTTCTATTGATGAAACTCGATGCCTGGAACCCAGGGCCACCAAATTTCATTTATGCCACTTTCGTAATTTGGAAGGTTTTGCATCTGGTAGATAGGTGGTTTTGCATAGGCATCGACGATATTTAATTTGTTCTGTCTTTCAACACAGTTGAAGCTTAGAAGCTTACAATATACACGGCTAAAAATTTGAACCTAAATTTTAAACTTTTTTGGAATACATATATGACCAAACCAAATTTGGATTCAAATTCAATCTAGACCAGTTTTCATGAAAATTGGCTAGGGTTTCAATTATAAACCAGAAATGTTTTAACAATTTTTTAAAGATAAAATAAATTTTTTGTCCGTCGGCGGGAATTCGAACCAAGATTGCCCGCATCCTGCCCGTCTGCTCTACCACTGAGCTACATCGCACACATAAATGTTGTTGGCAAAATTAAATCTTGAATAAGCTTTAAAAGATAAATTTGAATTTTCAAACCAAAAAGTTTAAATTTTAGACCTAAAAGTTTTAATTTTCAACCCAAAAAGTTTTAATTTTAAACCGAAAAATTTTAATTTTCAAGCCAAAGAGTTTTAATTTTAAACCGAAAAGTTTTAAGAATAATATAAAACTAAACAAGTAAGGAAAGCTGTCTTCGGCTGTGCCGAAGGCTAAATACCTTTCATGAATAAGCGTCACGATTTTCACTGTTTGATCCCAGTACAGCCTGTGTGAATTTAACTTAAGCTCATACCGAAATTATCGGAACTATCGATTATATGGGGGCGATGTGTTATATTGGTCCAATCTCATTGATTTTTAACACCGACATTCCACATTCTAAAATAGCAATAGTTACGAAATTTCACGTTCCTACCTATATAACTACAGGAGTTATCTACCAAAATCCGTTTATTGGAACAATCGATTGTATGGGGGCTATGTGAAATATTTTCCCATCTCGATGATTTTCAACATCGATATTTCACATATAAAAATAGCAATACTTACAAAATTTTACGTTCCTAGGTGTTTAATTACAGGAGTTATAGCCCAAAATCCGTTTATCGGAACAATCGATTATATGGGAGCTATATGTAATATCGGTACGATCTTGCTGGTTCCGACAAATGATTTCTATATTGGAAAATGGTGGCCGCATACAAAATTTAAGCCAAATATCTCAAAAACTGAGGGTCTAGTTTGCGTTCAAACAGACAGACAGACAGGCAGACAGACGGACAGACGGACATGGCTAAATCAACTCATCTCGTCATCCTGATCATTTCGGTATACTTATTGATGGGTCTATCTCTTCTTCTTCTCATACTTACAAACATCGGACCAAAGTTATAATACCATTTCATGTTCATGAAAGGTATAAAAATGTGGCAGCCGACAGGCTTCGAACGAAAACGCTCAGGAGTCACAGCTGACTGCTCTACCGTTGAGCTATGCCGTACATTAAGTTTTTGTGGGCAAAATTCAATAACATTAAATAAGCCAAAAATAAAAAAATTGGACTGCTTTTTATTTAGATTTTAAATCGAAACCAAAAGAAATTGAAAATCTTTGTAGGTATTTGGACGGTTTCAAATTTTGTACAAAAAAGCTTGAAAAATTGATTAAACTTTATACGGGTTTAAAATGTAAGTTCATTTTTTAGCCGTTTAATAGAGACCATAACAAAAATTGGTTTATCTCTCCCACTGATCATAACAAATTATACTCTTTATTATTGGAAATGTATATCTTGGCGCACTCCATTTGTGGTAACAAAAGGTAAAACAGCAGCTCCAACAACAGCAGCAGCAGTAGCAATCTTGGAGGCAAAGTGCTTATTCCAAGTACCTACTCGTAGTAAGCCAGACTGTCAAAGTTTGTTTTTAATTAATGACATGACTTTTGAGTGTTTATGTGGCGCGTCATATTTGACGTCTGTTTTGTATACTGTGTGACGCTTTACTGGTAGTTTTCCATTAAGCATTTAAATTTGAATCTCGCTCTTGTCTGCATATCTACAATCTGTTTTTGTGATAGATGCGATAGTCTGCTATTGTATTTCTTTATAATTCACACATACATATGTAAATACATTTATTAGATAGTAGTATTTTGTGGAATCATATTTTATGTATTTCCATTTAACAATGTCAAAATGCATGAAAGCCGAAATTCAAAGTTGCAATATAAATATGTCAACAATCACTCTACTTTTTTGCAAACAATTTGTTTTTGAAATATGAGGGCCACTTACACTACTCGACAAAAAAAAATCTCCAAGAATGAAAGTACAATTGCTTAATGTAAAATGTTCTCCTGATTCCGAATATCACATCCATTTTTCTGTGGCAGATCTAGTTTCCGAGATATCGGTGAAAATATGAAAATTCCCAATTTTGCAAAGCACTACTTCATATGGGTACGTACAAAATTTGTATTTTTCATGTTTTCGGTTTAAACTGTTGAATTATACGTTATACTATTTCTCATAAACATTTTTTGCCTTCATCTCTATAAGTATTTTCAGTAGTTTGGCCGCTATTGGAAAAAACGTTCAAAAAATTTAAAAAAAAAACCAAAATCTTTTACAAAATTTCAGTTTAACCACTTTAAAATCAGAAAAAGTCCATGGACGAAAAAAAGTTAGCTATCCTATGTTGTAGGAAATTCAATAACGAAAATTTTAAGCATACCAGTACAAAATTGTGCTCTTAACTTCATAAGCCCCGTTATATTGAAAGTACTCAATCAAAATTTTTCTGTTTTTACCCAAGAAATTTTTCGAAATTTCCATATCCTTGACACTTGATACAATTTTCTGCTGATTCCAAAAATGTAATCATTTGGTTTAAAAGTAAAATAGTTTCCGAGATATTTTGAAATTTCAGTTTTTGAGATAAGTTAAAATTATGCATATAAAAAGTGTTTAAAAGTTGATAGTTTTTGCCCTTTTGTAACATTTTATGTTTCCCAAAGAAGGAACCAACCAAAGTCGCCTATGATAGCTTATTCCCGAAGTCCTTCGTATAGCAGTTGGTCGAAAATTTGGATAAAGAAAAAAAAATCGTAAAAACTCAATCACCTTAATGTCGATTTTAATTATTTTTGCATTGGTTAAAAGGGTATTTCATCTCCTCAAACCGAAATCAAATTTCATAAAAATCGAGAAGGTAATAGCGAAATATTGACAGATCAGTAATCCCAATTTTCCCTTATCTCAAAAACTGAAATTTCAAGATATCTTGAAAACTGTTCTACTTTTAAACCAAATGATTACATATTCAGAATCAGCAGAAAATATATGGAAATTTTCGAAAATCACATCCCAATGTTGTTGGCGTGCTTAAAAATTTGTAATTAAATTACCTACAACATAGGAGGAATTTTTTTGCATCCATAGAATTTTTCTGATTTTAGAGTGGTTAAATCTGAAATTTAGAAAAAAGTTCGTTTATTTTTGAAAATTTTTTTGAACGATTTTTTGCATGGTGGGCAAACTACTGAAGATACTTATAGAGATAAAAGCAAAAAATATTTATGGGAATTACTATAATGTGCAACTCAACAGTTTAAATCGGAAAAATGAAAAATACAAATTTTTGACGTACTTTTATGAAATAGTGTCTCGGAAACTAGGTCTACCACATCAAAATGAAAGTGATATTCGGTATCGGGAGAAAATTTTACTTTAGGAAAGATCTATTTTATTTTTGGAGACTAAAGTTGATCAAAATTTGTCGACTAGTGTTATTTGAAATTTGATAAGTGGTTGGTTCTATAAAAAATGAAATTAACTGATCTTATGAAACTGTACGATATCAAGGCTGTAACACTCAGACCAAACACAAAAGTTTGGTGTGTCTATGCTAATGTTTGTCTGTTTGTTTGTTTATATCTACATATGTACGTACTCGAAGATCTGTCAAAGTATTTATTATCACTTTTTCAACTTATTCCTTTCGCTTTTAGACTAAGTTAAGCTATGTATCTTAAAATATTTTTTATTTCTTTTCATGTTTTTACTTTATTTTATTTTATTATATTTAATTTAATTTAATTTAATTTAATTTAATTTTTTTATGGAATTTTGCTTTGTTTTCTTTCATTTTATCTTATTTTAATTTGTTTTATTTTATTTATTTATATTATATTTCTTTTTATTTTTTTCAATTTAATTTTTTTTACTTTTAATCATTTAACTTTATTTTTTTCTTTTATTTTATTCCATTTCACTTTATTTAATTGTATTAAATTTAATTAAAATTTTTTTTACACATTTACAGGTATTTCGAAAATCATATTCATACAAATTATATTAATCAAAAGTTAAGTTGCTCTTTTATAATTCACGCCCATTTAAATTGAAAGGCAATAAATAATGTTTACAACAAGTGCCAACAACTAAAAATCGCATAAAAATAACCGGAAAGTGTTGAAATAGCAATCGATCAAAATGATTATGTGTTATATTCGTCGCATAGATGCGAGTGATTTGCTGTTGATCAAACGGATGCTGTAACTAGTTGACACAAGCGACAAAGGCTTGTATGCTGTGCGATTATAAAAACGATTAATGTTAGTTCGATTTCATTTCGTCACAAACAGTAATTGCACTGCAATAAAACGCTCATCGTTAGTTTGGAAAAACTTATTTGCTCTAGTTACCTGTTTGTATGCATTGGTATATTTAGCGCAAATCAGTTTTGCGTTTAAAGCATTTGTTTAGTTAACTTTAATTTGTTGACAAGCTACACCACAAACGCTTGAGCTACCTACAAACATATGTGAAGACTAGCCACACGATGAATTTCTTTGCTGTGCCGCGCTGTCAACATATTTAACGGCCTCATTATAATTATGTGACAGTTCAATTATTACGCTGAGCGAATAAAAATTTTAATTAATTTGAACTATTTATTGCTTTTGTGTTAATTGATATTGCAGTACTTACAATATTGATAATTATTATAGTTTCATGAATTTTAAAGTATATTGATAAGCAATTCTGCATTTGAAAATACTATTAATTTCTATGACAGTAAAATTAATTAGTTTTTCCCCCTCTGGTACACTATTTTAAGTATAAAACCTATAGTAGGCTTTGGACCAGAATATTTTTTTTTTTTGTCAACGCTATCAAAAATTTTTCCTAGAGATGACACATTACCTATGAAGAAGGGTTTAAATCTGCCGATCGGACGTTCCTAAAACCTACCTCATATTTAAGGTGGTTTGTGCTATACAAAATGGTGCATACACGATTAATAGAGGAATAAACAAAGACTCATACCACATTAACATTTTCTTTATAGAAAAGTTTTTTGTTGGACAAATATCGATTTTAATTTTGTTCGGACGTTCCATTTTTTGGTCTTAAAGCATCTTCTTTTACAACGAAAAAAATATTGACCACATATTCTATTGCATTTACCTCGCTTAAGCATAAATTTACATTTCTTGCAAATTCTGAACACCAAAATGATCCACATACATTAGGGTGAACAAAAAACAAAAAAAAAAATTTTTTTCGTTTTGACCCCTCATTTCATTATTGCTAACTTAAATTATCGCATGTTTGTAAGGTTGTCTTATCAATGACTAACTTGACGTAAAAAAATTGTTTTTATTTGGCCCACCCTAAATTCATATTTATGTATGTAGCGATGGGTCAAGTTGATATCTGTTTTATACATATATAACTAGATGTTTCATTGATTTTAAGGTAATTTTTTTTCTTCATAAAACCACAACAAGAAAATAACCACACGGCTAAAAATTTGAATCTAAATTTTAAACTTTTTTGTACTACATATATGACCAAATCAAATTTGGATTCAAATTCAATCTAGACTAGTTTTCATGAAAATTGGCTAAATGAATCGGGTTTCAATTATAAACAAGAAATGTTTTAACAATTTTTGAAAGATAAAATAAATTTTTTGTCCGTTGGCGGGAATTCGAACCAAGACTCCCCGCATCATGCCCAGCTGCGCACACATAAATGTTGTTGGCAAAATTCAATCTTGAATAAGCTTTCAAAAATAAATTTGAATTTTCAAACCCAAAAGTTTAAGTTTTAGACCGAAAAGTTTAAATTTTCAAACCAAAAAGTTTTAATTTTAAACCGAAAAATTTTAATTTTTAAACCAAAAAGTTTTAATTTTAAACCGAAAAGTTTTAAGAATAAAATAAAATTAAAAAAAAATGGGGCACTTGGCAGGATTCGAACGAAAACGCTCGGGAGTCACCGCCGACTGCTCTATCGCTGAGCTATGACGCACATGAAGTTTTTGTGGGAAAAATTTGCTCACCAATAATACTACGAACTGTAACTGTGTTTGTTTGGCTAGCACTGATAAAATATATAGTCTACGACCTAATCAAGGCGAATAAATTTACAGGTGACTTTTTCCCACCATATGACTTCTTCTTCTTCCTTGAAAATCCAATCGTAGCTGTCAAATTTCTTATGTTGTTGCTTTGTCTGACATTTTTAGCCACAAGGAGTGTGTGCGTGCGTGTAGATCTGAATTCGCTCGAACACACCTGTATGAATTCGCCTTGGACCTAATTCAGTTTCATTATTTGTAATTGTTTTTTTTTTTTTCTTTTATAAATATTCGTAAATCACCTTAAAATATTAATAGAATAACGATCACTACACACTTTACAGTCCAAGGATTTCAAGAACCGATTTACCAAACAGCCTACTCAACACAACAACCTTGAAAAGTAATTAATACCGAAACGCCTCTGTAATGTGATTTTTTACTCGTCAAATTTCGCAGTAATAATGGAAAAATTAATTCTAGTTTTATGTAAGCCAATATATTGCACATGGCTGAGAGCGCTGAAGATGACACAATGCCAATGCAGTCTAGGGGATTCGATACCAACTAGCCCGGATAAAACACTCCGTTGACGTGCTTGGTCGCATAGAAACTAGTCAGTGAACTACCATTCCGCTGAGTAAAATTTTGCATTTAATGCTTTCTATAATTTACAAATTCATAAAATAATTTTAAATAAAAAAAAAAATATAAAAAAAATAAAAAATAAAAATTTAATAAAATGAAAAAATGGGATAAACGAAAATAAAGTAAAAAAAGTCGAATAGAATATAATTGTAATAAAGTACAGTAAAGTTAAACGAAATATAAATGTCCATATTTTTCCTAGCGCTAAAGCCTTCATATCTTCAGCACAACTATCATTTTTTCCTTTTATTTAACGAAATCAATTAACTCATCCTGCTTATAAGAAAATTCCTTCATACCTCTTATTTTTATGCGTGAAATGGCTTCAGTTATAATTCCTCCAATCGCATACTACATTCTCTTTTGTTGCATCGGCATTGCAGTTAAACGTGCGTTTATTTCTAGATATCAGATTTAAAACTGTAAAGCCGATACAGTCAATATACGTTACGCATGCAATAAAAACTGTTATATAGTCTTATTAAAAGTACAACGTGCAAGTTTGTGACGTGACCAGATAAAGTTTTTACTGTGTTTTTGTTTTATGAGATCGCATCACTTAATTAAGCATCCTCAACAGCCTCCATATCCATACACATAAACTCAATATCAGTATCTATAATTGGTGTAATGTGCGCTTGAGTGACGCTTGCAGTGCGTTTGGCTGTATTCAACAATAAGAATGAAATGATGTATAAGAGATTACCTTTTTATGAACTCCATCCAAGTTTTATGCCAGAGTGATGTGATGATAGAATCTACTCATCACAGATAGACAATTCATAATAGCCCACTATAGACTGTTTATTACTTTTTCTTCTACACATAATCACTTTCTTAGTATATTGACGCTTAAAAGAGATGTAAATTGTTGCTAACCTAAATTTGAGTGGGGCCCTAGGCGTATACGTAACAAATAGTGCGTTTCATAACTAAAGCATGTTCAGAATTGACTTGTTTTTTTTTTGGTTGTTTACATATGTATGTACATACCTACCATCATCGGAATCAATATATTTCCCCATGGAAAACAAATTTTATTTTATTTTATGTTTTTTTTTATATTTTATTTAATTTTGTTCTGTTTTTAGATCTTGTCAAATCTGAGTGTGCTATATTTAAGAAACACACCATGTAGGTAAAAGCTCTAGTTCAGAGATAGTTCGCTTCTAGTGCGTTCCGATCCAGTACTAGTTCGCGAACTATCTTTTTTACATGAAATCAACTGGCGAATTTAACATGGCGATGTCCTAGGCTGGAACTAGTACAAAATTCGACAGTTTGGATCTAGTTCGTTTATTGGTACTATTTCTATAGTTCTGAACCATTTCTAAGCATAGAAACGAATATAAATTAAATAAAAAAACTTAAATTCAAATAAAAAATCCAAATGCCTCTTAATGACTCCTTAAACACTGGTTTCGAACTAGTAAAAATGTAATCACTAACGTAGTAGTTCTTATTGGCCACTTTATATCAAGTTCTGAACCACAAATTTGTGTCACTAGTGCCTGAGTTCCCTGCAGGGCACATCTTTAATTAAGTAATTTTTACATCCACGTTTTCTTAAACGCAAGTAAATAATATTGCAAGTTCATACCATTATTAAAGTGTCATATTTTATCTATAAAAAAATATTACTTATTTCCAAATTATACATGCCTCAAAAATATACTGCCATATTAATATGTTTTTTTGCAATGCAATTACGGCGTTTTATGTGTTTTTGCAATTTTCTCCATTTAATCGCCACTCATCCTAATCTAAATGTAGATAAGTGTTCGTCTGGTGCTTTGGCTAGAAACGTTGATGAAGCGTGTGTGACTATAACAGATTGCAATTGTGGATAAGCCTATGTGAGTTTTTTTTTTTTAAATAAGTGACATAATGTGCGTTTCCATGGAAGTGAGAAAATAAAAGTTGATATATGAATGTATGTACATATGTGTGTATGCTGTGCCTTTATATCGCATGATGATAGCTTTAAATCAAAAGAACACTTAATTCAAATAAATTTTCCTTTTTAACATTATGACTTTCATAATTGCTAGGAGTACGAGGATGAGTACTTTTTATTAGGAATGCACAACAACGCCGAGATTTTCAGGATCAGTGCCGGGATATGGCTAGTTATTCGTTATTTTTATATAAATCTTATAACTTTAAACTTGTTTATTTGTATATCCAGACTATCTCGGGAACCGCTTGACCGATTTGGATCAAATTTTGAATATAGATAGTATGGTTGATTCTAAGACTATACACTTGTGGGTTGCCACTTAGGGCGGGTTACAGGGTTGCCACCTATCTAATTTTTTTAATTATGGAACAACAAATGCCAATATGGATATCAAATGAAAGTTATTTTCAGACGTATTCCAAATATGAAAATTTCAAATGTATATTTGTATATTTGTATATCCGGACTATCTCGGGCCCCGCTTGACAGAATTTGGATCAAATTTTGAATATAGAAGTATGGCTGATTCTAAGACTATTCACTTGGTGGTGTACAGGGTTGCCAGCTATCTCAATTTTTTTTAAATTATGCAGTTAGATATGCCAATATGGATATCAAGGTATTTTCACTGACATACCAACTAATATATTTTCACCTAGAGTTGCCACCGTACCGGAGTATATTTGTATATTTGTAGGTGCGGTAGTATATCGAGAATCGCTTGACTGAATGGGATAAAATTTGGCACATAGATAGAATGATTGATTCTAAGACTATACACTTTACGGTTGCCACTAAGGGTGGTTTACAGGGTTGCCACCTATTTAGTTTGTTTTTTATGTATGGAGCTAGATATGGTAATATGGGTATCAAATGAAAGGTATTTTCGCTGACATACCAACTAATATATTTTCAAGTAGGGTTGTCACCTAGGGTTGCCACCTTACCGGAGTATTTTTGTATATTTGTAGGTCCGGTAGTATCTCGAGAATCGCTTGACTGAATGGGATAAAATTTGGCACATAGATAGAATGATTGATTCTAAGACTATACACTTTGCGGTTGCCACTAAGGGTGGTTTACAGGGTTGGCACCTATTTAGTTTTTTTTATGTATGGAGCTAGATATGGTAATATGGGTATCAAATGAAAGGTATGTATTTTCGCCAACATACCAACTAAAATATTTTCAAGTAGGGTAGCCCCCCAGGGTTACCATTTCACCGTATTGTATTTGTGTTGTATATTTTTGGGATCATATTTGGATTATTTAGGATCATTTTGAGATCACTTAGGGGTCACTTTGGAATAATTTTGGGGCTATTTTGAGATCATTTTGGGTTCAATTTTGGATTAATTTGGGAAAATTTTGGGTAATTTTCGGATCGTTTTGGAGTCATTTTGGGATCATTTTTGGATAATTTTTAGGTAATTTTGGGAACAGTTGAGGGTCTTTTTGAGGCCGTTTTGGTGATTATTTTAGGATTATTTTTGGAACGGTTTTGGATAATTTTGGGATCATTTTAGGGTACATTTAAGGGTGTTTTTGGGGTCATTAGGGATCATTTAAGGGTCATTTTGGATGCATTTAAGGGTCTTTTTGGGATCATTTTAGGATTATTTTGGCGACTATTTTTGGGTCATTTTGGGTAAGTAAAGTTAGCGCTAAATCGATAGCACCGAGCAATATCGGTCACCCAGGAACTTTAACTTAAGTGAGATAAAAAAATATTAATGAGAAATTCTTACTAAATTAAAATTATTTAATAACATAACTCTCAAATCAAATTGATTTCAACAATTATACACAAATTATCGGGTATACAGAAAATTAATTCAAGTGGCAATTAAATATTATCTCAATAGTTTTTCACTTTAATTCATACAATTTTAATTAATTTTATTACAACAGCAACGCAGCCGGTTGCGCGCCAAAACATAAATGAAAACTATTCAAACATTACAAAAATTTTTCTTTACATGCGTGTCTAAACTCTTGGCATGCGTGATTCGAGAGTGATAAAAAAATCTATTTATGTTTAAAAAAGTGTGCAATACAGCGCTGCAAAATTAAGTAAACAAAAAATTTATGCAAAAACTAGTTTTTCCACTTTTTTGTATGAAATGTCACGAGAGCGCTGAATGCCATCATATCACACCACCGAAAGCATAGGTAAATGGTAATCAAAGCCATACATGAATCAATGCATAAGTTTGTGAATGAGTGATTTTTTTCTATCTGAAATCAGTGCAAAGCGCGCAGCCACCTTGCAGCACAGCATGCCTGCATTATGTTGACTGCATACGTACGCATGGACAACTCTAATTTTAGTATGTCAATCGATCAATTGAATGGCATTAACTTTTTCAAAGACACTTTACTGTTGCCGGCTCAGCGCTCTTTAATCCAGTTTATATGCTTAACTTGTCGCTAACATCCGCTTATCTGTAATAACAATATATATCTTAGGGTGGGATGAAAAATTTTGTATAAAAAAAAAACAACAAAAAATTTAAAAAAAAATTTTTAAAAAATATTGACAAATATATGTAAACACAATCCATAATATTGTGTTTTATTTTTCAAAGGCCTTGAGCTCACTAAAATACCCAAAAAAAAATAATAAAAAAGTAGTTAAAAAAATAATAATAAAAAAGATAAATAATATTAAATGAAACTAAACGAAATAAAATAAAATAAAAAATTAATAATATAGAAAAAATAAAAATAAAATCAAATGAGGTAAAATAAAGTAAAACAAAATAAAGGATAAAAAATAAAAAAATAACAAAAATAAAATAAAATAGAATAAAAAAAGTTAACGAATTATAATAAAAAAAATTAAAAAATTACAGAAGTTAAATAAAATAAAAAAGCAAAAAAAAAAAATACAAATAAAAAAATTAAAAAAAAATAGGATAAAAAAATAAAATAGAAAAATACAATAAAATAAAAAAAAATAGAATAAAATAATATTAAAATAAAAAAAAAGAATTAAATTAAATTAAAAAAAGAAATAAAATAAAATTAAAAAAATGAAATAAACTAAAATTAAATGCAATAAAATGTCATCGAATTAAAACAAATGCCGACCTTGTTTCGTCTCACCCTGCCATTTGTGCATATTACCAAATTCAGACTTCTGTTTATGCTGCAAGAGTATGTGTAGGCCTACTTCTAAATTCAAAAACCAAAAATTCATTTAACCAAGCGTCATTTTTAAAGCATTTGAGACTTTTTTTTTCCTCTTTTAGTTTAGCAGTACAATTTTTTAACTTGCTTTGTTGCTATTTGTTTACAAATTTTAGATTGCGATTTTTTGTTGCATAAATATTTTAATTTTTTTAACAAATTTTTTGCGTGTAATCGTATTTGTCACAAATCAGGCTTAGTGCATTGAACATTTACTGTGCTGCCAATTCTAATACCAAATGCAACGCCATTCAGTCAGTATAAATATTGTTGTTCTGCTTTGCGTGGCTTATAGTCTAAATTTTGTCATTACACGCTTAAGAAGTTTTAATCTTCATTGAATTTACTTTAAACTGCAGCTAAGAGTAATCAATAAAAAAATTGCAGGATGAAAATCGCTGTGAGTGAATTTGAATTTTTATTTTAATGTGTTTGGTTAAAAAAAAAGAAAAAAAAGAAAATTCGAAAGAAAGAACAAAAAAATTAATCTATTTGGTTGTTTTTGCGGTCGTTTTAATCTATTTTATTTATTTAATTTTATTTAAAGAAATGAAAAAAAATATCTATAAAAAAATGAAAAAAATATAAAAAAAATAAAAAAACAAAAAAAGAATAAAATAAAATAATGAAAATAAATAATATATAAAATAGTAAAAAAGTAAAATATAAAATAAATTGTGACATTTTAATTGTGACACCTTTTGTTAAAACATTTAGTAGGTTTAAGTTTGAATAAGACCAACTTCAAGGACATCAAAAAGAGTTGTGAAAAGTAGACACAGATTTTATCCGATCTTGCTATGTCGACTTTGGCTACTATTGCTTTTAAGCTCAGATATATAATTTTCCTTAACAACCTGCTAGAATACTGAAGTTATTGTAAAGAGTTATTTATTTTTGGCATCTTTATAGAAACGTATTGTAAACCCACCCTTTAGCTGGTTTATGTACATATGAGCCGTTTGAAGCACTAGTGGCATACGTCCAGCTTTAATTTTTTTAGCTAGGCATGACGCTATGCACAGGAAAATGTATTCTATATGAGGACTGAACAAACAAAACGCCTTATTTCCATTTTTCACTTTTTTAGTGTTTTGATGCAATCTGGTGGTTCAGACAACCTTACACACGATCACAGTAAAAAATGAAATATTACTTTTAATACCAGTCGGTATTGAAATTAAGCCTTTTTGGAATTAAATTTGAGTTTTAATACTAAATAGTATTAATTTAAGACTCAGAAATTTTTTTAATTCCAAATAGTTTTAAAATAATACCAAAATAATACTAAAGCGCTCTCTCTATAGCGCTCTCTCTCATTATAATGTTTTAGGTACTATTTGTTTAAAAACAAAGCCGGAAAAGTATTAAATTAATTACTTGTTAGCATTAAATTAAGTCCGGTGGTTTGTTCTTCAGAGCACGCGGTTCGTCGCTATTGCGATACTTCATTAAGAACAACAGTGCAGTTAGACGCTGGCAAGCATAAGTACTCGATGGCTTAATAGTATATATCTCCTTTCAGCGTTCAATAAATTGTGAGTTCGACTCTCGGTAAAGGAAATATAATAAAACTGTAAATTTTTGTTTTTTTTTTGCCTGAGAGAATCTTCGACTGAATTCCTCTCTTTCTTAATTAGACCGAATATGGTATTAATTTAATACTTTTCGGCGATGTTATATATAAACACCAAAATGGTATTAAAGTTAGACTTTTCTTTTTACTGTGATGTACTCAATAGAAACTACTAAAACGTCATATTTCCTATAAAAAAGATCCGTCAAAATCTAAATTTCGTACAAAACGGAAATATTTCCTTCTCATTTGTTTGTTCGTGGAAATTTTTGCACCAAAACAACTGGGCTAGGCTTATATCGTGCCGTAGATGCTGATAGGCCGAAGAAAAAATTGAAAGGTCAATATTTTATTTTCCTGCAAAAGTTTATTTTGTTGTTTTTTTTTTGGTTTTTTCGGTCTATAAACATCTACGGCTCGATATAAGCCTCGCCCAGTTATTTTACCGCAAAAAACCCCATGGGATCCCGTATAAAATTGCCTGTTTCAAACAATTATAAAGTTTAAAAACTACAACTACACAAACAAAAAATTAAAAAAAATGATGACCCCAGTTGGCCGTAGCTGTTTTATTTCAGTAACGCCAAATTAAAACTTTAAATTGTGGCTATTTAAATCGGTCAAATTTTTTTTCGGTTTCTGAGAAATTTTTGAAAGTGGAAATAAGGCGTTTTGTTTGTTCAGTCCTCATATATACGTAACACGCTAACGGGGTAACTGCTTGCTCCCATAGCAACCGAATAAATAGCCGAAGTAACTTGTGAAATCAAGGGTACCCCCTATTTGTTGACAACGCAATACCTTGAATATCTCAGTTCGAGAAAAGGTGGACTTATGCCACTTGTGTTTTAAGGGGCTCATAAAGCGGTAAACTATTTGTGTCGATGTCTTCGCGGAGATCACTGAGCTCAGCATTAAATTTTTCGAAAAACTCTTCACTCGAGTACTACAAAAGCCGTTCGTGGGATAAGTAACTTAAAAATTGTTATTTTTGTGAGCTGAAAGTAAATAACGTTGACTCTTTCACTGTCACACAATATAATAAATAACATAATTAAATTCCTATTTCCTGTAATTTTAAAAGGCAGTTTTCCTTTCTACCCTAAACACATTTCAATTTACCTATTAAAAAAGTATACAACTTTATCAGTTCCTGGAAGTTAGGTTCATACATAACTGCCTGATTGGTATAGAAAATGTTGGCCAGTATTGACATTTTTTTATGAAACCCAATAAAATGTCTTATCAAATTTCACTCAGTGTAATTCAACTAGATTGAGGCGCATACCCGAGGAAATTTTGTAAACATACATACGCACTATTGTACATTAGACTGAGGCAAAAAAACGGATTCTACAATTATAACGACCCCAGTGCCATCTAGCGTGGGAAAATATAGCCGTTGTTAAGAGGAATTAACCAAAGAATAAACTAACAAAATTTTGCAAAATTAATTCTTTACTCTTTGAGCCAATTTTTACCAAATCCTCTCGACAAAGGCTACTTCTTTTACGCTGGATGGCACTGGAGTCGAAATATTAAAAAAACCTTACTTATGGTCCGTTTTTTGTAAGTTTCGCGGTCAAAGTCCAGGGCATCTGTAAGTCTTTGAATAAAATTTCTAAAATTTTTTAAATTTTTTTTACAAAGTCCATAGGTTTTTAACTGCCTAAGGCATATGCGTAACATTTTTGAAGATTTTTTTAGAACACGCTTTTTAAATCATTGAAATAAACTCTGCTGCTGTCATACATAGTGAGAGCACTTAACTACGTAACAGTAATAGCTTCCAGGTATTAGTTGTTTTTGAACCTTTTACCCACACCCACTCTTCCTCGCACCCATTCGAGAACATATATTTCTCTTACTTCAATACTAAACAGCACTCCCGTGACACAACAAAACCAAGTAACTAGCTTTTTCAAAATGTTGGGAAATTAAGGATTTGCGTAGCAGCCCATATCTTCGTCAAATATCAATTTTTGTATACAACTTTTTTAATTATGAAAAAATAAGACCCCAAAGTTTTTTTATGCACATGTGCAGGAAATTTTTTTGACGTAGTTATGGATTTATTGACCACGATAAACACGATTTTTTCCTTTCATACAAGAAAAAATTTTGTGTAAGAACAAAACCAAGCAACTTCCAAGTAACTTTGATTTTAGTTTGATACGATTTTTGGCTTTCATACAAAAAAAATTTTTTGTGTAACGACAAAACCAAACAAGTTGATAGTTACTTGGGTTTGTTGTGCACTTTCATATAAAAACGAGATTGCATGCCGGTAGCAAATCCTTTTTATTTTCTGGGTCGCACACTAAATTTTCCTTGTTTATCTCATCGATAGTCGAAATCCAAAGGAGAAACACTCTTGCCAACAAGTGTTACTTCGGAGTAAGCAATTGAGGAGTAAAGTCCTCTCTCGACAGACGAAGATCACGCTATATACATAAGTCTGTTATCATATGGGTCCTAATAATATGAGTCAAGAGAGATGAGATGGCCCTTGGAGTATTTGAGAGAAAAGTTCTCTGGAAGATTTGTGGTCCTTCCTGTGATGCCAACGGCGGGTATCGAAGGAAATTTAACGATGAGCTGTACGAACTCTACGCAGAACTGACCATATTGTAGCGAATTAAAGCCCAAAGGTTCCGCTGGCTGGGTCATGTTATGGGAATGGCCAAGCAAGCTCCAGCCCAGAAGGTTTTCCTAGCGACACCAGAATTGGGCAGCAGATGAAAGGGACGACCTAGACTGAAATGGAAAAAGGAAAGATTTGCGTGGTTTGATACGAAGCGACCAAAATGGCCTTGGCTGTTAAGCGCCAATAACTAAATAATGATGAAACCTGGTTGATATATATATTCTAAATTCTCACCATCAGGCAAACCAAGAGGTGTACGGGATAGTGGGCTGCCCTTGAGGAAAAAGAAGCTCTTGGCCTGCGTCTGACTCAAGACTAAAAAGTTCTCTTGCACTACCACTACTTTCAGATATAGTATAAAAAAGTCCTTACTTCTCTGGCAAAATATGTTCTGGTTCGCCTCTGATGCTGGGCTGAAGTCACATAATATTCCCTAGCTTTATCCCTGCAATAATTTTAAAATTATCTCAAATACTTATCTTATAACAATAAGATAAATCAAGCATCTTTAAAAGTTACTTGGTTTTGTGAAATAATTACATACATTTTTAGAGGAAATTCAAATAATTCTTGATTAACAACTGAGTTTTGCATTAATAGGAGATCGAAACTAAATCAGAAACTTAGAGTGACGATAAGAAAATGATTTCTAATCATTTTTTGTAAAAAAGCCTAGTATTTGTTGTAAAATTTTCAGTTATTAAAAAAGAACACGAGTTACTTGGTTTTGTTGTGAAATAAATTCTTGATTCAGTGCATTTTAAGTTACTTGGTTTTATAACTTTTTTAGTTTAAGGTACTTAGAAACAAGATAGGAAGAAACGGATCGATGTCCCTGATAGATTTTTTTAACGGGATTCCGAAAATTCGTAGAACGACGAAACCAAGTAACTGACACTTACTTGGTTCTGTGATGTCACGGGAGATCTTGTTAGGAATATTGAAAACAAAATTCTAACTGTAATTAGTTACAATTACTGTAGTAAAAAATAACCTAAGCACAATACTCCGGTCAAAATAAACATTTGAAATAACAAAAATTCCCAGAGAGCCAAATTTTGGTAGAGAGCTTAGGGTCGCCGTCAGAAAGAAAACTTCAAAAGTCCTCATCGATCCCTTGTGTGCTAAAAAAGTTATTTGGGGTCAAAGGTCACAGTTTTAGGTTTTTGGACTTTTCTCGAAAACTATAAGTTTTTTCGAAAAATTACCTAAGACCAAGGAAATGCTCTACAAGTATGGTCCTAAGATTTTTTCTCTAAGAGTAACCAGTTCTGAGATATAGCTCTGTAAACTATATGAAAATTTATGCCACATAAGGATTTTTTTTTAAAACTTTAGTATGAGTAGAAAAATTTTCTTTTGCCGTTTATTTGTCACGAAGTTCCCCATCGACAATGAAAATAGTTATAGTTTTCGAGCTAGAGCCGCCTTTTCTCCATGCATTATACCCCAAAAATCGTAGTCCGGTAATTTTAGTTTATCTTGTATAACAAAAACTCCCACAGAGTAAATTTTTTTGTCAAGAGCTTAGGTTCTTGAGAAAAAGTCGGCGAACTTAAGCTCTGTACCAAAATTTGTGTTGTTGTTATTTGTGTTATTGTTATTTAACCACTATTTTTAATTTGTTCATTTCATTTTATCTATCTATTTTTACCGGACTACAATTCCAAAAAAAAAAACAAGAGTAGAAACAATTTGATGGCAAAAATCAATTCAACTGAAATGTGTCTAAAACGTCAGTGTATTGAAAGGTCATCTGCCCTTGGGTAAAATTTTTTGCGGTTTTCATTTAGTGTTCTTGACTTTATTTGATTAAACAATATTGAAACCATTAAAGCATGCCTAATGGCACTTGGAGAGCTGTACTATGTTGTACACAGGACATTTTATGTTGAAATAATCGAACTGGTAATGGAAGAAAAAGGACTATCACTAGGGTGCGCATGTATCGGGATATACCAAAGACGCATTAAAAACAAGTAGGGAAGTCTAAGTTCGGGCGAACCGAACATTAAATACCCAGCGGTAGTTTTCAGAACGGGATAACAATGATATAGAACCCAGGAGGTTTTACCTAAAACTTTATACTATTTCAGCTATTTATCTTACCGAATTAGGTCATTTTCGAAATTTTCGATATCGAAAGTGGTCGTGGTTGGAGGGCGATTTTATCCAGTTTTATCAGGTATACTCCCAACGATACTAGTACCGTTTTACCGTATTCAGTTTAAAAGTTACGACCAGTGGAATTGGTCAGAAAGTAAGCTGTATACCAAATTTGATGCAAATATCTCAATATTAACTCAAGTTATCATGTACACGGTCAAACGGACGGACAGACAGACGGACGGATATGCCTTATTTCATTTTCTTATTTCATTTATTATTAGACATTCATTAGTACAGTAAGATAAAATATCTTTTATAGTACAACAACCAATATTATAAAAAACTTAATAATTTAAACAAAAGGACAAAACAAAGTACACGGTATCACACTAGTTAAGCCAATTTAATTGGACTACATAAAGTACAAGAGTAATATTATATATTAATATAATTAAATTTAATTTATTTTAATTTAATTTCATTCGAACTTAAAAATTTTCGATTAAAAGGAATGGTCTGTTTAATGTCGATGAGTAGAAAAGTAGCTAAATAGAATGTGCCTATAGTTGCTTTTGTTTACATTTTTCCTTATAGCAGCTGGGATTGAGTTCCATATACGAATGGTGTTGACGAAGAACAGCCTAGTAGAGGTCACGAAATTAAAGTCAGGAATGACCAAGTTACATGACGTGAGAGATCTGCTGAATGCGAGTTTCTCGTACAGATACAGAGGCGATTTTGTAGAAATTAACCGGTATAAGAAAATCACACTTCTAGCCTTCTGATGGTCAAAGATGTTACATCCTAAAAGTTGGGACCTCCAAGCGGAGATATGGTCGAACTTACGTAATCCAAAAACGTAACGGGTTACATGATTGAAGGCAATCTCGATTTTGTGTGCAGAACACGAATCCAACTTCTTATAAACTAACTCAGAATAAGTTATTATAGGCAATATTAGCCGTATAGCAAGTTTTTTCTAATTTGAAGAGGCGTAAAAGGTGCAGAGTGCCTAAGGTTGCGCAACGTAGCATATACTTTACGAATAACTGAGTTGATATGGTCAACACAAGTTAGGTTTCCATTAATAACGAAGACCAGATTCTTTATTTTAGACACAGTTTGTAAAGCGGTATTATCGATGCATATTGCAGGAGAAAGGACATCAACGAGCTTTTTTTTTGAGATTGGTAACACAAACGATTTCTTTGCATTAAGGCAAAGACCATTATTACTGGCCCAGTGCACGACGGATGCTAAATCAGTGTTCACTTTGAGACAGAGCGAGCTCAGATCCGAGAAAATACCAGAGAAGTACATCTGCATATCATCTGCATACGCATGCATGCTAATGTCCTTACACACAGCAATTATGAAAATACTAAAAGCAAGGGCCCAAGAATGGAGCCCTGCGGAACTCCACGGCCTAGATATTTAGTTCCCGATATCTCATTGCCAGTATTTACGAATTGGCTTCTTCCAGTCAGGTAACATTCCATAAGCTTCACGGCGCTTCTAGCGAACCCAAAGTACACTTGAAGCTTGTTACATAGCAACGCAGGGTCGACCGAATCGAAAGCTTTTGAAAAATCGAGTAAGCAGAGCAGAGTGAGTTGGTTTCTATCAAATGGTAAACGAATGTCATCCATAACTTTTAAAAGTGCCGTCGTACAGCTGTGGTTAGCTCTAAAGCCAGACTGGTACGGTGAAAGTAAATTGTTTCTTGATATATGAAACATGATTTGCTCTGCTAACAGTCTTTCAAAAACTTTAGATAGGGCTGGCAAAATACTTATGGGGCGATAATCAGACACGACGTTCGCAGATGTTTTCTTCGGGACAGGCCTTACTATAGCACATTTCCACGACTCAGGGAAGCAAGATGTCGTAATACAGTGATTGAGAACATGTGTGATAGCACTCAATATAAAAGGTAAAATTATTTTTATAAATTTAATGGGAACTCCATCAATACCGGTTGCATTGGACTTTATTTTGAGGATGCATCTTACCACGTCACTTTCTGATACCGCCAAGAACACAAATGGATTTCCATTGTAACACAATGAGACATTAGGAACAAAAACATTATCACTCACAGAATACGCAGGAATTTGTATAAACGCATCGTTAAGGGCATCAGCATTCAAATCACATACAGGGTCATGCTTCGCAAATACAAGTAGACTCTTTAAATTACGCCAAAGAGATTTAGAAGGTAGCGAGGGGTTTAGCCTTGAGGAGAAGAATCTACATTTCTCTCTTCTAATGCCCATAGTAGCAGTATTTCTAGCGGTTTTGTAAGTTTGCCATGCTAAGTTACTTCTGAGCCTTCTCCATGATTGGTAAGCCCTGTTGCGTGCCTTAATTGCTGCAATAACTACGGAACTATACCATGGACAGGATGAGTTAGTAGGGTTGCTAGACCGAATGGGAACATGTTTATTGTAAGCATCCAGAATTATATTATTAAGGAACGGAAGTTTTTCACTAGCAGTAACAAAACGCCAACACTCACTAAAATCAACACAGGACAAATCAGAAAAAAGAGCGCTATTGTCAAGGAAACGGTAATCTCGAAAAGAAAAGGTACTATTTGTATCATGGTGGTCAAGCTTGAAATCAAATTTATAAAATATAAGGTCATGGTCTGATAAGAATGGTATCTGGTAAAACTGCAAAACACTAGCTAGGTCAGAAGCAAGAAAATAATCAAGTAGACTAGGACAACAATTCATACCAAACATTGTAGGTACATCCATATTGACAACACTAAGTCCAACACTAGACATATTATTTAACAGACTAACACTATACGAGTCACTAACAAGTAGATTAACGTTGAAGTCACCACAAACAATTATACTGTCATATTCTACAATGTATGAGGATAGAGTAGTGAGTAACAAGTCATGAGAATTTGTTTTTTGGGGACTGTAAACACATGACACAAGGACCTTGGTAGCGGAATCACGCAACTCAACAAACAAATACTCAGTACCAGGACCCACAGACTTGCAAATAAGCTTCATGTTTATATAATTTTTGCAATAATTTGCAACACCCCCACCTTTTTTACCCACCCTGTCATTTCGGACCAAATTATAATTATTCATATTGAAGTGCTTATCATCCAGATCTTCAAGAAACCATGTCTCAGAAACACATATTATGTCGACGCTAGATTTTTCAAACACATATCTCGCAAAATCCATTTTCTTAGCATTCAAACTTCTACACGGAGGGAAGTCTTTGGATGGAACATCCATAATTATTGATATCACATTAAATAAAAATTGATAATCCTAACCCATCAATGAATATGGATGTTTCATCAATTCTTTTTTGATAAATCACTATTGAAATGGTATCCATATAAACTATTGATAAATTCTAAATAGTTTAAAAAACAAAATTTTATATAATTTGACATCTGGTTTCAGTGGGACTCGAACCATGCTCCTCTGGCACGTTAGCCCAGTATTCTACCATTCGGCTACGGCATATTATACAATTTTTAGAAAAATGTTCAATCATAAGAAATTCAAAAAATTTTGAATCTATTATATATAAATGCGCAAACATAACTGGTTCCTCCCTTTTTTGCAATAACCACAATTCTAAGGTATATAAAATTTGGTATGTATCGATATGTCTCGCCGAGCAGGGTGGCCGACAACAAACCAAAAATTAAAAAAACTTAATTATAATATGATTTGAAAATCACACCACTACATGTGATATACACGCATCCGCTTTATAGAGCCGCTGTTATGGGTGTATGACCACTTGCATTGTTGTGTTTGCATTCATTGCAGTAGGGTGAGTTGTTTTGTTGGCAGCAATAAGATAACATGAACCAGCTCGTCAACTTTATTGAGCTTAGGTACAAACAGTGTTTACAAAAACAAAATCTGTGCGTGGGGATTCAGAGAAGCAAATTTAAAAAAAAAAAGCACAAATAAGCACAAGGCCCTTCGTGGCTAGACTTAGTGAAATAAAATAAAATGGAAAATTGATAAAATTAAAAAAAGTAAAATCAGAAATAGAAAAGTGATTGAAAGTAAAAAAATAAAATTTGTTGGAAATGAAAGGAAAGGGAATAATATAAAATAAATAAAAATGAAACAAAATGAAATAAATAAAATATTAAATTAAGAAAATAATAGGAAAGGAAAGGGATGGATAAAAGGAAAATTAAGGTAAGGAACGGAAAATATGACAGAAAAATCAAAGGGAAAGGAAAGGAATGGAAAAGAAAAAAGGAAGGGAAGAAAGGAAATGTAATGTAGGTAAAGCAGTGGAAAAGAAAAGCAAAAGGAGAAAGACAAAGAAAGGAAAGAAGAAAAAAAGAAGGGAAAGAAAAGGTAGCGAGGAAGAAGGTATGGAAAATAAATGAAAATAAAAAGAAAGAAAAATAAAGGAAAGAAAGCTAATGAAAAGCTAAAAAAAATAAGTTAAGGAAATGAATGAAAGAAAAAGAAAAGCAAAGGAGTTGCGGAAAGGAACAAAAGAAAATAAGGAAACGGTAGGAAAGGAAAGGTAAGGAAACGAAATGACAGGAAAGGAAATTTAATAAAAAAAAGTGAAAGAAATTAAAGGCAAGAAAAAAATAAAAGAAATGAAATGAAATGAAAAAAAAATGAATAAAATGAAAGGAGACTAAAGCAACGGAAACGAAAGCAAAGGAAAGAAAAAGAAAATAAAAGGAAAAAGGAATGTAATGGAAATGGAAAGAAGGATCAGGTAAGAATATAAAAGAAACGAAAAGAAAGAAAAATAAAAGAAAAGAAAGAAAGAAAGAAGGGAAATAAAATGAAATGAAAGAAGAGAAAAGGAAAGAAAAGGAGAGGAAAGGAAAGGAAAGGAAATAAAAGCAAATGAATGCTAAGGAAAGGAAAGGAAAGAAATACGTATGAAGACGACCTAAGAAGAATAAATAATTATCAACATTGAAACTATATTACTGAATGGTGTAAAGAGGGAGGAAAAGGCAAAATGAATAGGAATGTATAGAAACCAAAAATATACTAAATATGGAAAAGAAAGGAAAATTTAAGAAATAGCAAAAAGGTAGGAAGATAAAATAAGGTTTTGTGGTTGAATTTCAACCACTGGGCGAACTCTAGTTTAAAAAAACGCTCCAATAAGTTGTAATATTGTTAGGAAATCCATAGTAAAAATTGTTGAACTATTATGATTATGCGTCCCAGAAAAATTTATATTTCGCCAATATATATATGTATTAATGCGCTGTTTCTACCATTATTACTATGCAGTAAATATGGTTATGCATATACCGACAATAGAAATTCATATCACGACCATAGATATTGACGTGCCGTTCAAATATATTAGCATTCTATCCATAAATATAGAAAATAGTACATCATATCGAAATGGTTGACATGTCATTTTACTTTTTATTGGGAGCAAATAATATTTGATAACTCGCTCATTCTGAATGAATATTGCATCAAACTCGTCGCTATCAATAGTGATATTGTCACAACATTCAATGCATTTCTCTCAGTCTGGAAACCTGTGGTCTTGTATCTTAGCACATAGTTAATGAAAGGACGACAATCAGTAGATAATTGAAATTGATCGAGATAATTGAAAATATGCAGAAAACCTCTTAAAAATGGGGAATCTTGCATTTGATGTTTAAGTAATTTCCCGGTAGGCCAGAGATTTTTTAAACTTGAGATATGCATGGAAACCCGCTGAAAAGTTGTATATTTGATCAAAAAATCCAAAGGTGGCGCTCGGATCGAGGTATTACTAAAATAAAATAAAAAAGGAAGCAGATAAATACTTTCAAAAACCCCCCACTAAAGGTAGTTAAAGGACATGGGAAATAATAAATATCTGTAATTAAGCCCTTCAAAATTTTTTTTTTGTCGAGAATTTGGAGTCAAAATGCAATCCTGTTTGTAAACGCCGGCCTTGTTCATATTTCACATAAAAATAAATTATTTGCGCTTAATCTCATAATCGTGGCTTATTTATTTATTTTTACACATTTTTCATTTTGATTTACGCTGAAAATATGATTTATAAACTTTTACATTATATCTTCTTTGTCTTTCTTTCTCTCTTCACCTAACAACAGATAATTGTACTCATTGCCGCCAGCGTTGCTATGGCCGCACCTGTTGATGAAGCTGCTTCAACTAAGGCAAAACGTGGCTTATCATTGGGTCTTGGCTATCATGCGCCATTACTCACGCACACTTATGCAGCACCAACGGTTTATCATGCGGCACCGTTATATCACGCTCCCGTTTACCATGCACCCATTATTACGCATCATGCCCCAATTATTACTTCACATTCACTTTATTCATCGTATCATTTGCCAGCCTATTCAACGCTGCATCATTACAAATAAATGAGCCGAAGGCGTGTAATAATACCTGATGAGAGCTTAAATGCTTGCTCATTGCTTACGTTGGAGGATGAATGATGGGATGGAAAAAAATTGTAATAACAATAATAGTAACTGCTGTAGTAACAACAACAAGAAAACAATGCAAAGCAATACTGAGAAGATTAAAGCAGCAACAATAAGATAAGAGTAATTAAAAATAATGTAAAAACAGAAAGCGTCGGAATAAAGCTTTAAGCCCATTAGAGCGGATACGTTTAGTGGTGGAAGTTTTGGAAAGGTTACCGATATCAGTAATCATTCAGTTTTTATTTAACCAAAAAATATCGATTATACTGGTCTTCGAAATAAATGTTTCAAAAGCTTTTTGATTGAAAAATAAATAAACATTTCAGCATTGATCGATACATAACCTAAAAATTCCTTTTACAATAAAATCATCGAATATAAAATTTTCAGGATGCCGATATTCGCTTTCATATCACTTTTTGTAACGCCAATCGAGTTTTCCGTTTTCCACATATTTTTTTATGAATAAGTAGGTATGTATTTCTATGTTGTTGGTTTCCTTTGAAATTTATGTTGAAAAAATAGCTTTAGGAAAGGTCAATAAAAGTTGTTTTCTGAAAATTTAAAAGAAATAATTTTATGTTACTTAGAATGCTCAATTTGACGGCAATTTAAAGAGCATTCACTAGCAAATAGCAACAGCATTTATAGCAGGGCCCGGTAGAATTGGAAGTGAGGGTGTATTAGTAAAGGATCAATCAAATTATGTTATTTCTTTTTTCTCCGTCGCTCACTAGCAAGTTCCGAAGCGACAGCGTATGTTGTTGAGTCGTTGCTTCCAAATGAGAAACTAAGCATACCCGACGACATCCATTGATTGGTCAGGGCAATCATAGCGCTTTCGCAAGCAAAGATTTATAGCGATTTAATGACGCAACTGTGACGCCTGCAGCAAGGACTTCGTTTATAGTGAAGTATTCATTGTTGTATTTGTTCGTTCATATGCATGAATCCAATTGTGCGAGTTCTCAGAATCACGGGGAGAAAATGTCCCGATAATAAATTGGTTGTGGTTGTATCTGGAACTCCCTGCACCCGAGTCAACCTACTGAGCGCTACAACCACAACGTCATACTTTCTACAATAACATCGTTCCTGGAATCACAATAAATTACTCGAAAGAATTATTATTAAACTAAGACAAAAAAAACAGTAGCCGCAACTAGTTAACTCGTTACCTTTATTCAGAAAGGCCCTAATTGACACATTTTTCGAAAATGACCTTTTCACATATTTAAGTATGATATAGTAAAATACACACTCACTACAAATTTTAAGGGGTTACTAGCAGTAATAAAGGAGATATTCCAAATTTACAAAGCCATATTTGCATGCGTTCAATGTAAATTTTTTTTTTGTTTTTTGCTTCTAGTTTACAATTTTTTTTATGTTAGTTAGGGCCTTTGTGAATTGAGGTAACGATGTGTAGCACATACCTATATACGTATGTACCTATGAGCGCGTGTGTGTACCGTTAACCATTCACAGCGAGGCGCGACCAGCCAGCATTAAATCTAACGGTATTCCAGGAATAATATTGCAATGATTTTTTTGTATTTTTTTGCGAATTTGGTTTGTTGTTGTGAGCCACAAAGAGCAAGATGTTGTTATTGTAGAACGGCAGTGAGCAGACTGAGACACTACGTGGCGATGTCTGTTTTAAATAAACCCCGTAGCCAAACTACTCAGCAAACATACTAGTTCATTGAAAAAACGTTTTGTGGCATATATGTAACTATGTTGATTATCTTTAAACCAATCAATGGTGGAAATCATCATCATTTTCCTCAACTCCGATTGGAGCACATGTATACATGTCCTCACACAGAAAAATTTCTTACATTTTTAGTTAACATGATTCATGTTAAATCAACATGAACACCTCTTGTACGCAAAACAAAAACCATTTCGGAAAATCAACACGAACATTTTAACATGAAGCGTATGGTTAAAATAACATGAAGTACTTCTGCATAAGAATTACATTAGTGTGTATCCCTTACACTGTATTCGGTTTGTTTTAACATGAACAAGTGTTGTTTTCGAGCATCATCTGTTCCCCATCAAAGCTTGTGAACAGAATTGTTCTCAAAAGAACAGAATTTAAGTCAGTGTGTAGATACCGACTTGATGAAAAGTTGTAGATATTATAAATAATTAATATATTGTGAAATTTATAGTTTCTTAACTTGCGAATAAGTTGTGAAGTTTTGCAAAAAGTTTTGGGTAAGTAATTTGTGTTGTTTTTCATATTTTGTAAACGTTTCCTGCTAAAACACGTCCAAAAATGTCGGGGTAGGTTAAAAACAACGCGCACTATACATAAATACCATGGAAACGCTTTAGGATTAGGGATACCGGGTAGAAAAGGCGTCGTTTGATACTTATCCCTACATTAATTGGACGTGTGCTACCAGTTTTACAATCGCTTGGAAAATTTAAAGAGCTTTCAATGAAACAATTTTTATTTAATTTTCAGATTGGGGCTTGTTGTTGCTGTTTTCGATGCAGAAGTTGCCAATGATTGCATTAAAATAAGAATAATATTTGTATATGTATGTACATATGTGTACTTTTATTATTTAACATGCTGATCGTGTTAATTTAACATGATGATCGTGTTAATTTAACATGATAGAGCATGTTAATTTAACATGATGATAATGTTAATTTAACATGATATATCGTGTTAATTTAACATGATGATCGTGTTAATTTAACATGATAGATCGTGTTGATTTAACAATAAAAACATGTTGAATTAACATGACAGATCGTGTTAATAAATTATACAAGCATTATATTCTTTCATACCTGAAAATATGTATGTTAAAGGTTTTCGATAAATGAATTAACTAAATAAAAATGATTAAAAAAATCAAAAACAAGGTGTTTTATTTTAAGGGTTAATTTAACAATAAAATCCTGTCAATTTCACATGATAGATCGTGTAAATTTAACAGGACGAACGTGTTATTTCAACATAGTATAGTGTTAATTTAACATGTCTGATCGTGTTGATTTAACAAGAAAAATAATGTTGTATCAACAGGAAATCATGTTGATTCAAACATTTGTGATCATGTTAAATTCACACTGTTCCTTCATGTTGATTTAACAATAGCTTCATGTTAGAACAACATGAGCGATAGTGTTGAAAAATAATAACCTGAAAAAGTGTTAAAAAAGTGTTGATTCAACATGAAAATTATTCTGTGTGCTCGGTTACTGACTTGAATCGTATTCTATTCGGTGTCGAAATCATACTGCAAATCCCTGTCCATACAAGTATGAATTTTTTATAGAAATCATACTAGCCAGAAAAAGTCGAATATATAATAGAAATCAGGGATGGGCATTTTGCACTACCACTAATTTTTTAGTGATAATTTCTTCAGTGATAGTTAAAATCAAAAATCACTATCACTAAGATCGACCCCCATCTTTATAATAATACCCTACCATTGCGAATTTTCCAACGAAACTTGGCATAAACATTCAGAAAGACTTCATTTAACCAAATTTTTGTGATAGTGGTTTTTGATTTTAACTATCACTGAAAAAATTATCACTAAAAAGTTAGTGGTAGTGCAAAAATGCCCAAACCTGCTAGAAATCATAATAATCAGAAAAATCCCATTCCATACTAGTCTTTTGTTTTACTTAGTTTTATTTAATTCGTTTGTTTAGTTCTTTATTTTATACAATTTTTATTTTTTTTCTAATTTTTTTTTATTATAACTTTTTTTAATCAGTTTGAATTTTTATTTATTTGTCTTTTTTTAATTTTATTTTATTTTATCTTATCTTTTTATTTATTACCTTTTAAATTTTTTTTTTTATGATTTTTTTTACTTTTTATTTTCGTTTGCTTTCATTTTTTTCATTGGTTTTTATTTTATTTCATTCTATTTTATGTTATGGATCCCACTTTTATAGAGTTAAAAAGGATTCAACCATGTACTTCATCTTTCTAACACGTTGTTTCAATTATTTTACTTGTAAATCCTTTAAAGGATTCACTCGCTTCAATTAAGCTTCTAATTGTGGCTTGCACTAGACGCTAGTGCAAGTTATCTCTACTATTTCGCACTTAACTTTGCATCTACCCAGTACGACTATAAAGATAGTGGTACTTGTGCTCTAACGAACAAATAAACAAACAACGCCAACAAATGACTGCAACAAAAGCTGAGCACAAAAGAGCAACAAGAACTAACAAACAAACAAAGCTGGAGGACGGAGCGGAATAGCAAAAACGTAACAACATCTTAAATGGTTTTAAACCATATTGCCACTTGACTGTATTTCACGGAATTGCTTTTACAGTTAGGTACAATGAACAAGATAAAGAGCTCAGAGCAAAAGCAATGCGATATACTGCATTCAAACAAGGCAAGGGCTTGCTGGCAACACCTTGCTTTTTAGCGAATGATGGGAGAGAGAGCGACGACGGAAGGGGAATGGTACCGAGTTGCCTGTGCTCGGTCAACACGCTTTGTGTTGCCATTCTTCGCAACTTCGTTATATTAGCTGCAATTTTAAATGGCGTAGTTTCTCATTTTTTTTTCAAATTCGCTCTAAATTCTTAATAAGCAGCAGAAATCAGCTACTTAGCACAATAATTTCGAAAAATTTGTGATAAAAACACAGTTTCTCATAAAAAAAAACTGCAACTCCTTGCCTGTGTATGAAGAGCATCAGCAACACTTGAGCAACACCAAAAGAGAATTGCTGATAAAAGCAACAAAAGTTGCCTCTGTATGAATGCAGACATAACAGTTGGTAAGTGAGTGTGTAGTTAAGAGGACGAATTGCTTTTGCAGTGGTCGGCAAGCTTTATCAGACACAATTCACAGTAGACGTAAAAAGTGTAGAATAAGATATTTTGTCTCTTCGGACTCATATCCTGTCAAATTATTATTATTTAATATTTTGCAATTTTTTTTTAATAATACTGTCCCCAGACAATGACGCTGAATCTGTGTGGCTCTGAAATGGTAGAAAAATGTATTTGTACCTTTATAGTTTTATATGTTGAAGTTATAATACCCCAGGGTATTTGGTATATAAATATAAAACTGCGCGCTCTCTTCCAACCAAACCGTTACCCAAAGTCAAAATGGGGAAAGTATGAAAAATTGCTGATATGAAAAAGCTTCTACGCTTGGATTGTGGTCAAAGAGCCGAGCAATACGCACACAGACCAACAGCACATTTGCAAATTTCACTAAATAGAATATATTGCGAAATATGAATGCGGTGTGCAGTTTCGCGAATTCGTATCGTCATGGCTAACAAATCGTACGTTCACCTCAAAGGGGACACAATTTCTCACCAAAGGAACACGGACAAAAAAATTACTTTCATTTCAGACACAAATATTCATAAATATGAATGAATGCACAAATATAATGTTATAAGATTAAAATGGATGTGAATTTATGGAGTTCACGGACCTAACATACATAAGTTATTCAAATTCAAGATCTTAATTTTTATACCCAGCTGTACTTGTACACAGGGTATTATAACTTTGTTAGGATAACGGTTGGTTGTACAGGTATAAAGGAATCGAGATAGATATAGACTTCCATATATCAATATGATCAGGATCGAAAAAAAATTTGATTGAGCCATGTCCGTCCGTCCGTCCGTCCGTCCGTCCGTCCGTCCGTCCGTCCGTCTGTCCGTTAACACGATAACTTCAGCAAATAATGAGATATCTTCACCAAATTTGGCATGCGTACTTATTTGGGTTCAGAATAGATTGCTATTGAAAATGGGTAAAATCGGACCATAACCACGCCCCTTTTTCGATATCGAAAATTTCGAAAAACGTATAAAATGGGTTAATTCAATATTAGAAGCAGCTACAATGATAAAATTTGCAATATGTATTGATTTAGATGTTCTAAGGCCGATTTTATAAAAAATTTTGAAAAGGGGGCGTGGTACCGCCCACGTATATTTGAAGAAATTTTGAAATTTTGACTCTTAATAACTTCAGAACAGTTTATGCTAGTATAACGAAATTTGGTAGAGGACATACTATTGTTGTGGTAAATTCAGCTATAGAAAATAAACGAAATCACTTCGCGACCACGCCTACTTTTTCATAAAAGTTATATTGAAAGGAGGTGGAAATATTGAAAAGTCCATATCTAATTAACTGATTTCGCTATAATAATATAATTTGGTACATACATCAACTTTCATATTCTTTACATAATTTTTTCAAAATTTTGGAAAGTGGGCGTGGCACCGCCCACTTATGAGTCAAGTAATTTTTAAATTCGACTGCTAACAACTTCAGAACGGTGTGAGATAGATTTACGAAAC
This sequence comes from Campiglossa producta, assembly GCA_964058755.1. Lineage (NCBI taxonomy): Eukaryota > Metazoa > Arthropoda > Insecta > Diptera > Tephritidae > Campiglossa > Campiglossa producta. Next base: position 86,032,554 of record CAXKVI010000004.1, on the reverse strand, counting down.
TAGGTACCAGGCATGTTATGTTTATGTAGAGTACTACCACAGAAAATAAGAAAAATCGGTGAACGATCACGCCCACTTTATGTGCACAGCTGGGTATGTAATGTTCGGTTTCACCCGAACTTAGACTTCCTTACTTGTTTTTATTGCAAAGTTGTTTTCGGAAATTACTGTAAATAATTATATAATAATAAAAAAATAAAAAAATTAATAGAACTTGTACATTATAAAAAAAAAAAATAATAATAAAAAAAAATTAAGCAGAATAAAGCACAACGTCATAAACGTCATAAATAAAAAATAAAGTGAAAACAATAAAATAAAATAGGCTAAAAAAATAAAATAAAATAAATTAAATAGAAAAAATAAAATATGTAAGACACAGTTAAATAAAAAAAGTATATAAAAATAAAGTATGTTGTATCTACAATGTAGATTCTACTTACATAAAAAAAAATTTAAATGCAGAAATAAAATGAAATAAAAAATAATAATAAAAAATAAGAAAATAAAATAAAGGAATACAATATAAAAACTAAATAAAATATAAAAGGAAAAGCAAAAAAAAAGCAAAAAAAAACATATATTAGATAAAACAAAAAATAAAAAAGTTAAAATAAATAAAAAAAATAAAATAAATATTAAAAAATAAAAATAAAATAAAATAAAATAAATCAAATAAAATAATATAAAAACAATAAATCTTAATTTTTGGCAAAATACATTATTTTATTTTTAAGTTTAAGTGTCTCCTTTGAAATTTCAAATTTACATAACTTTTGAAACGAATTCTTTTGATTAATTTTTTTTGTCAAAGCTTCGTGTTATGATAAAAGGAAACTCCGAACTAAAATTTATTCACATCTTTTTTAACCATTTGCTTATCTTGCAAGGAATGACTTTTAATTATAATTTAATGATTGTAATGTGTACTCACTCTCACAAGGTCAAAGAACAGCTCCTAGTAAAATATCATAGGAAGGCAATCAGAATCATATCTACTAGACCCTCTAATTTTGGCCAATATGCACCAGAAACTATCCTGACACAGTTTTATGCAATTCAGACCACGGCAGACCGTACTGACTTGCAGTTGATGTATTATCCTTTAACTATTTAAAAACTCCTTGTGTTATAAAAAGTTGTAATCCATGAGAGCCTGAACGTGGTATAAGTTTTATTTCGATATCTCAATCCATTTCGGAGATATTAGCCAAAACATGAATAAAATTTATCTGACCTTTTCTTACTTGAATACCTACATAAATGTTACTCATACGCCGTGTATGACCTATAAAAAGTGCACTATAACTGCAAAATTTCAAAATACATATCGTCACCTTAATTCACAAAGGCCCTAACTGACATAAAAAAAATTTTACAGGAGAAGCAAAAAACAAAATTTTTTTTACATTGAACGCATGTAAATATAGCTTTGTAAATTTGGAATATCTCCGTTATTACTGTTAGTAACTCCTTGAAATTTGATGTGAGTGTGTATTTAACTATATTATACTTAAATATGTAAAAAAGGCATTTTCGAAAAATGTGTCAATTAGGGCCTTTGTGAATTAAGGTAACGATATACACAATAATTTTTGCTAGCAAATAAATTGTCACACAATTTACTAAACTACTTTTTAAATTGCAATGTCCTTTTCTCATTAATAAGTTTTTCTAATAGCCTGGCAAAGGGTCCTGTTGTCCTTATAAAAATTCAAAGATAGAGCTGTGGCACAAAGAGGAGATGACGATAGATAAACGCTTCGAGAACACTGCTGCACGAATAACCCAGAAATGTGTAGACATTTCTAGGTTATGAAGCTGCTGTCTGCTAGGCTATATAAACCCCGCAAAGACAACGCACTTTAATCAGTTTATTTTCAAGTGTTGTACAGTGAAGTACTGAACAGTGAATTAACCGCGATATTGTACTACGGGTTTTAGTAGTGAATAAAGCGTACTATTTATTAAGCAGAATCTGAGTGTTTTATTTAACGTACAGTGATCGAACTCAAGGAAAATAATCGAGGATTCATCGAATTCGTCGCAATACATATGAATCAAATCTATAGACTCAACTTCGATCTCGAATGGAATTATCTGCACTTGAATTACTTTATGAACTGATGCATTCGTTTAATAAATACGCACAGGTATATTAAAACAAAATATGCAACACAAAAAAGGGATATACAAAAATGAAAACGAATATGTCAAAAATGAAAACGAATGTCATTTCATCTCGCATTGGTAGGTTTTCGTTTGAGTGCATTGCGTTTGCACAAATAAATACGAATACAAATGAAGATCTCATCAATTCATTTGTGTAATCAAGTGCACGCTATTCTGATGTATACGCATCCACTTAATACTTGAACAGCATGTACGTATAGTGTGTGCAAATAAAATCAAGATGAGCGGATAATGCCTGGAATATTGTTGCATCAATTGCTGTCACTCACAAACCCACAGTGCCCACGCAGCGTAGCCCGAAACGACCAAAAAGTCAAAGCAAATATTTCAAGTATTTCACACAGTAGGTGTTGTACACTTTATTCGGGGTATTCAACATGAGCGTATGTGTGTATGATACTTCTAAAAAGTGAAATAAAAAAGATTTCGTCAAGTTTATCACTCAGCACTTTCAGGAAGATAGTAACGAGAAAGCTATTTGGTTATGCAAAATTTAAAGAATATATTTTTTTAGTTTGGATCTACATTTGTTATAAATTTAAGTGTTTTCATCAAGTTTTTTGTTGATAAAGTTTTGAAAAAAATTACAAACTCTCCATCCAACTTTTACTTAAGAAAATAGGACAGATGTCATTTAAAAAAAAATTAAAATTTAATATCTTCAATTTAAAGTTTTATGTAATTTTGGTGAAAGCTGTGTGTTCGAAATTACAAATAACATAGAGTATTTAATATTCTGTTTCATTCGAAGACCGCATAAGCCCACTGCACTGCTGAAAAGTTCAAAATAAACCACACCCATCCCACTCATATTCCTCAAATTTGTAGTAGGTAGTTTGTTCAACTTATTGTACAGTTATACATTAGGGTGGGCAAAAAAAATCGAATTTCGTTTTTTTGAAAGGGTATACAGAAATTCGAATTCCTGGTCACAAATGGAGACAATTTCCAAATATGAGTTATTTATGTTAATGGGGAAGCGTGCCTAATCGCCGTTTTTTGTTTCCGTTACAAGCTTATATGTAAATAAATAGTATATCTTCTCACCCAAAAATCGTGCAGACAACTTTACACCATTATTTGCAGGGAATTGTACGCTCTATAAAAAAAAGGTCTTTCTTCATTAATGTGAAAATTAACTAATTTCTGAAACCTACAAGGTTTTTTTAAAAGTTGTGTAGCTCAAAAACGGTAAAATTTTATGAAAGAACTTGGGTCATTTAAACAGCAAATTTAGCGCTCTACAAAAAAGGTGAAATTCACTTTTTTCATTTATCTAACCATTAAAAAGATACCCAAACACAAAGTGTCAGTACAAAAATGCCCAAATACACAGGCATACACGCAACTTTGAAATAGTTTGTGTGTGTATGCGTGTACCTTTGCGCCTTTATGTACTCTCGCATAAGAGAGAAGTCTTGGGCAGGCGTACCTGCTTTATTCACGGAAATTCTAAATTTTAAACTTTGTGGACTTTCTCACTCCCATATAATTTGTGAGGAAAAATATATGAAAAGGTGAAATGATTCGCAGTGAATTTTTTTTTAGAATCGCCCTGAATATGTGATATAAAATTTTCACTAGGTACAAACCCGCATATCTCTGTAACCATCCAATGTTTTACGCGACCTTTGGTAATATTTGTTTCTTCACTTTCACCAAATTTCATTTAAAACGAATTTTTAGGTGGTCCGCTTGAGGAATTTTACCTTATATGTAGATAGCGATAGGGATCGGTATGGCGATACAACGTCTGCCGGGTTAGCTAGTAATTTAGAAAAATACTAGGACGGTTTTTATAGTGAATTTTCAGGTGTGCAGTTTGGTAGAAGATAATTTTTCGAAAAAATTACCGTTTAAAAGAAAAATTCGTAAAACGTTAAATATTCTACTTTGACCCCAAATAACTTTTTTACCACACATAATATTAATGGGGACTTTTGAAGATTTCTTTCTGAAGTTTTCTTTTTCTTCAAAAATTTATTTCAAGTGCCTCATTTGACCTGAAATCAAAAAAATATTATCCCATGAGTTTGGGATTCATATTCCAAATTTTATTTTTTACAGTCACAGACAAAAAAATTGCACTAACTTGCGCATTTCAGGGGGTGTCCTGTGTTTGCCACTTCGGCATTTTTTGTCGGATTTTAAAGTGTGGTACTATAACGAAACGCATGAGCTCAATGAACTTTCTTGAGAAAAAACCTCCTCATTGAGACGAAAAAATTTATGTGTCAAACTTTAAAATCCGACAACAAATACCAAAGTTTTGAAGAAAAATGTAATTGGGCGATATCTAGGGTTGCCACAAAAAAAAACTTATTTTAAATGTTTTTCAAAAATACTTCGTATGAGGGGAGGTACGGCTGAATTTATTTTTGCCTGTAAGCCTGAGACGCTCTAATATACATATTATTTATTAAATTTTTTTTTAATTTAATTCAAGTTGATATTATTTTATATTGTTTTTATACCCAGCGTACTAGTACTAGTACAAGGGTATATTAATTTTGTTCACATAACGGTTGTATGTAACGGCACAAAATAATCGAGATAGATATAGAGTTCCATATATGAAAGTTCTTAGGATTAAAAGAGGAGATGATTAAAGCGGGCTACTCACCTGCCAAGAAATGCCTCAAGAAAAAAGCGAGCATATATTTCTTGTGCCTGGTCAAGAAATTTTGACGTTTACCAAATTTTCCATTTTTTTGCAAATTACTCCTATAAAAATGTACAAAATATGTTTAGCGAAATATGTACTCACCTTTGCCGTGGATCTGCACGTTTACCTCAAGAAATATATACGAGCATATTTATTTCTTGAGGTAAACCTGCATTGGCAACCATCGAAAATTGTAGTCTTTTTTTTCTTATGAGCTGAGTATTGGCTCAAGAAAATCTGACGTGTGAAAACAGTTCTTGACCATTTCTTGAGCGTTTTTTTATATGGAGTTTGACATTTCTTGGCAGGTGAGTAGCCCGCTTAAGGCATGTCCGTCCGTCTGTCCGTCTGTGTACACGATAACTTGAGTAAAAATTGAGATATTTGCATGAAATTTTGTACACAGGTTACTTTCTGGCCAAGCTAGGTTGCTATTGAAAATGGGCGAAACCGGATGATAACCACGCCCCCTTTTTTCGATATCGAAAATTTCGAAAATCACACAAATTGACTTATCTCGGCAGCTGAAATGGCTAAAACGATATAATTTTATAGGTGAATCCCCCTGGTCATTCTCTTATGATTTTTCCATAAATTTTTTATAGTGGGCATGACACCGCCCACTTTTAAGGGAGGCATTTTTGAAAATTTGACTGGTCGTAAATCTCAAACTGATTACGAAAGAACGATGGAATTCGGCACAAAGCATTCTAGTATCATTGGGAGTATACCTGATGAAACTGGATAAAATCGCCCTTCAACCACGCCCACTTTCAATATCGAAAATTTCGAAAATCACACAAATTGACATATCTCGGCAGCTGAAATGGCTAAAATGATATAATTTTATAGGTGAATCCCTTTGGCCATTCCCTTATGATTTTTTCATAAATTTTTAATAGTGGGCGTGGAACCGCCCACTTTTAAGGGAGGCGTTTTTGAAAATTTGACTGGTCGTAACTTTTAAACTGATTACGATAGAACGATGGAATTTGGCACAATTCATACTGGTATTGTTGGGAGTATACTTGACGAAATTGGATGAAATCGCCCTCCAACCACGCCCACTTACGATATCGAAAATTTCGAAAATCACACAAATTGGCATATCTCGGCAGCTGAATGGCTAAAATGATATAATTTTATAGGTGAATCCCCCTGGTGATTCTCTTATGATTTTTTCATACATTTTTTAAAATGGGCGTGGCACCGCCCACTTTTAAGGAGACATTTTTGAAAATTTGAATGGTCGTAACTTTTATACGAACGATGGAATTTGACACAAATCATACTGGTATTGTTGGGAGTATACCTGATGAAACTGGAAAAAATCGCTCTCCGACCACGCCCACTTACGATATCGAAAATCACATAAATTAAAATAATTCGGTAACGGAAATTAAGTAAATCCTCCTAGGGTCTAATTATTGTTATTCCGTTCTAAAAATTACCGCTGGGTATTAAATGTTCGGTTCACGCGAACTTAGACTTGCTTACTTGTTTTTTTTTTTAAGTTTTGTTTTATTTAATTTAATTTTTTATATTTTCTTCAAGTTGATATTACTTTATTTTATTTTATTTGACTTTTTTGGGTGTTTTTTTTTTAATTTCTTTCATTTCCTCACTTCAGCCTCAGTGAGAAAGCGTAGAAATTTCGCAATATAAAAGTTTTCATTACCTTGGTAATTTTGCCTACCGTAGATTTCAATATTCGCCTTCTATTTGTATAATTTTGTTATTTCGATATGTTCGGCTTCTCTTAATGAACACAAGAAAACAAAAATGTCTACCAGCATGCGAATACATATTTGTTTTGCAACATGTGTTAAATTATTTGCCACAAGTTTCGTAGCATTAGAAGATATCAAATAAAGAGAAAACTTTTTAAATAAAAAATAAATAAAAGTGCGCAGAAAATCGTAAATTCTGAGAAAAGTTTCAAAAATATATCTATCTCAATTTTGCATACCTACAAACATTATTTTGTAACTATGACGCTTAGAAGCACACGTGCAATTTATACCAAATAAAATTCCAGTTACTTAAATTTAAAGCCTTCTACAAAAATGTAGATGTGCAGATTAAATGTATTTTGCAGAAATATATTAGCTTCGGCCAATGTTGTGCACAATTTCATTCGATTGTTTTGAATGTGAAAAAGCTTACGGAGAATTGGAAAGTATTAAAAATGTTCAATGTTGCAACATGTTAATAATAATAAACTCGAAGCAATTTTAGTTTAACATTTTCTTGATACAAATTTATGTTGACTTTTTGAAATTTATGTTGAATATTTAAGAATAACCCAAAATGTGGACAGGATATACTATAGAAATTGATTTTACAATATGGGTATCATGAGAGCTTCAACGTAGGGTATGTTTTATTTCGATATCTCAGTCCGTTTCGGAGCTATTAACCAAAACATGAATACAATTTACCTGAACTTTTCTTAGTTGAATAACAAAATGTTACTCATACGCCGTGCATGACCTATAAACAATCCACTATAACTCCAAAGTTCCAGATATACACCATTATTTTTGCTAGAAAACATACTGTGACGCAATCTGCTACATAATATACTTTTCAAATTCCAATATCATTTTATAAAAAAATATAAAAAAAATATAAAAAAATATAAAAAAATATAAAAAAAGAAAAAAATCAAGTAAAGTTAAAAAAATAATACCTTCACCTTTACATCTACCTCTATCTCTATCTCTATCTCTATCTATCTCTGTCTCTATCTCTATCTATCTCTGTCTCTATCTCTATCTCTATCTCTATCTCTATCTCTATCTCTATCTCTATCTCTATCTCTATCTCTATCTCTATCTCTATCTCCATCTCCATCTCCATCTCCATCTCTATCTCTATCTCCATCTCCATCTCCATCTTCGTCACTACCAGTACCTCTAAAATCCATGTGAACTTTTGCGCTCTTTAGATTTCTGAATGCGCTCTTTTGAGTTTTCATCGACCGCACATTAAAATGTTAATATTTGGAATATATTTTCAGCAGCTGTGCCACTAAATAATATTTGGTTTTTGTGATTTACATTTGTCATTTATTGCATTGCCTATAGGCGTGATTTGCACATGCAAATGGCCTACGACTACACAAATATTAAACTTCTGCTATTGAATAATTTTGTAGATTGAAACCCAAAATTGAAATATTATGTATGTACATTAAGGCGGGTCGATTTGTATGGAAGAAAGTTAACCCATATCGCGCCATCGATTTTTCGATAGGTTTTGGGTTCAGGAAAAAAAAAGTTCCACTACGCCTACCCAAAAAAATAATTTTCGAGCCTGCAAAATTTGAGTTTTTTGAAATTTTTTTTTGTTTATTTTTAAGGTTTTTTTCATGACCTACTTAAAAAATTTTCATTTGACTTAAAAATTTTCATACATACCCTGTCCGACTTAAAATTATCCGCTAAGAACTTTGGCGATAACAGTTTTTTGAAAAAAAAAATATTTTTGGGGTTTTGAGGAGTGTTTTGGTGAAAAAAATAACTTTTCCGCCATTTTTTTAAGGTTTCTTCAAAAACGTGCAAAAGTCTTGCCGATGAAAATGAATTTGTCTCGTAGTTCCTATTCCACTTAAAATTATGCGATAAAAACGTTGGCATTAACAGTTTAAAACAAAAAAAAAAATTTTTTTGTTTTTGAGACTTGTTTTGGTCGAAATCGATTTTTTTCATTTTCAAGGCTCCAAATCATTTTTTATGTATATGTTTCCGTTAGACCCACCAATAAATATACCAAAATGGGCAGAGGACGAGCTGAGTTGATTTAGCCATGTCCGTCCGTCCGTCTGTCTGTCTGTCCGTCTGTCTGTTTGAACGCAAACTAGTCCCTCAGTTTTTTAGATATCTCGATGAAATTTGGCATACAGATGTATACTGGCATTATAGGAGATATATGTCGGATCCGGTAGGATCGGACCACTATAGCATATATCTCCCATATAACCGATCATTCAGATAAAAGGTTTATTGCCATTTCTCCCTCATTTTTAGAGATTAAAGCATGAAACTTGGTAAAGTACGTGCTTATTGACCATTAAAAATGTGTTCAAAAAATTATCAAATTGGAAATTAAAACATAAAACTTTTGAACTAGTTTGAACTATTTATTGAAATTATGAAAATGACAGTTTGCAGTTGCAGTTTACAAAAAAGTGTGAAAAATATGGGAATTCATTTTAAAGTTCAGAGATTTCCTTGCAAATCCGGCTTGGATTCCAAATTTCTATAAGTTTGTCGTAAACATTTGGTGTGAATGCCTTATATGTGAATATTTTATTTGTCTGTCTGATCTGATCGGCCAAAAGTAAAACTTCACAATATCGAATGCAGTTGGCAAAGAAAGTTCATCCAGATCCCTTGCTGGACCGAATAGTTCCACATTATGAGAATGTAAGTTGGCTAACGAGGGTGCTGACGTTGATGCTTCTTCTACTTCGCCCTCATTTTGCTCTACATTTCTTGATGATGATGATGCTCCTTCGTCCATATTGTGTTTCTTATGCCAATAATATATTTTGAACGAATGTGTAGATATAATAAACTTTTTTGAAAACCGCAATAATTAAACTACTTTATTACAAAGTAAAAAATCCGGATTGACAAAAACGTTTAAATAGAACGGAATAGTAAAACTTGTTTTGAAAAAAACACAATTTAAAATTTAAGTGAAGTTAAGCTTTTAACTCGCAATATCAACTGAAACAACTTCCTACAATATCTCAATAAGGCTAAGAGTCAGGTAGAAATAGTTTTTGCCTACAATCTTCAGTTTTATTGTGCTACCTAAACGAGGGATGTAGGGTAGAAGGGGGCACATTCGCAACTGGGGCACATATGTATGAGCTGCAGTAAATCGACAGTAATGGTGAGTTCATCTTTTTGCAAACAGGTAGAAAGTTTTTTCTGTAAATATTTATGTACTCGTGGTTCCAAGGTCATAATCATTATTACAAACGCAAAACAGTTTTCAACTGTGTTGGAGGCAGGCTTTAAACATTCACAAAAATATAAATTAATTTGTCTCAACATATTGCAGATATATGAAGTCATGCATGGATGAAGGGGGTATGTCGCATTCTCACTCAATTTCTGTTTTTGGCATTGGTGAATAGTGTTTATGCAGAACTATATTTCTGTCTTATCAGAATCTGCCTATCGTGAAAATTGTAGAAGATAATTCATGGATGAAGGGGGTATGTACAAAACTTTTTAATATTAATTGTGGAAGAAGGGGGTATGTTCTGATTTTTTCTTATAAAACACTAAATATAAACTTATGCTTTTTATTGCATATTATGCAACGTCTTTTATGGCTTTGCATAATTTTTTTGTCAGTTTTCCATAAAGATTCGAAAAAACTTCAAATGTTTAAGCAAAACTTTAAAGCCGATTTTCTCGTTTCACTCAAAATGCGACATACCCCCTTCATCCATGCATGTCTTCATATAACAATTATGCTAAGAGACGCCTACCCCTGCCTCTAGAATTTATTAAAAAAAGGATGTTAAACAATCAACAATGGGGAGTTATGAAAAAAAATATCTTATATGAACAATTGGTTCTAACGGAAACATATACATAAAAAATGATTTGGGAGAAATGGCAATAAACCTTTTATCTGAACGATCGGTTATATGGGAGATATATGCTATAGTGGTCCGATCCTCCCGGATCCGACATATATCTCCTATAATGCCAGTATACATCTGTATGCCAAATTTCATCGAGATATCTAAAAAACTGAGGGACTAGTTTGCGTTCAAACAGACAGACGGACAGACAGACAGACGGACGGACGGACAGACGGACATGGCTAAATCAACTCAGCTCGTCCTCTGCCCATTTTGGTATATTTATTGGTGGGTCTAACGGAAACATATACATAAAAAATGATTGGGAGCCTTGAAAATGAAAAAAATCGATTTCGACCAATACAATTCTCAAAAACAAAAAAAAATTATTTTTTTTTTTAACTGTTAATGCCAACGTCTTTATCGCATAATTTTAAGTGGGATAGGAACTACGAGACAAATTCGTTTTCATCGGCAACACTTTTGCACGTTTTTGAAGAAACCCTTAAAAAAATGGCGGAAAAGTTATTTTTTTCACCAAAACACTCCTCAAAACCCCAAAAATATTTTTTTTTCAAAAAACTGTTATCGCCAAAGATTTTAGCGGACAATTTTGAGTCGGACAGGGTATGTATGAAAATTTTTAAGTCAAATAAAAAATTTTTAAGTAGGTCATTAAAAAAACCTTAAAAATAAACGAAAAAAAATTTCAAAAAACTCAAATTTTGCAGGCTCGAAAATTATTTTTTTGTGTAGGCGTAGTGGAACTTTTTTTCCTTAACCCCAAACCTATCGAAAAATCGATGGCGCGGCATAGGTTAATAAATCGACCCGCCTTAATGTACATTAAGGTGCCTCACGATCCATACAAAAAAAAATCGGAATTATAAAGTTCAATGTATTCTAAGAGTTTGGTCACAATATTTCGAAAAAATTTAAAATTTACTGGAGCTGGACAATGCTAAAAACCGCTAAAAATATACATTTTTATATATAAAAGGAGTATGAAAAAATATTTTTTAATAAAAAGCACCTGAGATGATGATAAAATTGGAGTACCTACAAAAGGGAAGCATAAAAAAGTTTGACTATTTTTTGTAACGCAATCCAAATAATGAGATGCTGGCCATATTACGAGGGGTAGGTTTGTGGAAAACTTTAATAACTCAGCCAACTATTGACGAATTACGACGTTTACGATATCATTTGAAAGGTATTTTCCAGACGTTGACATTTACCAATTTAGGCCTAAATTTTTCACATTGCGAATATTAGCACATAACTGTACAGCCGGATATTATATTTGATTTTTGCATAAATCTAAATCGAATATTGGCTTCTTTCAATCCCTATAAGTATCATCAACGAATTATGCACTATGACATTTTTCTGATATTTTTGACTTAGCTCGAAGCTGGGTTGAGGCAAAATGAAATAAGAAAACCTGGTGAACCTTTTTTGTAGTCAATTCAATTCCCTTTAAGAATCTGTATTTATATTTTTTATACATGGATATTTGCTTTTTTGAAAATTTTCGAAAGAAAAAATGGAAAATTGCAAAAACATGTTAATGTTAGAAAACGGCTAGTCTGAGTTAATTTTAGTCTTTGCTGCTTTTGTAGGGAATTCGATTTTCTACAAAAATATGTTTAGGTTGTGTTAATGGTGTTTTACAAAAATGAGTTGTCGTTTTTATATCAAACATGAGGTACAGTCTGTAAAATCTAAACAAGCGAGGAATAAACCTCAGGAATACAATATTAAGATCTGTAATTTTTACAGTAACTTTTTTCACCTTTCTGTAAAAAATAATCAATAAAATTTTTGAAAAAAAACGATTTTTTTATTTGGCCCAGTCTAATGTACATTCATTAGACTGCCCCAAAATTTCCAAGCTATTTTATTTAAACGCATACCCCCTAATTTTGACAATGACCCATCAAAAAGTATCCTGACAAAGTTTTATGCAAGTCGGATCACGGCAACCCGTGCCGACTTGCAGTTGAAGTTATCAGTAAAATCGTACTACAATCCACTGTGATTCGTTAATTTAATGATTTAGGTAATCGTTTTTCTCATATTGCTGTATCGTTACCCTTTAAGGACTTCGTAATTAGTAAATCGAAATTTTTTACTCTCTACCAGATGCTCAGAATATCCCTCAAACGATCAAAGATTGTAGGGCCTACCGAAAAATTTCAACAAAATGTAGATATGTGGTTACTAATTTAAAGGATAATTGAAATATAGGCTAAATATAACTTTTTTTTAATTGTCCTTCAAGGACATGGAAGTAATGTCCTTTAAAATTATTATCCTTCAACTTTTCCGAAACTCTATTGTCTTTTAAAATATTGTATTGTAATAAGAGTTCGGAAAATGTGTATACAAATATTTAAGGATGCACAGGAAATGGACATATCCCGGAAATTGATTTTACAATATGGGAATCAAATGAAAGGTGTTCATGAGCGCCTGAAAGTAGTGTAAGTTTTTTTATCAATCCGCATCGGAGATATCGACCAAACTATTTAATACAATTTACTTGTTCTTTCATATACAAGTATGAAAAGAACAGGTAAATATTACTCATACGCCATGTAGGACCTATAAAAGTGCACTATAATTGCAAAGTTTCAAGATGTGCTCAATTATTTTTGATAGAAAACATATTGTTACGCAATCTACTAAAACACTTTTGAAATTCCAATATCCTTTTCTAGTGAATACGTTTTTTTCAATACCCTTGCAAAGAATCCTTTAACCCTTTTAAAAGTTCAAAGTTGGAGATTTGTTGCACAGTCTTTCAAATATGAGGCAAATATTAAAAATATGTAATTTTCGAAGCCTTATTGGTCTATCTTGTAAACTTAGTGTAACTCAAAATCGGCACGGGTTGCCGTTTAGGTTAAAACGCACCGATATACAGGGTATGCATATCAAATTTCGAACCTTAAGTTTTTTCCATACAATTTAAAAAAGAAAATTTTTTTTGTCTTACCCCCTGAAACTTTAGGTCTTGCAAAAAATAACCGCTCTAACTTAATCCTTAGGGGTGGCTATTTTTTTCGCCCTTTCCCATACATTTTGTATGGGGAAAAATGGCATTTTTTACAAAGTGAATTTTCTTTTTAAACTTTTTTCAAAATATTTTTTACATACTCTTAAAGTTGAAGCTTTGAAGCTTCCAAAATGCTAAGCCATGTGCGATTATCTTAACTATTGAAATAATTACAGCCATGAAAAAAAATGCCATTTTGCCCCATACAAAATGTATGGGAAAAGGCGAAAAAATAGGGTTAAGTTAGAGCGCTAATTTTTTGCAAGGCTTATTTTCTCATCAATACCTAAAGTCTCAGGGGGTAAGACCAAGTCGACATTTTTTTTAATCACCCTAATGTACATATATAGGACATTTATTCTAATGAGTCTCCAAAATTTGCCAATTCAACTTAGTTGAAGCAGTTAAACGTTAATAACGATGTCCGTTTTGTTTGTGTTTTTAGTTTTGTTTTCGAAAAATTCATGAAATGTGGTCATATTATATGCAGCATCAACCTACTTTGAGGGATAGAATATTATGAAATATTTATGTTACCAACAGTATATGGAACGTTATTGCTCCCATAACTACTGGGAATTTACTATGCAAGTGGAAATGTCGTAATTGGAGTAAATGTTCATTTTGCTAGAGCAAACTAAAAATTTATATACGTTTGGTAATTTAATTATACAATGTTGTACATTCTTGTCTCAGAAATCTATTAAAGTTGTGCATTTCGTGAAATGTGAGTACTTTTATAACAGATTAATCACGTCTTTCATTGTGAACTTTACTGCTCTGTCGTACATAAGTCTTGGTGGAACATGACACGTGCTAGAGCTATACTCGTGTTAAACGTCTTCAGTCTTCATTATCATAATGTACATACATAGGGTTTTTTTTAAGTTGTTTGAGAACCTTTCAGCTGCAGCGAAAGCTATTGAGTGGCGCTTCCTTCCTAGCAGTATCGTTAGGTCCCTAAAGCTAGAAGAACAGTTTTAGCAGAACATAAAAGTAACACATGCAAAATTAGGTGCTCGAAAGGTGGTCAAAAGGTGCTGTAATCCTACAAAAGGTGCTCGTCAACTTTTCCCAAAAATCGATATTCTGCTAGCTTAAGGCTTAAGCCAAAAACCTCAAATTATTTAATCAATCTACCTTTCCCCATTGATGGGAATTTTGAAAATTTTAAATAGGTACCCTTGGTAAATGCTTCAGTAGGTATTCAGTAATATTATATAAATAGCAAAGCTTGAAATTTAGATGAACTATTCGATAAATGCTTTCTGAGACATTTATATCCATACTTAAAGCCAAAGCAATATTTAACTTTAGAAACCTCACTTTCAATCGATTTCAAGGATATGTATATTAAATAAAATTATTGAAAACCATTTTTCAATACATACTATTTTTTCAAAACTCAGGAACATAGACAAATAATGGATCTTCCAACAGTTTTTTATATGACCAATCTACCTAACTTGGAGAACTTCGGCGATCGAATTTTTATCTAAAATGTTGAAAATGTTGTATAAACTAGTAAAAAATAAAATAAAAAAATTAGATGAAAAGCGTCGATGGGTCGAAATATATTTTATTTCTTTTTTTTCTTAGACAGAAATTCTTTAATACCCTAAATAACCAAATTCGATAAGCCTTTCATGAACAAAATTCCAGCCGCCCTAATGTATGTATGTAGGTAAAAGTATTAATGGAAAAATCTCTTTGTAAAATTTGGGAATTTAAAGAAGATTAAAATCTGCACGATTTTCGTTTTGCATAAACTTTTCAACAAAACTCTGCATTGTGTTGATTGCAGTAAAGGTAAGTATTTGAAGCTAAAATCTATCAAAAAGTTGTTGACAGCCTAAGTTGCCTAAGCTGCTTACTTTCATTTTTTTACCAATTCCAAATTCAATCTAGTGTTAATTGGTTTCTGTCACAATGTGAATGCATAAAACATTAGCCATTAGCACATGAGTGAAAAACTTGAATACTAAAAGCGGCTTCATCGCTTTACATTTGATTGTCAAACTTGGATACATCGTTATTAGGGCTTTTCCATGTAATATAAGCTGATTTGACGTGTAAGTAGTAAAACATTGGAGTGATTTACTTGTTTGTCAACTCATCAATAACATAGAAATATAGAGAGTCACTAGGTAAATATAAAAAGAGGGAGAAATATTTGCAAAAACCTTGAACGATAACTCAGTTTTTTATGTACAAAGTAGGTGTGTTACCCGAAAGAAAAACCAAACCAAGCCCATTCAAACTTCTATGATCTAATACCATTTACAGGTATTTGTATGTGTGTGTATTAGGGCTTTGTTTCACTGTCTGTGTAAATTTTTACAGCACAACACAGCCGTGAAGTAAAAAAAGAAAAATTACAAAAATTTGCCAACAACGCAGACGAAACAAAACCTGACCCCCACCCCATACAATAGACATGCACACTAGAGCGTATCACCAAAAAAAAGTTGAAAATGTTCCCTTTTGAAGACTTACCTTATGAGGTTTTCAAAAAAATTTTTTTTAATTTTTTTGTCACCCTGTAAAAACAGCGAAATTTGTTTTTTTTTCTATAACTTCTATATTTCTGGTTCGATTTTCAAAAGTGATACATTTTTAGAAAGGTATTCACCAAGGCAATATTTCATCAATAGAAACTTTTAGCCCTTTTTTCTTAGTTTTCCGGAAATTTTATTTTTTTTTTTTTTCAAATACAGGGTGTTGGTTTTAGTAAAAATAGAATAAAATCTGAACTTGGCATGAAGGGCTAAAAGTTTCTATGGATGAAATCTTGCCTTGATGAATACCTTTCTAAAAATGTATCACTTTTGAAAATCGAACGAGAAATATAGAAATTATAGAAAAAAACAAATTTCGCTGTTTTTACAGGGTGACAAAAAAATTAAAATTTTTTTTTTGAAAACCTCATAAGGTAAGTGTTCAAACTGGGGGGGGGAACATTTTCAACTTTTTTTCCTCCATACACCGTGATACGCTCTAATGCACACAACTCAGACACAACTGGCACGAATCTGCCAATATTGTTTATTTTGCTTCACTCAGCATCGGTATAATTAATCATTTCATTTCGACAGGCGATAACGACAGAAACACTATGTTGTTCCAGTCCTAAACAAGTACATACTCTTAATTTTTTAGATATTTCAATAAAAATAAAATAAAAGTGCTTCAGTACCTTTGATAAATATTTCTGTTTAATCCCTGCAGCGAAACCTCCAACTAGTCAGAAAAGTACTAGTATACAACTGTAATTTTCTGTCAGGACTCATACTAGTCAGGAAATATCCATTCCATTCTAGTATACAACTAGATTTTTCTGGATGAAATTATACTAGTTAAAAAATACAAAACTCATTCGTTTCGTTTGCTTCTTTTTTCTCTTATAATTCACAGATGCTTTTTCCAGGTTGAACTAGTATGGGACTGGTATTTTACAACTATTATAGTTCTAGTATATCATGAATAGTAGATGACTGGTATGTTCTGGTCGAAATCTGACAGTTGACATTTCGTAGGACATCAATACGTAAAAAATACCAGTTGCTTACATGGAAAAAAAGGCAAAACACTGATTAGTTGGGCCCGGTGCACCAATTAGTTGTAAAGTAGTTTTCAACTAGTTGCTTTCGCTGCAGGGATGTATCTACATCATATAAATGATTTTGAGTTTCAACTAGCTTTGAGTTTGTATTAGCCTATTATCAGAAATTATTGTCCCAGTGCATTTTCCTCGACCATAGTAAATTTTTTATATTCACCTGGGTTTAGATTAATGCACCAAATTAAGGTTCCGAAGCTTTAAAATTATATAAGCTTTGTTTCTTGAAATCTCCAGCAAAGAACTGTCAGCAGAAGAGAGTCTTGTAAAAAGCTGTCAAAATCTCATTTCTGCTAATTTTTCGTCGAACAGGGTTCAGCAGAAACTTGCAGACAAAACAGCGGTTACGTTTCTGATTGGCTAACAATTTGAATTTACATTTTTTGTTGTTGTTTTGTTGTTTTTTTTAACTTATTTGTAATAAAGTCAATGGCTTTAGGATTTTCCTGAATACACTTTTGAAGCACCTAGTAGATAGTGGGGTCGGTAGTTCATTTAGACTCGTTTGGGGCACTCTTCCAGGTTGAAAGTCAAAAGTCGGGACATCAGAATTGTTTTAGAGGTATGGTTCCTTGAGAAAAGTATTTTAATGATCCCTAATTTCCAAGGTCTGAAACCGATTTCGTTCGTTTCTTTATCGGATGTCAAACTTTCTCTTTCAGAATTTTTATACAGAGGTCAAAACGTGTCTTTTGTAACATTGCTCGACAATCTTCCATGAAAGTTTTCAGGGTACCTGTTTGTAAAAGAAAATACCTATGTGCCCACTAAAAGAAGTGAGACATTAAACAAATTCAGAACCGTTTGGAACCGGTTCCGGCTTTTGAAACGGTTTCGGTTACGTTCTTTTTCAGATCAAAATAACGGTTACGGTTTCGGTTTTGAAAAATTAATCGGTTTTTATCGGTTACAGTTACGGTTTCGGTTTCTGTTTCAGTCCTTGCTAATTTCCTTGTCACTTGGGTGATTTTAAAATCGGCTCGCCTGTAGGGCGCTTGAGGTTTCTTCTGGGAAAATTTGACTCAGTAAGATTTGCATTTTACGAACACCTGATCGTGACATAGCAAGTTATTACCTTTTCTAGATTCAGCTGTGACATCACAAAGTATTACATGAGAACTGACTTTGGTCACACCTTTTTTCATCGAATCGAGTTGAAACGTCAGAACGGTTTTCACTTATCCTCATTAATAGTATTAAATAATTATTTATTTACCCAATTAAGTAACGGTAAGTTTGCAAACTCTGGCCCAGTTCTTAGCGTCAAATAAATATAAATAATAATGGTGTAGTGAGTACAATTGGATTCAAATAACAGTTACTTGAATCTATTTCGGGCGTAGGCATGATATTTAACGTCTAATGAACATGACGAGCAATTTTCGTGGTCAATCCTCATTGCCTTTTTTTGCCAAATCAAAGTATTATAATAATGGCGAATAACATCATCTTACACTCCCCCGCAGCAATTGAAGGCCAATAACATATCCAGCACTTACACGCACAGCATGGAATATTACCTACTTCAATTGAGCTAGTTCTTTAGCCCTACTTGAAACAAGCAATTACATTGCAGGGTATAAGTACACTTAAGTGCTTGTTGCTTTCGCGTGTCCGTACACAGTTCTTGCAAATACCTACTCTGCCAAGAGCTTTGCCCCACTTGCGGTCTCGGGTACTTTGTGGATTGTGCTCATTTTGTTAATTGGTGAGGTAAATGATGCCTTGGAATGATTACATTCTGATGAACGTTCACGGGACAATGAAACGAGATGAAGAAAAGAAGTAATTGTTTGATGATATTGGCTTGGTTTGAGTTTGCTATTGGGAATGGCATTTAAATTGTAATTAGAAAATGAGTTGTAGGTTGGTCTTTATGATTTGGCTATCAATCAATTGGCGTTTTTTTGTGCTACTTTTGCACTTCCACGTTCCAGGACTGCCAAGGATGAAAACTTAAGGAAAATATTTAGCCTTTATCACAGTAAAAGCTAATTTTCTTTTTTACATAGGTAAAGTGGTTATTTTGTGATTGTTTATACAGAAAAAACCAGTTCCATAAAAATCCATTCACACCCACAACAGCACGATGTTTAGTGTTTATCTAATAAAAACGAGCTGATTCTGCGAAATTTAACAGTCAAGAGAAGCAGGATAACAAAATTAGACCCTTAGAGAGGTGGGTAGGCATAGCAACTACCCCAATGTATGTAATTTTACGTAAAGCCTTTACTTAGGGCCCAATTAGTCTTTACGTATACTTAACTTAAGTTAAAAGTTGCCGATATTTTCTTGCGTAATTTTAATTTTTGAATAACAATTTATACAGGTTTCTCATATACCAGGTTGGCCTTAAGTTACGTTAAGTATACGTAAAGACTAATTGGGCCATTAGAAAAAACAAGCTTCTACTTTTATACACAAAAAAAAAATTATATTGTAGGCATTTTTAAATTGGCACGCGAGCTGCCAGGAATGCCTAGAAGCGTGTGTGAACACAACCGCGAGATGAAGAGGGAAGCAAGACGGCTTTTTCGGTCGAAGAAAAGGGAAGCGGAAAAGCGTGAAATCGAAGAGCTTGAAATGCTAGCCAGCAGAATCAACGCCCGAAAATTTTATCAAAGAATTCGACGAATGACGGAAGGTTTTAAGCCCGGGGCAAATTCCTGTAAAAATGATAACGGCGACGTGGTGACAGATGTTCAGAGAATTCTAAGGTTATGGAGGAATCACGTATCTGCCCTTTTAAACGGAGGAACAGAGCAACAATTCAGGGAAGAGGACGAGCCCGACCCCACAATCGAAGACGATGGAATTGAAGTTCCACAACCCGATTCAAATGCGGCGGCGAGGAGCTGGTAAGGTGCACACAGAATAATTTTCATGTTGAATCAACACTTTTTTAACACTTTTTCAGGTTATTATTTTTCAACACTATCGCTCATGTTGTTCTAACATGAAGCTATTGTTTCACTGTTCCTACATGTTAAATCAACATGAAGGAACAGTGTGAATTTAACATGATCACAAAGGTTTGAATCAACATGATTTCCTATTGATACAACATTATTTTTCTTGTTAAATCAACAAGATCAGACATGTTAAATTAACACTATACTATATTGAAATAACACTTTCGTCCTGTTAAATTTACACGATCTATCATGTGAAATTGACACGATATGTTATGTTAAATCAACACTATCTATCATGTTAATTTAACAGGATTTTATTGTTAAATTAACACGATCTATCATGTTAATTTAACAGGTTTTTATTGTTAAATTAACCCTTAAAATAAAACACCTTGTTTTTGATTTACGTACAAGAGGTGTTCATGTTGATTTAACATGAATCATGTTAACTAAAAATGTAAGAAATTTTTCTGTATGTGCCTGCACCAGCCCTGGGGGGTCACTCTGTATTGCGATGCGAAAGAAAATGTTTTCGCATTTGCCTTAGCGACACTCTGTAACTCAACTATCGCAACGGAAATTGATATTTTCGGATTTGTTTTTTCCCTTTTCGCATTCATTTTTTCCCTCTCGAATCGCGTACACTCTGTATCGCGAAAGTGAAATGTCAATTGCTTTGTACATTCGGATTTGTCTTCCTACAACAAAACGCAGTCGAACCGCTATCGCACCGCTAAACAATTTTGAATAAAATTAAATTTTTAAACATATTCTTGTAAATTATTGTAGAGCTATTAGTATACTTACCTTTCTTATCGAAAAACGTGTTTATTTTGGCGCTTATTTCGCAAAATTAATAAAAAAAATATTTTTTTTTTTTTTTAAATATTTTGTTTAACTTTTAAATTTACAAAATAATTACCAAAAATTTGTAAGAAAACTTCAATTAAACTAATAAAATTATGTTTATACGGACGTGATTTTGCATATGCACACGAATGGACACATATTTCAATACACATAAAAGGTATATATATAGGTACAAATATATTTTGCAAGTACAAGTGTTTGCAGCATAGCACACAGTTAGGCGCCAAATTAAAAGAAATGGTATGGGTAAGAGCATAGGACAAGAGCCTTCACTTGAAGTATGCAATGAAAATTGTCAACTTGCGGTTAGTTTTACAACAGTGATGCCAACTCAGGCAAGAAAATAACCAAAGGCCGCAGAACGCAGCACTGTTAGCAATGCTATAGCAATACAGAGTACCATTTGCTTGTCGCATCGCATTTCACTTTCGAATCGCAATACAGAGTGACCCCCCTGGTGCAGAATATGTTCGGATGAATGCATGACTGAAGGGCGATCCCGCAAACTGCGTCAACTATCGTAGAATCAGGCTTTTGAGTAACGCATATAAGGTCCTATCAAGTGTATTGTGCGAAAGACTGAAGCCTGGCGTAAACCGACTTATTGGACCTTATCAGTGTGGCTTCAGACCTGGGGGTTCACTCTGTATTGCGATGCGAAAGAAAATTGTTTCGCATTTGCCTTAGCGACACTCTGTAACTCAACTATCGCAACGGAAATTGACATTTTCGGATTTGTTTTTTTCCCTTTTCGCATTCATTTTTTCCCTCTCGAATCGCGTACACTCTGTATCGCGAAAGTGAAATGTCAATTGCTTTGTACATTCGGATTTGTCTTCCTACAACAAAACACAGTGGAACCGCTATCGCGCCGCTAAACAATTTTGAATAAAATTAAATTTTTAAACATATTCTTGTAAATTATTGTAGAGCTATTAGTATACTTACCTTTCTTATCGAAAAACATGTTTATTTTGGCGCTTATTTCGCAAAATTAATAAAAAAAATATTTTTTTTTTTTTTAAATATTTTGTTTAACTTTTAAATTTACAAAATAATTACCAAATATTTGTAAGAAAACTTCATTTAAGTATGCAAAGAAAATTGTCAACTTGCGGTTAGTTTTACAACAGTGATGCCAACTCAAGCAAGAAAATAACCAAAGGCCTCAGAACGCAGCACTGTTAGCAATGCTATAGCAATACAGAGTACCATTTGCTTATCGCATCGCATTTCACTTTCGAATCGCATTGAATTTCGAATCGCAATACAGAGTGACCCCCCGGTAAATCTACCATCGATCAGATTTTTACAATACGCAAAATCTTGGAAAAAAAACGTAAGAAAAGGATCGACAGACACTAGTGTCCGACCGAAACCTGAACTTTAGGCCGAAGCCGTAGCCGAATATTCGGCATAATCCTATATTCGGCCGAAAACCGAAGCCGAATACCATTTTTGTTTCTTGAATAAATAAAACACCTTACAAAAATACATAAGGAGTATTCTCTCTAAATTTTTTTCATGAAAAACACAGCTATGGTCAAAATTGCAAATTGCAAGAACAAAAAACACACGCATTTTGATGTTTCTTGAAAAAAATTTCGAAAGAAAATTTTCCAATTTTGACAATAGTGTGTAAATTTCCTGTGTTTTTTATGAAAAATAATTAGAGAGAAGACCCCTATGCATAGTTGTAAGCAAAAATAAAAAATATCAGTCTTTATGTTAATAGCATTTTAACAATGTAAATAAAGTTCAATGTTGTACGCCAGAAAAAGAAGTCTATCTGCATTTTCCCCCAGGAGATTTGACCGTCTATCTGTGTATAGTTGAGCAGCTGTACTAAATAATTGCTCGGTTGCCACACTCGTTGGAGGAGCAGTTAAATATTTTTTTGAAACCTTTTTTAAATTAAAAAATTGGAGGAATGCCAATAATGGAATATATTTACACTACGAGGAACAAGTGGTGGATCTAGGTATTCGCTTAATTCTATGCAAGAGTTGTATTAGTTTTTGTTTTGCGAGGTGCTCATTAAGTGCCATAATCCGAATTAGGATGCTCCTCAACTTTTTCGAAAAAACCTTGTTCTGCTATCTTAAGGCTTAAGCTAGCACCTAATTTCTGCATACTCACTTTTGATGTAGCTATCATCCTTCACTGTTAACGCACCGAAACCGAAACACGTTGCAAACACGAAACCGAAACGTTATTTTATTCGGTTCCATACCTTGATTCAAGCACTTACTATTGCATTTAAATTAATCTTGCTAAATGTGATAGATTTGGAAATTTCGAAAAATTAACGGGAGGTTCGATTAGCTGTTTCACAATAGTGAGTTCACCTTACTGCACGAATTTGTTCAATAAAGAGATTTAGTTAATTAGTTCGAAAATTAAGCAAGCCTAGGTTAAATAGTAGTAGTTTACTGTAATCTTCACGTTGCATTGTTTTATTATTATTGAAATGCAACATTTATTTGCAAAGTCAAATCAAGTCGCAGCGTGCAACATTTCCATTCAATTTAATGTTACTTTCATCACTCAAAGTCCTTTCTGGCCTAATCCCTTTGAACATTAAGTTGTTTTTTTTTGCAAATCTCGCTACTTTCTTACGAAAACGATTTGTAACTGCCTGAAGTCTCTAATGTATTTTTAAGTGCGCCATTGCAATTCCACGGATGTTTACCATTATTTGCATCGCGTCTGTGCAAATCTTCGTCATTCATTCGGCATGAATTGTTCCATGCGCACACTCTAAAAGTAGTTTATTAATTAAGCTTTGAGCGAAAAACTATCGAAGCGCAGCGAAGTAACATTGCTAGAGTTGCACTCTATTAAGTGCGATGAGTATTAAGAGATAACTAATTGTGTTTATACAGAGTTGAGGGAGATGGAGCGGTAACGCTAATAACCATTGTCTTACAAAACTTGGATAAATGATTTTCATGAATGGATAGATATCAAAATTCATTAAGCTTTGTGTAAGTATGTATTGGAATTGGCGCTTAAATGTTTTGTAATTGCTCGAAAAATCAAGAGGATAATACATAAGTATAAACGTCAAAATGATGTATATATAAGCGCATTAAGTTTCATTGTTCTATTAGCGTTCGTCGCTTCAGAGCGTTGAGTGATTGCATTTTTAATTAAAATCTAAGCAAAGATGGTCTTGGGAATAAATTACTTAAGATGCAGGGAATAGTTAGCGTGAATATCTTGAATGTGAATTGCATAAATTTCAAGTTAGGATGGAAAATTTACTACAAAAGCAAGACGTGAAGGTCAAAATGTTGTGTGACATTTATTATATTGTACTTTTTTTAATTCATTTTATTTTACTTTATTATATTTTAATTTTTTTAATTTCATTTCCTTCATTCCTTTTTTATATGTTTCCACCATTCACTTCATTTCATTCCTTTTCATGTTGTTTCGTCTCGTTTCGTTTCCTTTCATATCTTGATTGAATTTGTCAGTCATCTCTCTTGACGACACGTCATTTGATTATGTATTAATTCCTTACAAGTGTTATAGGCTGAGCTCATGATATGGATAAGCGGACGTGCCCGATCTTTTTTGTTCTCACTCACAATGTACGACTACTCACCTTGCATAACTAAAAAAACGTTTAAATTCAACAAAGGCGTCGAAAGCAATTTCTCTTCATCAGCAGCAAACAGAAAAAAACGATGGCAAAAATGTTTGCATACATTACGGCGCACTTACACAACTCTCTACCAGAACAACCACGC
Organism: Campiglossa producta; assembly: GCA_964058755.1. Lineage (NCBI taxonomy): Eukaryota > Metazoa > Arthropoda > Insecta > Diptera > Tephritidae > Campiglossa > Campiglossa producta. The sequence goes on along the minus strand of CAXKVI010000004.1, from coordinate 86,007,862 downwards.
ATTTTACCTGCATAAAAACAACAATGTAACAAAGAGCCTTCTGACATACCAAGAATTTTTCCTAGCTTCGATGATGAAACTATCAGTCTTGCTAAATCTATGCTGGGCTTGCGAAACTAATTTAGGCATCAAGCATTTATCTACATATTTTGTGCTCCGGTGCTACCAGCAGCTGAATCTGCGTTTGTAGGCTGTTATTTTACACGTGCGCATTTTCCAATACATAGTAATAGTATTTATTCAAAATTTAGAGCACGTATGACTTTGAGAAAAAATCAATTTCTATGCTGTCGTCCTTAGCAAGAAGGCAGTAAAATCATTTTACTGCCTTTTAAGAATTTTGATACCATTGCATTATTTCAATGTCTTACAATCCACTGATTATAAAAATTATCGGTCAGAATGCAACTTCGACGATAAAACAAGGTTTAAGTTAGTGATATATCTAGAATCTCTTGTATCTTTCCAGAACAAAAAAGCAGTATAAAGGTATCACAGTGTAAAAAGGCAGTATAAATGAAAATATACTGCTTTTATGCTCAGAAAGTTAAGAATAAAAACTAATGGCGGCGAAATACCAACAGGTTATCATAACCTCTAACGAGATTTTTAGCCGAGCTTCTCTTTCCAACTTGTGGTGTGTTGCTTTTGAGTTTTCCTACAAGTTGGCGGGACCTACAGTTTTTTGCCGACTCCGAACGGCACTTGCAAAGCAAATGAATTTTTTGCTGAGAAGCTTCTCATGGCAGAAATACACCCGGAGAGTTTGCCAAACTACTGCCGAGGGGCGACCCCGTTTAGAAAAATTCTTTTTCTAAATAATTTTTGATGTTACTTTTGTCGGGCATCGAACCGCCACGACTTGGTGTAGAAGGCCGAACACTTAACCGCTACACCACGGCGGCCGCCGTGAAAGTTAAGAATGCTACTTGGAATATATGGAGAGAAAGGCAGCAACTTTGACTTACAAACCAATAAAGCAGTAAAAGATTTTTTATTTATTTTGGATTTACAAATCAGAAAGGCAGTATCTCACTTTTTTTTACAATCGAAAAAAGCAGTAAATGAATTTTTCTGCTTTTTGATTTACAAAGCAGAAGGGCATTTCGCTGATCCTTTAAGGCCCCAGGGATAATTTTCGCACATAATCATATAAATAATGATTTTCGTGAAGCCTTTTAATATCCCAATATTCATTTATGTCTGTTATGCAGCAAAATAACTAGTTATTTAGTTTAAACACACCCAAACTTCAACTTCATTTTTCTCGTTAATCAATTTTTTTAACATACTGCTTTTTGCTAAGGACGGGAGTATGAGCTGTTACGCTTGAAAATGCAACTGCTATTTGGTCACAACTTCTTTATTGCTTCAATCAATTACCTCAGCTGTTCAACTTATTTTTAGTTGCATAACAAGACTGCTGTGAAGTTGGTCTGGGTTTTTTATTTTGATAAATTTGATATTGCACTATTTTCTAGAGGGTCGCTGTTGAGCGATGGAAGACTATGAATTCAAGGAAAATCTGTGGGTAAATATATGGGTCCCTCTATGTGAAATTGTCAAATAGTTAGATTCGACCAACCCCATTAGCAAATAAAACTGGCTCGTTTCACCGTTTAAGTAGACATAGTCGTACAAAAATATGTTAATTTTATTTCCTTCGTATGTAAGAATTCTTTTCTTTATGCAAATACAATTGATACTTTGTTTTATAAAATGGAAAGAAAGAACAGCCAGCAATAAAGTAATTAAACAGATAATTATGTTAAGTTGCTATAATTAAGATTCTACAAATTATTGAAACATAAAAATATTTAGTTCGTTAATCTACTAAATAACGTTTAGTTCGCAGTTTCGGAAAATTCTATTTTATTCACCTCTCTGAAGTTGGCAAGACAACTTTTACGTGGCAAAAAAGTAACTAGTGGATAATTTGCCGCGGCCGTATTTTGGAAAATATTAAGTGGCACGCCAACTTCATGTGAAGTTAGCGTGCCACCCTTGAAAAATTACCTTAGGGACCTGCTAGAGAAAAAATGTTTGCACGTGATTTTGCCGTAATTAAATGACATATTTAAAAAATTAAAATTTTTTTTTTTTTGTGCACCGCTAACTAACTTCACATGAAGTTAGCGTGCCACCTTTAATTTTTAAAATATGTCATTTAATTACGGCTAATTCACGGCAAAATCACGTGCAAACATTTTTTCCCTAGCTGGTCCCTAAGGTAGGTTTTCAAAGGTGGCACGCTAACTTCATGTGAAGTTGGCGGTGCACAAACAAAAAAAAAAACAATTTTTTTTAATTTTTTAAATATGTCATTTAATTAAAAACATTTTTTCCCTAGCAGGTCCCTAAGGTAGTTTTTCATGTGAAGTTGACGGTGCACTATAAAAAAAAATTTTTTTTTTTAATTTTTTAAATATGCCATTTAACTACGGCTAATTTACGGCAAAATCTCGTGCAAACATTTTTTTCTAGCTGGTGAGGTGATTTTTCAAAGGTGGCACGCTAACTTCACATGAAGTTGGCGTGCCACTCAATAATTTCCAAAATACGTCCGCGACAAATTTTTTGATTTCACAGATTAATTACGGATAATTTGCGGCAAAATCACGTGCAAAGGTTTTTATACTAGCTGGTCTCGAACGTAGTTTTCCAGAAGTGGCACGCTAACTTCATGTGAAGTTGGCGGTGCACTACCAAAAAAATTAATTTTTTCTTTTTTTAATTTTCCAAATATGCCACTTAGTTACGGCTATTTTACGGCAAAATCAGTGCAAACATTTTTTCTCTAGCAGGTCCCTAAGGTAGTTTTTCAAGGCTGGCACGCTAACTTCACATGAAGTTGGCGTGTCACTCAATATTTTCCAAAATACGGCCGCGGCAAATTTGTTGTTTTCACGGATAATTTACGGCAAATTATCAACTAGTTACTTTTTTGCCACGTAAAAGTTGTCGTGCCAACTTCAGAGAGGTATTTTATTCGATTTCTTAAAACTCTTCAACCAAATTTTTTACATACATATCGTTACTCTAATATAGGAAGGCCCTAACTATTTTCTTGGATCGAAAAATTACTCGAAACAAAATGAATGTAAAGTAAACCATAGCAACGATGGCTTGGGCTTGTTCGAAACACACAAATATCAATGCCTTATATTTCACTACAATATAGTATAGTACTAGGGTTTTAGTGAAGCTTCATTTAGAAGTTATTATTAAAAATCCATCAGCAACTCGATCTAAAATAAAAAATGAGTTAGGGTCTTTCTATATTTGTGTAACGATATGTATATGTAATAGAGCTACTACGAAGCATATTCGTAATAATCTTGCTTTACATTAAGAATGTCATAGTTGCAAATAATCAAACTGATACTAGCGCTTAACATGTTGGTAGGAATAATGTCACCAAATTTTAATTTTTAGAATAATCATGTAATAAATTTGTAAAACAAAAAATTGCAAATATTAAAAATTCTAAATTAAACGAGAAAATTTCAAACAAAAGGAGCAGTCAACATTTTCAAAAAAAAAAAAAAACATTTTGTTTACCTAGTAAAATTCGTACTATGCAAATTAAGATGTGCGTTTAGGGAACAAATTTTTTCACTGCGCGAAATATGATACATAATTGTGTAAAAATAAGCTGTGCACAATTTCATTCGAATTGGATAACTTCTAGAACTTGCACAGCAGGCTATAACTATAAAACAATTTATGTATAGCTGTTAACTTGGTACACATTATTACGTGAAAATGCTTGCAAATTCCTATTCTGAAAGCAAAGTTTCGAAATTCACTATAGGTTTGGAGATTTCGCATATTTATCGGTTTTTACAATGTGAGAAAATGCTATATTCGTATGATTCGAAAAATCTCCAGTTCCACTAATCAAATCGAACCCCGTGTTTCGCCGCTTTAAAGGTTTTTAATTTTATTTCGATAAGATGTCAAGGCTTAAACAATTCGAAATTATACTGGTCAAAGCTGTTTGCAAATCAGTATAGAAATACCAAAGTATAGCCATTTTAGCATGAATATATAGCTACATTTGGTATATCGATACTAGGGTGGTTACAAGGTATATGGGGGGAAAAAAATTTTATACTATCTTTGCACCGTAAAATATGGAAAATGATAAATACAAAGTTTTAGGCCAATCCGATTACGTTAACACATGCCTCATTGGGGTATAAAATAGAAAAAACAGTGGGCTTTCATCCGCAAAATCGACACCACTTCTTTTATGAACTTCATCGGAATACGGTTCGATAAGACATTTTATTAGTGAAAGTTTTGATTTATTTGAAGTATTTGCTAAAACTGCAACTTCCAGCAGGTCACACATTGGAAATTCCACAATTGGTTTCTTGTGACCACCCTAATCGATACTCATAATCGGACGAATTATGTATCAAGTTTTCGCAAATTAACTCTCCCTTTACGATGTATTTAACAATAAATGACGATGTGACTCCCCTCATAACACCAACCACCTATTCACTTTCTCTGCGGAGCCCAATCTTCTAACACCCATCTCCCTTTGGCCCAACCCTGTAGAAACAGCTAGTATATGTATGACGATTTAGGCTAAGAATAAGTACATGTTGGACAGGGCTATACTCCGTTTCAACAACAACATGTGACTTTGAATTTATAATATTTCTCCCGAAATCTGCTAATAGCTCTTAAACTGGTCATCTGATCGAAAACCATTATATGACGGGTTTTTCGAGTTACAGAAGATCTTTAATCCGGTGACGAGCGACGTTGTTGTTGTTGTTGTTGTTGTTGTTGTTGTTAACAACAAAACACTCCCCGGGGGGAGTGGGGAGTGATGCCGAAGTTGACAGTCCTTGGCCGGATATGACCCCGGTACGCTGCGGTACTCCCTTGCGGTACTGCCCGACTGTCGTGGTAGCGATTTGGTATGACCAGTGGAACCTTCTAGGTCATGGCATCCCTCCATCCATGAGTAAGGAGAAGATGGGTAATGAGAGGTGAGAGGCATCATATCCGTAGATCAACCATCGAGTAGCACATCAATTACCTATGTGCATATTAGTCGCCTCTTACGACCGGTATGCCTACCTCGGGCATATTCTAAACCCCTAACCCGCGACGTTCGATCGGATAAGCTAAATTGGAGATTTTTTTAAAAATACGAAAATGATGTTTTCTGAATTTTTTAAAAACGATAACTTTGCGAAATCTCAAAACCTATAGCAATTTTCAATTTTTCTCTTCAGAATCGTCTATTAATGTTTTATATAATCTGCTGCACCCTGAATGGCGATTTTGCCGTTTCGTATCAAAGCCCGTCTGCCATTCCTTTTTAGCGATAACTGACACCAATTGGAAGCCCCAATGCATATAGTTTTTAAAATTTTCAAATGCAACGTGCAAGTTCTAAAAGTTATCCAACTCGAGTGAAATTTTGCACAGCTTATTTTTAGAGCAAAATCTCTCATATTACGACCGGGGAACTCAACATTTGCAAAAAAAGTGGATTTAACGAACAGCTTAATGCACATCTATCTCCAAAAAAGAAACATAAATTTTTTAAGTTAAATTATTTAAGATAGGTCAATGTTTTATAACTAATTTGAAATCCACTGTCTTAATTTATTCTGGAAACGCAAAGTACATAAAAACTTATATCGAAATTGTACGTATAAACCGCCTGGTCATTACTTCTACGCTAACACGTTTCTCACGCCTACCTCTACCCAAATATGGCCCAAATTGTTTTAATCCGAGAAGCTATCACTCCAGTAAGTTGTGGTGAGCGGTGCCACTGATTTGAACAAATCTTTTCCCACTGTAAAAGATGCCTCATCTTGTTTAACTTTTCGCGCTACCTCCTGCCCCGGACAACGTCCGTCTTTGTGCTTCTCCAAACGCGCTTCGGATACAAATTTTCGCTTACATTTCTCACATTCATGCAATATGCCCTGCTCGCCATGCTCATCGACCAAGTGACGACGCAGCTCAGCTTTACTAGCACCTGTATATTCGCATTTGGTACATTCAAATATTGTGGGCTCTTCAGTATGTTTGAGTATATGTTTGCGGTAAGCACCCTGTATTTTGAATACTTGTCCACATGTTTCACATTTGATTGGTTCGCGAGGTGTGTGCGCTTTCTTGTGTAGTATCATTGATAGTTTACGTGAAAACACTTGATCACATTCATCGCATTTATATTCCTTTTGTTTATCCTCTTCTTGTTCGTTATCTGAAGTTGGGGAACTTTTAACTTTTCGCTTTTTCACATGCTTAAGCCTGATGGGCTCTTCATCGAGTTCCTCTACCGCCGGTGCGTCGTCACTACTATCTTCTTCCTTAACCAAAACTGGTGATGGTGGTCGTTTTGTTGCTTTCTTCTTCTTGTGGGATTTTGGTCCTGGTGTAGCTACTGCAGCTGATTTACGTTTAGAACGCTTACCGGCTGAGCCGCGCGTTGCACGCTTCTTTTTCGTTGCACCAAAATCGGAATCTTCGGAATCGTCCGCAGCTGATACAACCTCATCATCGGATACTTTGAATTCCACGTCGTCGTTTTGTTCCGTGTCAGAGGGTTCCGAGTCTAGGGGCGCGTCTATAACTACATAACCAGTGGGACGTCGTACTTTATTTTTGCTGCGCGATAATTTTTTGCGCAACTCACGTTCGGTTGTTTCACATTGTGACTTCAATTGCAAAGAAATGTTTACTTTATCCAAACAGGGAGTGCAAATAAATTGTGGCATGAAATCCTTTAGTGCAATTGAAACTGTCGGACATAGTGTCATTAATTTCTCTGCAATCGTTTGTTTTTGAATGGTTTTAAAGAGACTTACAAGCGCATCGGTGCTCGTACATACTCGGCACTGGTTCTCATCGACATGATTCTCTTGCTTAGCAGCTTCACGTGCTGTGCTGGTGGGCTGCTCATCGTCGTCAACAATACTTTTGTCTTTCGACTTTGGACGTCCCACAGCTGGATTGGTATCACCTTCTTTGCGTTTTTTAGGTAATTGTGATGATGAGTTTCTTAATGAACTTCTAGTTACAGCTGCGTCAGCGCCTTCTTCTGGCTCATCCCCTTCGAGCGCTTCTAGATTCTCGCCTTCTACCTCCTCTTCGGCGTCGACTGTTTTACGCGGGCGTCCACGGCGCTTTGTAGACATTTGCTCTGCAGCAGGTTCCATGGGATCATGCTGTAAGTATAAACAGCAATTACTATTATGTGGTAGATGCATGTAGGTAAAACTATACATGTATACTTTAAAGGAACTCAAGGGGTTGTGATATCCAGTACATAGCCCTTGGAGTTCTAATGTAAGCAGTGAGGGTAGATTGGATTCATATCTGACAAAGGTCTGACAACAAAGATAATGGGAGTTAACAGCAAGTGAGTAGAGGTTAAAAAAGATATTCGCTGTCTATTTTCGACAAAATTCTTAAAGGCCACGGAGAGTGTTGTTCTTATTTTAACGATATTTCAACCTGAATAGTATTCACGCTCCTTACCTAGTATTTTCATCAATCTTTTTAAACGAAGGACCCAGGGAAGAGGTGGTTTCAACGGGATTGGGCCGGCGTGAATTTGTTGCTAGAAGAGTGCCTGACTTATAAAAAGTAACGTGACGGACCAATTAGGGTTGTACTGACGTTGTCGGTCCATTGCCGGATATGAATCCGGTACGTTTCGGTGAATAGCACCTTGTGATATTAGCCCGACTGCCATGGGAACGATTTCGTTGATCCCGTACATGGGGTTAAATGGGATTTTAGTCGCCTCTTACGACGGGCATGTTGTTGTTGTTGTTGTAACATGGTGTAGCCCTGCCTAAATGTCAGACAGGGTTACACCGAGTGTATTGCTCTTGGCCGGGTCGATATAAGATAACGGCCCGGGTCGTTTCGGCACGATGGGTACAGCACAAGTACTGGTACCGTTCTCGTAGAACCGGCAATACAAGAAACTAGCCGTGTAGGCCATGTAGTACATTTAGCGTTACCCAGGATGCAACAACGGGGAGGCGACCTACTCTTACACCCCTACCTCGGACATATTCTAAACCCCTAAGGCCCAAGGGTCTGTTGACGGATCTCGTCGTATTGCTAACGGAGATAACTATTTATGGAACAAATTCAGGAAACGGTTAGTTCGGATTAAACATACGCTGTTGGGAGGCATGCCTCGGCCTTCCTAAGTTCGGTGCTCTGGAGGATAGCAACTTCCTCTAGTGCTTTGCTAGGACCAGCTATCATAACGGCGACGAGTAGCTCACAACCGTATGTTCCCTACACCACAACGTTGATCTAGGGATCAGTTTTTTTCATACTCCTAGCATAAACCTGATAGTCATTCGTTTTAAGGTCTGATTGCCGTTCAGGTGAAGGCTCATGTGAAAGTCAGATGACCAAAAGAAGGCTTATATGATGGTCAGCTATCTTGAAGGATGCTCACCTCCTTTTTGATTACTGCTACGTCAACAAAGTACATTTTTTTAAGAAGTATAATGTGGTTCATATACAAAAAGGAAGCTTCCACCATATTATCAGTGTAAATTCTCAGACAATGCGTATAAAGTATACATTTTAGCTCTCATCCCTTACTTTTCTGATTAAATCTAGTAGAACTGTCAAAATCAGAAAATCCACTCTCAGTTCGAGAGCAACACCAAAGAGTACGGGATCGCAAAAATGGTAGAACTTTCAAGCTTGGTCGCTTGACAGTTCTACAACATGTAGTCAGAATTTACCAGCAAAAAATCTGCTGACTAAATCTTGCAACTCTTTGACTGGAGAGAGCTCAATTTTCTGCTCTCACTAGTCAGAAAGTAGTGTACGGGATCACTTTCCTGTAGCTCGTCACTGTTTCTGACTGTCAAATTGGTGGGTATTTGTTTCCTTTAGGGGTAAACTGCCCCAGGATTACGAATCCGGAAGCGCTTTTTTTTTAATATTATGCTTCTCTGAAGAGATATTTGCAATCAAAGTTGCAAGTTTTCATGTGGTTGTTGTAATTTAATTAGGCTGTACCTAAAAACGGTACCAGGGTGATTTATAATAAGCGCGGTCGAAGGCCGCCAACTCAGAAAGGTGTTTCGTACATAAATACCATGGATTCCGCACCAATTTTGGTATCGGACCCGGGTCACTTTTCGGTTTTTTTGACCATAACTTTTCACTGAAACAAAAAAAAAAATAAAAAAAAACGAATTCGTGATCCTGAGGCCAAACCCCGTGCTATCTCCCATAGTTAATTTTAGCTAATTGATTAGTTAACAAATACCAATTGGTGTAAAGGATCAGGGTATTAGTTTCCTTTAGGGGTCAACTGCTAATAAATTAGCTAAAATTATGTTATATAGCTCAAAAGACGGGGTTCGGCCTCAGGATCACGAATCCGGAAGCGCTTTTTTAATATTTTGCTTCTCTGCAGAGATATTTGTAATCAAAGTTTCAAGTTTTCATGTGGTTGTTGTAATTTTATTAGACTGTCCCTAAAAACGTGCAAAAAAAGTCGCGCCGTGGCGTTAGCCACGGTTATGTCACACGTCCGGACTTGGGATGGCGTAGCCCAGGCTTATTTTTTATAAGCGCGGCCGAAGGCCGCCAACTCAGAAAGGTGTTTCGCACATAAATACCATGAATTCCGCCCTAATTTTGGTATCGGACCCGGGTCATTTTTCGGTTTTTAAAAAAGCGCTTCCGGATTCGTGATCCTGTGGCCAAAACCCGTCTTTTGAGCTATCTCCCATAATTTTAGCTAATTTATTAGCAGTTGTCCCCTAAAGGAAACTAATACCAGGATCAGAGCTATTCATTAAAAGTTTCTCATGCACAAAAAAAATTGTTTTCAAAACCACTTACCTCCTCCAAATACTCGGCAACTATGTCTTCTGCTTCGGCGGCTGCCCCATTCGTTAGCATAACCTCATCGGTGGTGCCGGCATCATCACCACCACCACCTTCTCCAAATAATGCGCTGCTCATTTTCACCACTTTCGGGTCTTTTGTGTGGTTCACTTTGTTCACTATTTTTCAAACACTACTTTCTTTCTACGTTTCTTCTTGTTTGTTTTTATTAGATATTCCTAAATTATGTTGTTGTAATATGCACTAGTTGTTGTTTTCCTGTCAAAAAATTGCCGCCACAAAAGATTTATACGCAGCGCAGCAGAGTAGAGTATTGTATGTATGAATGTATGTACCTCAGAATAATTATGCAGCCCAATTGTATATTTCGGAATTTCAACTAATTGCACGCACTTTGTATTAATACACTACCTAGATTCTATTCAAAATCATTTGAACAAAACTTTCATTCATATATTTTCCTTTAAATTATAGTTTTTCTACAGCGGCTTTTTTCACCGCCTCTGCTAGTATTGCAAAAACACCAATAACGTTTTACGTGCACAAAAAAATTCTTTCCACCACAGCGTTCACAATAATTGAGAATTCATAAAAATTTTTATTAATTCATGCACTTGCACACTTTAACTAATCAACACAACCTTTTTGATATAATTTAAACAGCATTAAAATGCAAAATATTGCACAACAAATTTCTTTCACTTTTTCGTATCTACACTGAACCCGTTACGGCCATCTTGAAATGTCTGCTTGCAAAAATCGAAGAACTTTTTCAATGCGTCATTGTGAATGGTCGATAAACATTGACGGGTGGCTGGGGCTGCAAGTGCGAACGAGCGCGAAAATATGTCAGTAAGGCATGCTTTTGTACGTGCGAGTAATCAGCTAGATTGCTGGTTTTGTGCAAATGCATGTTTGGGGGTTTGCAAATACCGCATTCAAACGGAGGAGACTCGGTGTTGCTTGTATCATCAGCAATTCTCTTTTGGTGTTGCTGAAGAGTTGCTAATGTCATCAAACTCGGCGAAGAGTTAATCAGGCAGATTCTAAGAAATTTCTCACTTTGTGGATTTTCTCACTCTCATATAATTTGTAAGCAAAAATGTATGAAAAGGTGAAACGGTTTGCACCGGTTCACTAGTGAAAAATTCTTTAGAATTGGTATGAATGGTTTCTTTTAGGAAAAGCAATGGCCCGTAGTCATAGTCGAGATAAAGTATGTACTAAATTTAGCATCAGCTTTTTGACACAGTTTCCAACCGCACATCTGCCAAAAAAGCCGACGCTATCTTTAGTACCTACTTTATATCGACTTGTGTTTAACCTCAAGAATTAAAAAAAATATTAAGAAAACACAATTCTAAATCGCATGCTAATATAACGAAGATTCGAAGAAAAGCAACACAAAGCGTGTTGACCGAGCACAGGCAACTCAGTACCCGTCCTCCCATCCTCGTCAAAGAGAATATATCAACAACTCGTTATAAATGCAAGGAAAAATATGGATGCCGCTTTCTTTCAGAGTTTCGGTAATTTTGTTTTCCTCAGTTTTGTAAATTCGACAGCTGGTAAATTTTTGTTTGGACTCTTGTGTTATTTCAGTTCCCGTCTATTTTCTTTTACACATTTTGTTTTGATTAGACAATAACATATTTATATCGAATTTACCGAAACCCTGAAGGAAAACGGCATCCATCTTGTTCGTTGTTTTCACAACGAGTGGTGGCTCTTGTTGATATATTCTCTTTGTCCTCGTTCTGTCCCACCATTCGCAGAACAGCAAGCAATTGCTAGCAACTTTTTGCTGCGTTTGAAGGCAGTAAAAATACGCCGGTTGCCTGCAGAGTTGCCGATTTGTACTAGTATAGCGAGCTACCCACTTGCCAAGAAATGCCTCAAGAAAAAAACGAGCATATAATTCTTATGCCTGGTCAAGAAATTTCGACGTTTACGGCATTTTCCATTTTATTGCAGATTACTATTATAAAAATATATAAAACATGTGTAGCGAAGTATATACTCATCTTTACCGTGGATCTGCACGTTTACCTCAAGAAATATATACGAGCATATTTATTTCTTGAGGTAGACCGGCGTTGCAACCATCGAAAATTGTAGTATTTTTTCTCATAGCTCATAGCTCAGTATTGTCTCAAGAAAATTTGACGTGTGAAAACATTTCTTGAGCGTTTTTTTATATGGAGTATGACATTTCTTGGCAGGTGAGTAGCCCGCTTATCTGGCAAGGTGTCAAAAAGCTGCGGTTTGGTTATGGGCTATGCCGTTATTTTGAAATTTCACTTTTTCAAGGGGTATTCCCCGCATATATGTATGTGACATATTTTTTTGTTCGTGAGTTTTTTTTGAAAGCTCAAAAAATCAATGAGTGACGAACGTGTTCATCAGATCCAAATTTTATCCTGACACACTCATTGAGTATTAGTTGTTTGGTTGTTATTCCACCATATTGGCGACATCTAGCGGTCGCTAGCCTATTGGTTATCATTTTTCTTGTATTTGTTGTTGTTGTTTTCTTCATCCAAACGAAACAATACACTGACAGAGGAAATTTAGGCAAGTACATAAATGCCCTGCGATGTTGTTGTTGTTGTAACAAAGTGTAGCCCTGCCCAGCGTGTACTTTTCCTTAACCTAAATTGTCATCAATTTCTTCTAACGGGAGTCCTAGGAAACTTGCAGTTTCGACAGGGTTGGACCAGAGGGAGATGGGTGTTAGAAGAGTGGGCTCCGAAGAGCAGGTAAATAAATGGTTGGTATTATGGGGTGACGAGCCGCATACCGGACATTCATTCGGCACGTCAGGGTATAGTCTGGATAAGTAGGAGTTTAACATGCTACAGTATCCAGAGCGTAATTGAGCCAGAGTGACCCTTGCCTCTCGAGGAAGATGACGTTCCTCAGCCGCAACGCGAGGTGGTTTGGCGTGCAAAACGGCGTTCAGTGGACAGAGCGAGACATAGGACGCAACGGACGTGTCATGGATGTGCTTCAGGGCCTGCGTATGCACCTTTGGATCAAACGGCGAAAGTGTGAGGTGCCGGATCTCATCAAAATGCTCACGTAGATGCGCCCTTACGGTCCTAGGAGGTGGCTCATACTCAAGCAGTAGTCTGTTGGGATGTTGTGGTTTGCAACAGTTCAACAGGTACTGCCTGTTTAGCATTTCATTGTGCTCCAAAACTGGGAGCATTTCCACCTCATGATGTAAATGATGTTCTGGAGACATAAGGACGCATCCCGTGGCGGTTCTGAGTGCGGTGTTTTGGCAGGCCTGCAGTCTTTTCCAATGAACCTCAGCAAGCCCCGGCGACCATATCGGCGACGCGTAATTCAGGATCGGCCGACCAATTGCTTTATAGGTTGCCAGCAACGTTTCTTTGTTTTTACCCCAAGTGCTGCCGGCTAGCGACTTGAGAATTTTGTTGCGGCTTTGTAGCTTAGAGACAATTGCGGTTGAATGAGCAGCGAATTTGTGCATGTGGTCGAAAGTTACCCCTAAGATTTTGGGGTGGGAGACAGTAGGTAATTTTTGGTCGCCTACGTAGATTTCTAACTCCATGCCAACTTGCGCCGTCCAAGTCGTGAATAGTGTCGCCGAGGACTTCGTTGGCGACAATGTCAGGTTCCGAGCAGTGAAAAACTCAACAAGAGAGGGGAGATAACCATTGATCCTGGAGCACAGCTCATCAACGGAAGTGCCAGATGCTAGGATCGTACAATCGTCTGCGTAAGAAACAATCGAGACTCCATCTGGTGGGGAAGGAAGCCTCGAAATATAAAGATTAAACAAAAGCGGGGAAAGGACACCACCCTGTGGTACCCCTTGTTTAATCTTTCTCGGTTTTGATTTTTTGTTTCTGAAAACTACAGATGATTGACGACCACTCAGATAATTGGCGGACCAACGCTTAAGAGGGGGACCGATGAATCTTCCAAATCGGATACCAGTTGTCCATGATTTACTGTGTCAAAAGCTTGAGACAGGTCAAGAGCAACTAGAACCGTCCTGTGATGAGGGCTTTTCTGGTTGAGTCAGTTATCTGAGTGTTAATGGCATTTAGAGCAGATGTTGTGCTCCGTATTTTTCTAAAGCCATGTTGGTGCTCGGCTAACCTCAACTTTAATGTGTAAAGAGGAAGTAATACCGCCTCCAATGTCTTCACTACTGGCGAGAGGAGCGATATCGGACGATAAGACTCCCCTACGTTAGCTGGCTTGCCAGGCTTTAGTAGTGGGACCACGACTGCCTGCTTCCATTTTTCAGGTATGACAGAAGTGGCCAGGAACAAATTGAAGACGGTAGTGAGGTATTTTACTCCCTCTTCGCCGATGTGTTTTAAATGCACCATGGCTATGTCATCAGGGCCCATGGCTTTAGAGTTGTTGGCTTTCCTGATGGCCTCTCGAATCTCTGTAGCGGTGATGGAAACGGGGGCATTGTTTTTGTGTTTATGCGCACGCCTGAAGATCCTACGTCTGTCCCTGTCCTGTGCAGGGTGTGGTACAAACTGTCGGCAAAAGGCCGTTGCACTCTTCTTCGGGTCACTAAACGTCTTATCACCAAAGGTGATGTCTACGTTTCTTGGTGGGCCCGTCGAATTTGACAGGGATTTGACTGTGGACCATAATTTTCCAACACCGGTAGAGAGGTTACAAGACCTCAGATGCTCCTCCCATTTGGCATGTTTGTGTTCATCTACCAGCCGTCTGATTTCCGCGTTGAGACCACTGATCTGTGGGAGCTACTGCAATTTACTGCCATCCTCGTGGGGGCGTCCGTGTTCACCGCGCAGAATGTGGAAGCGTCAATTTGCCACATGTCGTGGTGTGCATTAAAATCGCCCATAATGACACGGTTATCGCCCCGTAGGAAATCGCTTAAATCAGGGCGATAACTTCTGGGAAAACAGGTGACGGGAGGTATGTAGATGTTTATCAGCTCGAGATCAACACCTCCAGCTGAAACGACAATACCCTGTCGCTGTAGGGGTATGTCCTCTTGGTCGGTGTTGAATGCAAATTCCCTATACCGCACGGTTTGGTGGATGATGAACGCAAGACCACCCCCACCGTCCGTACGATCATGCCGGAGAATGTGGTAGCCACCACTCGCTCTGAGATCCGAGTGGGTGCCAAGTTTAGTCTCCTGGATTGCAGCAATTTTGATGGAGTTTTGCTGCATAAACTTGGTGATCTCCACAATCTTGCCAGTTATACCATTGCAGTTTAATTGCATTATTTTGAAATGCGGGGGAGATGCAATGGTCACTCTGGGAGTCAGGGACTGATGCGCTCGCCGTGGAGGTAATATGCTAGTCCGTGATCGTCGTCGCAGTCCTGAAGGCGACAAATTCCGCTCGTTGGGAGACGACACAGCTCGACAACACGGCGCAACATACGCATCAGTCCATAAATTTCTGTTTGCGAGCCCTGAGCATATGCGCAGGTGACATTGGCCAAGGCAGGTATTGCACTTGACCGATGGCACTCTGGACGCATATATTCTGTGCCGACAAACAGTGCACATAGTGTGAGGGACCAGGAGCTGTTGGCCTTGATTCACATTTGTGCCGGTACCGGAAGAAGAAGAGGGGAGGGGAATATTTTGGGGCGGGGGTTGTAGCTCAGCAGTGCTCACTAAATCTGTAGATGTGCTACGTAGGAAGTAGCTATGAGCTGCTGTATAAGGTGTTGGCGCACTATGGCGCGAGCTACAACTGGGAACACACAATGCTTGTTGAGCAATATATGTATTGCGAGGGGGAGGCGATAGTGCTACGCCGGAGCGTCGCGAGCCACGAGACGTTCTAGGACGTGAACAGCAAGGCGCCACGAAGGTTTTAAAGAAACTAAGAGGCCGGTGTGTTTTTGGATCTAGTCCGGAGCAACTAGACTTGTGAAGCCAACCTTTACAAGATGTGCATTGCACTGAATGCGAACGTCTGGTATAAATTTTCTTCCGGCACACACAGCAGAACCATTCTGTTGGACCAGGGCTTAGCTCAATGCCAGACCGGAACAAGAGAATAAGGAGCAGCCCTGCTGCAAGGGACTGCTCCAAGGATGACAAATTTAGGGGGAGGAATCGTGACACGTTAGACAGGATCACTTCGGGTGTACTGCTCTTGGCCAGGCTGTAATATAAAACAAGTAAGGAAAGCTGTCTTCGGCTGTGCCGAAGGCTATATACCTTTCAAGAATAAGCGTCACGATTTTCACTGTTCGATCCCCAGTACAGCCTGTTTCAATTTAACTATATTTACTATACACATTACACATCTTTGTTATAATTTAAAAAAACTAACAAAATAATAGGATCCGAGTTATCGGAACAATCGATTGTATGGAGGCTATATATTATACATGTTCAATTGTACTGACTTACACTATACACATTACATATGTAGAAAGTACTAAAGGTGCAATATTTTACGTTCCTAACTTTTTAAATGCGGAAGTATTGGCCAAAAAACCTTATATCGGAACAACCGGTTGTATGGGGGCTATATGTTACATTTGCTCGATCTTGTTGATTTTCACTATATACACTACATAAATAGAAAGTACTCGATTTGCAAAATTTTACGTTCCTAACTTTTTAATTGCAGAAGTTTTGGTCAAAAAACCTTATATCTGAACAATCGGTTGTATGAGGGCTATATGTTACATTTGCCCGATCTTTTTGATTTTCACTATATACACTACATAAATAGAAAGTACTCGATTTGCAAAATTTTACGTTCCTAATTTTTTAAATGCGGAAGTATTGGCCAAAAAACCTTATATCGGAACAAAAGGTTGTATGGGGCTACATATATGTTATATTTACCCGATCTTCTTGATTTTCCTCTACACACTACATAAATTGAAAGTACTCAAGTTGCAAAATTGTATGTTCCTAACTTTTTAATTGCAGAAGTTTTGGCCAAAAAACCTTATATCTGAACAATCGGTTGTATGGGGGCTATATGTTACATTTGCTCGATCTTGTTGATTTTCACTATATACACTACATAAATAGAAAGTACTCGATTTGCAAAATTTTACGTTCCTAACTTTTTAATTGCAGAAGTTTTGGTCAAAAAACCTTATATCTGAACAATCGGTTGTATGAGGGCTATATGTTACATTTGCCCGATCTTTTTGATTTTCACTATATACACTACATAAATAGAAAGTACTCGATTTGCAAAATTTTACGTTCCTAATTTTTTAAATGCGGAAGTATTGGCCAAAAAACCTTATATCGGAACAACCGGTTGTATGGGGCTACATATATGTTATATTTACCCGATCTTCTTGATTTTCCTCTACACACTACATAAATTGAAAGTACTCAAGTTGCAAAATTGTATGTTCCTAACTTTTTAATTGCAGAAGTTTTGGCCAAAAAACCTTATATCTGAACAATCGGTTGTATGGGGGCTATATGTTACATTTGCTCGATCTTGTTGATTTTCACTATATACACTACATAAATAGAAAGTACTCGATTTGCAAAATTTTACGTTCCTAACTTTTTAATTGCAGAAGTTTTGGTCAAAAAACCTTATATCTGAATAATCGGTTGTATGAGGGCTATATGTTACATTTGCCCGATCTTTTTGATTTTCACTATATACACTACATAAATAGAAAGTACTCGAGATGCAAAATTTTACGTTCCTAACTTTTTAATTGCAGAAGTTTTGGCCAAAAAACCTTATATCTGAACAATCGGTTGTATGGGGGCTATATGTTACATTTGCCCGATCTTGTTGATTTTCACTATATACACTACATAAATAGAAAGTACTCGAGTTGCAAAATTTTACGTTCCTAACTTTTTAATTGCAGAAGTTTTGGTCAAAAAACCTTATATCTGACCAATCGGTTGTATGGGGGCTATATATTACATTTGCCCGATCTTGTTGATTTTCACTATATACACTACATAAATAGAAAGTACTCGAGTTGCAAAATTCTACGTTCCTAACTTTTTAATTGCAGAAGTTTTGGCCAAAAAACCTTATATCTGAACAATCGGTTGTATGGGGGCTATATGTTACATTTGCCTGATCTTGTTGATTTTCACTATATACACTACATAAATAGAAAGTACTCGAGTTGCAAAATTTTACGTTCCTAACTTTTTAATTGCAGAAGTTTTGGTCAAAAAACCTTATATCTGAACAATCGGTTGTATGGGGGCTATATATTACATTTGCCCGATCTTGTTGATTTTCACTATATACACTACATAAATAGAAAGTACTCGAGTTGCAAAATTTTACGTTCCTAACTTTTTAATTGCAGAAGTTTTGGCCAAAAAACCTTATATCTGAACAATCGGTTGTATGGGGGCTATATGTTACATTTGCCCGATCGTGCTGATTTTCACTATATACACTACATAAATAGAAAGTACTCGAGTTGCAAAATTTTACGTTCCTAACTTTTTAATTGCAGAAGTTTTGGTCAAAAAACCTTATATCTGAACAATCGGTTGTATGGGTGCTATATATTACATTTGCCCGATCTTGTTGATTTTCACTATATACACTACATAAATAGAAAGTACTCGAGTTGCAAAATTTTACGTTCCTAACTTTTTAATTGCAGAAGTTTTGGCCAAAAAACCTTATATCTGAACAATCGGTTGTATGGGGGCTATATGTTATACTGGTCCCATCTTGCCAGTTCCGACAAATGATTCCTATATACAAAATGGTGGCCACATACAAAATTTCAGCCAGATATCTCAAAAATTGAGGGACTGGTTTGCGTTCAAACAGACAGACGGACAGACGGACAGACGGACATGGCTAAATCAACTCAGCTTGTCATCCTGATCATTTCGGTATACTTATTGATGGGTCCATCTCTTCTTCTTCTCATACTTACAAACATCGGACCAAAGTTAAAATACCATTTCATGTTCATGAAAGGTATAAAAAATACAACCTGGGTCGTTTCGGTACGAAGGGTACTGCGCAAGCACATGTACCTTTCTCGCAGAACCGGCAGTACGTAGAAACGTAAATGCCCTGCGATAATCGAGAGTACTCTATTTTCTATCAAAAGAGTACTCCAAATGTACCTAATCCTTTTTCATATAAAAATTGTGCTCCACTTAATATTGCGATGTCCTAGGACTGGCCCACCCACTCAAATGTTTGCACATTGCATCATCGGTCAAATCAAAACCGGGGCGAAACTATGCACATATGTGCAAAATTGCTGCGTAGTACACCCTTCTGCGTAGACGGCCGCGCTTATGAGAAATAAAGCTGGAATTATTGGTGATGTTTGTCGTAACGCTGTAGTCGTATCCAATCAGCTGATTCGACCAACCTTATGGGATTTAATGCAATCGATTATTGGTGCCATATCGTAACGCTAAGGTCGTAACCGGATCGTAGCCAACCAATTGGTTTTTGGTTTTCAGCGGTAACGTAAACAGCTTATTACCTTTTTTGTTCATTTAATTTATTTGTTTTGCATTAATTTTTCGAATTTATTGGTTTTTGCTATTTGGTGAGTTATCATTTTACATTTTTTAAGAAAATATTAATTAAGATTGTGTTCATAGCTGAGTTTTTGCAGTCAATCAGCTGTTTACGGTTACCGCACCAATAATCGATAAAAATGTATCGCATAGGGTTGCGTTAGGGATACGACTACAGCGTTACGACAAACATCACCAATAATTCCAGCTTAACCCTGGGCTACGCCATGCCAAGTCTGGGTGGTTGCCTGAACCGTTGCAACGTGCCACGGTACGAAACTAATGTAATGCCAGGTCCTTCTGAGCAATAAGACAAAATTTGGCTTCTTTCCGAGTT
This sequence comes from Campiglossa producta, assembly GCA_964058755.1. Classification (NCBI taxonomy): domain Eukaryota; kingdom Metazoa; phylum Arthropoda; class Insecta; order Diptera; family Tephritidae; genus Campiglossa; species Campiglossa producta. The sequence continues at coordinate 85,988,135 of CAXKVI010000004.1, read as the reverse complement.
GTAATAACCTTAAAATTTTGCTACTTTTTATGTGATTTCTCACTTGAATGGGAAAAATAACACAAAGTTTGAGTTATTGCCGTTTGGGTTATTTTAACTGGTTTTACCTTTTTTTAGTCAGGCACTCTAATGTATGTACATATAATACAATATGCAACATGCAATATTGTTTATCCTAAGAGAGCAATATAAAAATATACTATGCAATCAAAAATTGATTTGAAAAATTGTTGACCATACGCCTCCATCAAAATAGTTTGGTAAGTGAACATATTTTTGCCCACTGCAAAAAACATGCATGATCGGGTACTGAAATGTGACCCGTATATGTCATTACTGATACCCTGGATAACCTCAAACTACGACATGCCAGGTCCTATCCTGTCAGGATCGTGGTAATTGGTTGATGAAAAGTATATTTTTGACGAAAATATGCACAATAGCCTACTGAAATAAATTGCTCAAATTATCAAAGCTGTCCATGTCCCGAACCCAAAAATACCGACTTGCCACCTCCTATCCTGGCAGAAGGCAAGTCAGTTAAAAGGTGGTGCATTTTCCCCAAAATATGCACCATCGCGTACCGCTATGAAATTTGGTAGTGAGGTTCTTCTCGATATCATGAAGCTATTATCATGAACTTGCCGGGCCTAATCTTGGCAGAAAAATAAACTTGCCAGCTTTTAAATTCGTTTTCCACCTATTTTGGCGTGCTTCGGAAAACTTAATTTCTTGTCACATATTGGAAAAGGTTATATATTCTGAAAGAGGAGTAAAACCTCCATCACCTCCTACTTTTAAAATATCTCCCCACTGATTCTTGTGATATGCAAATGAAAGTGCATTTTTGTTTCTTATAAACCCCGTGGTGTTAAAGACATTTAAAAACCAGTAAGGAAAGCTGTATTCGGCTGTGCCGAAGGCTAAATACCTTTCATGAATAAGCGTCACGATTTTCACTGTTTGATCCCAGTACAGCCTGTGTGAATTTAACTTAAGCTCATACCGAAATTATCGGAACTATCGATTATATGGGGCGATGTGTTATATTGGTCCAATCTCATTGATTTTTAACACCGACATTCCACAATCTAAAATAGCAATAGTTACGAAATTTCACGTTCCTACCTATGTATATAACTACAGGAGTTATCTACCAAAATCCGTTTATTGGAATAATCGATTGTATGGGAGCTATGTAAAATATTTATCCCATCTCGATGATTTTCAACATCGATATTTCAGATATAAAAATAGCAATACGTCCAAAATTTCACGTTCCTACGTGTTTAATTACAGGAGTTATAGCCCAAAATCCGTTTATCGGAATAATCGATTGTATGGGAGCTATGTGAAATATTTATCCCAGCTCGATGATTTTCAACATCGATACTTCACATATAAAAATAGCGATACGTCTAAAATTTCACGTTCCAACGTGTTTAATTACAGGAGTTATGCCCAAAATCCGTTTATCGGAACAATCGATTGTATGGGAGCTATATGTAATATCGGTCCGATCTTGCTGGTTCCGACAAATGATTCCTATATTGGAAAATGGTGGCCGCATACAAAATTTCAGCCAAATATCTCAAAAACTGAGGGACTAGTTTGCGTTCAAACAGACAGACAGACAGACAGACAGACAGACAGACGGACAGACGGACATGGCTAAATCAACTCATCTCGTCATTCTGATCATTTCGGTATACTTATTGATGGGTCTATCTCTTCTTCTTCTCATACTTACAAACATCGGACCAAAGTTATAATACCATTTCATGTTCATGAAAGGTATAAAAGAAGAAGAAATTTTTCGAGTATGCAGTTTTATAGAACATTTAATTTTTTTCAATAAAGTGCAAGTTTTAAGTATTTACGACATATTGTTGATTTTTGACAATTATTTTTCTCAAGGTGACTCGGTTTTTCCGGACTACACCTTTTCCAATTGTACTTTTGACAGCATCAATTTGATTTTAGAAAGCGTCAAATGTACTTTCGACAGTATCAATTGTCCTACATTAGAAATTTTCTAAAGAACATTTGATGCTTTCGAAAGCATTGCTGGAAAAGGTGTAGAAGTTCAAAAATGCTACTTTATTTCGAACAAGAATTTCCTTGTATGGAGAAAAAGTGAAAAAATGTTGCATACTTTTGGGCGAACCGCTGTTTATATTAGGATATCTTCTCACTAAGGGCGGATTTCTCGACTGCCTGTTAACGTCAAAGTTCACTGTCAATTCACTGTCAGTTTAACAGCCAGTTCATTTGCCCTTTATTTAACAGGAGGATGAACTGCCCGATAAAATTTAAAGTGAGCGTTAAGTTGACGGCTAGTTGAGAAATCCGACCTACACAAGTCAACGTACTTAAGCAATAATTTTTCCTGTTAAAAGTTGCAATTTTCGAGGTGAAGAGTTTCCAAGTTTGTTTAGAAAGTCGGTTTTTTAACCCACGAACTCACTTTTATAAAAGAAATGGAGTTTATATGAAAAGGCAAGCATACTTCCACTTGCGATGTAGGAACGCACCTTAAGCATTCGAAAATTAGCTAACTGCGCATTTTCAAAATGCGGCAGCATTAACGCATCTTCGAAATGTACGACCCAAAATGGAAAATGCTGCTTTTAAAACTCAGCATGAACACTACATTAGAATACAATAATGGGTCAGTTACATAAAACTTTATTTTGGCTTTACCTCAAACTTTGACTTTGACAAAAAAGTTCAGTATACGTATTTAAACAAAGCATGGCAAATTGGAGACCTCAAAGTTGAAGCGAGGTTGAAATTTGGCAAACTCTCAAATTTTGCTTGCTTTGACAATCAGATGTTGATGACTTTGCTTCAATTAAAGAACAAAATGTTGGAGAAAATAATAATTAATTCATTTTTTCTCTATTAAATTAATAAATTAACTAAAACACTACGAATGCAAAGAAAAAAATAACGAAAACAAATGTATAATAAAAGAGAAGCATCAAGGCGTTCATTGTAGCATACCTCTGAAGTTGGACGCAAAGTTTTGAGGTAGCAAATGTCAGGCAAGGTTAACAAAGCTTTATGTATTCGACCCTTAAAAGCTTTTAAACGACTTTGTCAAATTTGTATGCAAAGTGGTTTTTATTGAAAGCAATTTCAAATTTTTAACACAAATCACGGCAAGTGATAGCAACGAATAATATTTAACAGCTGTTGGAAATTTACTTATTTCAGCAGAAATTGTTACACATGGCGTATACGTAACCAAGGCGGGGCCTGAAACTTATAAAGAGTGGGCAACAAAAAGAGTCGATATTAAGGTGACCTTAATTTTCGAGCGAAAAAGGAGGACAAATGCACTAAAATCATAAAAATTACTGAGACGATCGAAACTTTGCCGAAAAAGGAGGACAAATTGTCGGCATTAAAACACATCTTTTTTAATATACATAAGGATGTATGTATATTTATTTAACATCGTGAAAAATACGAAAATAATAAATAAATATTGCAGTGTCAACGGGGTCCGACAAATGCGCCAAGTTTGAAGTCTCTAGCTAACCGGGAAGTTACTCAAAGATCGATCGTAAGATCCCCCTGCGCTTTAAAACATTTAAAAGATTTGCAATTATATCGACCAGCGCGTCACCAATTGGAATTTTGATTTTTACAAAATTGTATTGCCAGCGTTCTATCAACTAAATGCCAACTTTCAAGTTCCTATGTTACCAGGAATTTAGTCAAAAGTCGATCGCATGATTCTCAACTTCAAAATAGTTTTCGAAATATCTCGATCCGTGCCCAACTTATCGGAATTTTTTTATGAGGGATTGCATTGTCCACGGGTTCCGACAAATGTGTCAAGTTTCAAGTCAATAGCTTACCGGGAAGTTGCTCAAAAATCGATAGGAAGATTTCCCCTGTGTTTCAAAGGTTTTCAATTATAACGACAATAAGAAAGCGACTTAACATAAAGGTTGTAAAAGGGAGTATAAAGTCGTCAAAAAAGGAGGACAAAATCGTCAAAAAGGAAGATACATTTTTTCGGAGGACAAGCCGCATTTTCGGAGGACAATCATAGGAGGACGGATGGTCACTTTATCGATAAAAAGTAGGTACTAAAGTTAGCGTCAGATTTTTTGACAAATAGGCAGTTGCAAATAGTATGCCCCAATCCTTTTCTACTTCCTCTACAGAAAAAATTACTGCTAATACTAACAAAAAAGTGGTTAGCTCAGTACTTCATCGCTAGCTACTTCCGCTACAAGGTTACATATAGAAGTAAATGTAACGGAAATGGAACGCTCATTATTGCAGTGATCTTTTGAAAGCATCTTTTTCGGTGACGTGAGCAATATTCATAAAAATTGTATGCTTCAATTTCCCTAATTAGACAGCAAGCACATTAAGGATGTAATCAAGTGTTTCACATATGTAGATACCGACCATACGTTAACATGCGTGCTTATGCAAATATACATTTATGTGCTTATGTATTAGACTCCTGCATGATTGGATTCAAACTTTGAGTACAATAGAATACAGTAAATTTGAATTTTCCATTTGAAGAACCAAAAAACTCAGCCTTGAATATTTTATATTTTGAATATTCCAGGGACTTGTAACGCGTTTCGGTTTCGGTTTCTGTTACACAGCTTGTAACGAAACTGAAACAGAAACAAAACCCTAGAAACAAAACCTGTAACGAAACTAAATTAATTTTGTTCCTTGTAACAGAAACCGAAACAGAAACAAAACTCCTTTGTAACAAAAGTCGTAACAAAACTCCGAAACGGTTCCAGCAGAAACAAAACCTGTAACGAAACTAAATTAATTTTGTTCCTTGTAACAGAAACAAAATTATTAGTTTTGTTCCTTGTAACAAAACCCGTAACGAAACTAAATTAATTTTGTTCCTTGTAACAGAAACCGAAACAGAAACAAAATTAATTTTGTTTCTCAGTAGCAAAACTATATTTGCAGTACATTAGGATGGATTTATTATTTTCTGGTATATAATATACATGTATATGTCTGTTGCAACCAACTAAAGTAACTTCAGTCGACCTCTGAAACCTCGTGTGGTACATTTAACTTCTTGGTGTCTACTATACTGGCGGGTAAGTACCACAATGGAACTTCGGTAAGAAAATCCGGGTCCTTGGCACAAACAAATGGAGTATCACACTTTAAGATCCGACAATAAATGCTGAAGATATGAAGAAAAATATTACTGCGCGACTATAGGGTTGTCTTTTTTTATTTTTTATTTTTAAAGGATATATAAAAACGCTTCATACATATGCATAGGGCAACGGATTGTGAAAAAATTAACATTAATAGTTATCAACAAATATTTCATTTTCTAATAATAATTCATTCAAACTACTTTGTAGTGCATCATCATCATTTTAATAGATGTCGAAGGAGGATGCTTTTGCGGGTGTAACATAGTTTTGTATGGATAATGGGATATTGGGCAGATATATATATCGTCGTTCGGCGCGCAATACCGTATGTGCAAAAAGCAATACCGCGTATTTGATGGAAGCCAAATTGTGTAGGAGGATATAAGAATTTACAAAAGAAAAACACTCAAACTGCAAAACATAGCTTTTCTAAAATACGCGGTATTGAACAGCTCTATTTTAAAGAAAATAGGTTCCATAAAAGGTGTTTTATTTATTTATTTGTGTTTTTGTAGCTAAAAACGGAGGAATTTTAACGTTAATACATTAAGACCGATGAGTCCCAGCAGGGTAACGAAATCTCGCTTTTGGACATTTTGGTATATACGCCTTTTTTTTTTTTGCAAATACGCGGTATTTCGGTCCGAGCGACGATATATATTATATATATAAATACTATAGGTCCATCCTAATGTAGTGCAAATAGTATTATAAGAATGTTTAGAGTTATGCTACTGAGAAACAACATTAATTTAGTTTCGTTACAGGTTTTGTTTCTGCTGGAACCGTTTCGGAGTTTTGTTACGACTTTTGTTACAAAGGAGTTTTGTTTCTGTTTCGGTTTCTGTTACAAGGAACAAAATTAATTTAGTTTCGTTACAGATTTTGTTTCTGCTGAAACCGTTACAATCATTTCGTTTCGAATTTAGTTTCTATCCTTTAAAGTTTCTTGGAACAGAAACGCCAGAAACGCGAGTTTCGTTTCGGTACGAGTTTTGTTACAAGTCTCTGGAATATTCACTTTGCCTAAAATTTTCAAAATTAAAAAAAAAGAATATGAATGAATGAATGAAAATAATTTTATTCATTCTGATTCAAAATAAATATATTGGCTACACAGCCTACAATTTCATATATTTTTTTTATAAAGGTGTAGATTATTACTAAAATTGGCTTTATACAACATAAATGGGTGTATTTTATTTGTAATTGTAGAGTTTTGAGTTTTGTAAGGGTTAGAAATACATCTGGCTAAAAGTTCTTGGTTAAGTTGGCTGCAATAAATACCACTGGTTTTGGTTTTCAATCCTGAAATATTTCAGAAAAATTCTTGAAAAAAACCCTAGTAAAAGTATTTATTATAATATGTATACAAATATGGGAATATACAAATATGGATATCGTCGGTGATTATGCAAAACCACTCATCGGGCATCTAAGAGACCGCGTAAACGACGTTTGCGATAAACACTTTTATAGCCCTTGCAATTAAGACTTGTTCCTTTATTCTCAAGAAAACTACATTTGCGTTGAAAAATCATTAAAAGAATCGATCTTGATGGGAGTTGTCTTAAAATTTTATAATTTGTAGCTGCAAAACCGCCAAACTTAAATATCGCATACTACTAATGGCGGCGATATACCAACAGGTTATCATAACCTCTAACGAGATTTTTAGCCGAGCTTCTCTTTCCAACTTGTGGTGTGTTGCTTTTTGAGTTTTCCTACAAGTTGGCGAGACCTACAATTTTTTGCCGACTCCGAACGCCACTTGCAAAGCAAATGAATTTTTTGCTGAGAAGCTTCTCATGGCAGAAATACACTCGGATAGTTTGCCAAACTAAATTCTAAATAATTTTTGATGTTACTTTTGCCGGCCGCCAACGCATACACCGTTTTGAAAATGCGTCGCTTTGCAGAATCACGGACGATATGTTTTTTTAACAGAAAAATTAACACCTTTTGTACAGACTGGACTTAAGTCCATTTTGAAGATAATGTATGAAATGCCCATGTAGCGTTCAAATTTACAATCCAACATTCAATTCTACAAACTTTCAAAGAAATGATTGTTGGGATATCTTCATGGATTTAAAAAAAATGTCAAAATATGAATTCAATTTCGTTTGAAATATTTTGAATATTCAAAGTAGACATTTATTTCAAACAGCCCAAGGCGAATTCATTACAGGTGGCATCCTCCCACCATATGGTTTCTTCTTCTTCCTTGAAAATCAAATCGTAGCTGTCGAATTGCTTATGTTGTTGCTTTGTCTGACATTTACAGCTACAAGGAGTGTGTGCGTGCGTGTAGATCTGAATTCGCTCGAACACACCTGTATGAATTCGCCTCGAAACAGCCAGATATTCAAATTCAAAGCAAAGCAAAGCCAATTCAATTCAATTCAAATTCAATATGAATGATTCATTTGCCGTTTTGGATGGAGTCATGCATAGGTCTATTATGTATACAGTTGAGGAACCTACTAATTAGATCGTTTGCCTACAAGTGTGTGCAAATCACATTTACCAAGTGAGTTTCGTTCAAATATGCAGGTGTTTGCTGATTGCCCAACTTTCGCTTTTGCCAAAGTGTGTGCTAAGTCTGAGTTTTCTGCGCAATTAATTTTATGTGAATGTAGGTACGTTATGATGTGGAAAAAATGATAATAATGTAGAAACGTTTTCAAATATTTTGATGTAATTTTTAAATGCGTGTGAATAGATGCCCACACATAAAATTGGCTTAATTTTTCCTTTCAACATATCTAATATCTTTAAACGAGTTAATCTTGTATATTTGTATGTTCGGACTATGTCGAGAACCGCTTGACCGATTGGGATGAAATTTGGCACAAAGATAGTATGATGGATTCTAAGACTACCCACTTTAGGGTTGCCACTTGGGCGGTTTACAGGGTTGCCACCTATCCCTTTTTTTTAATTATGGAGCAAGATATGCCAATATGGGTATCATATGAAAGGTATTTTCGGCGAGATACCAACTAAAATATTTTCAAGTAGGGTTGCCACCTTACCACAATATATTTCTATATCCGGTACTATCTCGAGAACCGCTTGACCGATTTGGATGAAATTTGGTATGTAGATAGTATGATTGATTCTAAGACTATCAATTTGGGGGTTGACACGTCATCATTTGGGATAATTTTTGGGTTATTTTGGGAACATCTGAGGGACTATTCAAGGATTATTTTGGGATCATTTTTGGATAATTTTGTGGTAATTTTCGAATCGTTTAGGGTACATTTAAGGGTGTTTTTGGGGTAATTTGTGAATTATTTTTGGACCAATTTGGGATCATTTTAGGGTCATTTTGGGATCATTTTAGGGTCATTTTGGGATCATTTTTGGGTAGTTTTGGGTCTCAAAGTAAAGGTATTGTCGCCGACATACCAGCTAAAATATTTTCAAGTAGGGTTGCCCAGGGTTACCATTTTACCGTATTGTAATTGTATTTTGTATTTTGGGATCATATTTGGATATTTTAGGATTATTTTGAGAACATCACTTTGGGATAATTTTGGGGCTTGCTTGAGATCATTTTGGGTTCAATTTCGGATTAATTTGGTACAATTTTGGGTAATTTTCGGTTCATTTTGGAGCCATTTTTGGATAATTTTTGTATCATTTTGGGATAATTTTTGGGTTACTTTGGGTCTTTTTGGGGTGGTTTTGGGATTATTTTAGGATATATTTGGGATCATTTTGGTGTATTTTTTGGATCGTTTAGTGTGCATTTAAGGGTATTTTTGGGGTAATTTGGGAATTATTTTTGGACCAATTTGGAATAATTTTAGGTTCATTTTCGGATCATTTTTGGGTCGTTTTGGGTTCAATTTCGGAACATTTTGGGAACATTTAAGGGTCTTTTAGGGATAATTTTAGGATTATTTTTCGATTATTTTAGGGTCATTTTGGGATCATTTTGGGTAAGTAAATTTAGCGCTAAATTGATAGCACCGAGCAAGCTCGGTCACCCAGGTACTTTTTATATTAAAACGAAAAATTTATTTGAATAGTACTGCACTAAACCGTAACAAAAATTAAAAATTTAAGGTTATGTTCGTGTATCGTGAAAGAAATTGAAGAGAAAGTTAATTGAGAGAGGCAAATGACATTTAATTTTAAATCCAGGTAACAACTACTTTGTTTATTGGTCCATTTTCTGTTATTTTTCCAATTTCAAGCATCAATTAAAAACAGGTCACACGCCGACTAAAATAAGAGCGCTCAGTGTAGCGTTTTTTCGCCAACGTCAGGCAACACGCTACATACCAGAGATTTGCTTTCGTCAAAAATTACATAGTTGAATTTAGTCAAGAACTATACAAATTAGTCCAAATTTGTGCATTAGCAGAGCTGAGTAGTAAGCATTACTTTAGGAATTAAATTACTCCCAATTCCCCATTACATGTAATTGAGAAAAGTAATCAATTTCTTTTCTTTTCATGAAAGGAATTGATTACCGTTTTCAATTACTGAGGAATGTAATTGTAATGGAATTGAATCGTTTTTTAACTTAAATCAAAGTAAACGTTTAGAGCGGAGACTTTTACTGTTTTCAATTTAGAATTCTATTAGCAAAAAATTAAAATTAAAATAAAATTACATAAGGGCTTAGGGCCGCTTGCATAAAAGCCGATAACGGCTACTTAATCGGAGTTTTTATGCAAGCGGCCCTTAGAACATATCAGAACGAGGTGCCCTATAATTATGATAAGGAGTGTGCTTTGCCGTGAAGTTTTGACAAGACAGCTATTTCACGTCAAACTCGATGTTAGTACCTAGCTCGGTTTGATCTTATTTTCTAGCGCCGGCTACGCGATTCAGACCCGGTAATCGCGCTGGAACAATATATTACAAGAGTGTACAACTGTTGGCGTGTGCCGAAGACATCGACATCATTGGCCTCGACAACCGCGTCATAACTTCTGCGTACTCCAAATTAGAAAAAGGAGCGGAAAAATGGTATCAAGCAAAGAGTCAGCGCATTCGCGTCTTGGCAACCACGCCACTTTTGGCAGCAATAATTTCAGGATAGTAAGGGTCTTTGTATACCTGGGAAGCAGCATTAATACCAACAACAATGTAAGCCTGGAAATCCATCGAAGGATAACTCTTGCAAACAAATGCTACTTTGGGGTGAGTAGGCAATTGAGAAGTAAAGTCCTCTCTCGACGAACCATAACAATACTCTATAAGTCACTTATCGTACCCGTCCTGCTATATGGTGCAGAAGCATGAACACTCACAGCATCTGACTAGGCGGCTTTGGGAGTATTCGAGAGAAAAATTCTTCGAAAGATTTATGGGCGACGGCAATTTAGAGAATTTTGGCCAAAGCAGGCTGTTTTTAAATGGCGGAATTAAAGAAAATTCCCGAGTTTTGAGGTGTCTGGGACAAAGTCTTAAAGTTCTTCTGAAAGTGCGAAAAAATTGGGTATTTAAAAACCGCCTTAGTTGGCCAAAATTCGTTAAATTGTTAGCACGGAACAAATTTCCATTGGAAGATCCACGAACTTGGGGTGTATGGCTTATATCTCGAAAACGGTTCACCGTATGAAAAATTTGTTGAAACAAAATTTGTAAAGATTTTTTTATTCTACAACTAGCGGACCCTCACCCACTTCGCTGGGTGAAAGAAAAAGAGAAATTAATTTTGTTCTTTGTTATACCCAGCTGTACTTGTACACAGGGTATTATAACTTTGTTAGGATAACGGTTGGTTGTACAGGTATAAAGGAATCGAGATAGATATAGACTTCCATATATCAATATGATCAGGATCGAAAAAAAATTTGATTGAGCCATGTCCGTCCGTCTGTCCGTCCGTCCGTCTGTCCGTTAACACGATAACTTGAGCAAATAATGAGATATCTTCACCAAATTTGGCATGCGTACTTATTTGGGTTCAGAATAGATTGCTATTGAAAATGGGTAAAATCGGACCATAACCACGCCCCTTTTTCGATATCGAAAATTTCGAAAAACGTATAAAATGGGTTAATTCAATATTAGAAGCAGCTACAATGATAAAATTTGCAATATGTATTGATTTAGATGTTCTAAGGCCGATTTTATAAAAATTTTTGAAAAGGGGGCGTGGTACCGCCCACGTATATTTGAAGAAATTTTAAAATTTTGACTCTTAATAACTTCAGAACAGTTTATGCTAGTATAACGAAATTTCGTAGAGGACATACTATTGTTGTGGTAAATTCAGCTATAGAAAATAAACGAAATCGCTTCGCGACCACGCCTACTTTTTCATAAAAGTTATATTGAAAGGAGGTGGAAATATTGAAAAGTCCATATCTAATTAACTGATTTCGCTATAATAATATAATTTGGTACATACATCAACTTTCATATTCTTTACATAATTTTTTCAAAATTTTGGAAAGTGGGCGTGGCACCGCCCACTTATGAGTCAAGCAATTTTTAAATTCGACTGCTAACAACTTCAGAACGGTGTGAGATAGATTTACGAAACTAGGTACCAGGCATGTTATGTTTATGTAGAGTACTACCACAGAAAATTAGAAAAATCGGTGAACGATCACGCCCACTTTATGTGCACAGCTGGGTATGTAATGTTCGGTTTCACCCGAACTTAGACTTCCTTACTTGTTTTTTTCTTGTTTTTTCTTTTAATTCATGTTCGGCCATTAATTTGTGACTTATTCTAATAACAATTTTTTATTTATTTTAGTGACTTACTCTAATTATTGTAAACTAACAACTTATACTAAAGCCTTCTGATACACAACATTTTTGGTTTTATTTTCATGTGGTGTATAAATATACAGTAACGATGGTTTCCCTACTTATATCTCTATTCTAATTTTCAGCCCCCTACCTTAACCCCATTTAGAGACATTCAACCTCAAGAAATCAAGTTTGCGTGGGAGGTGCCACACCCCCTTTTCACATAACCCCTACTTACGGTTTTGATATTCTATAGCTCTATAGCGATTTCCAGGTCCTTACCTTAGACCCTTTCACAGATATTCTGCTTGAAAAATTTAGTTTGTATAGGAGGTCCCACGCCTCCTTTTATGATAACCCCCTTTTTTAGTATATACCTTCTTCACATTTGTCCTTCAATGTGGCAAAGTTTGGTTCAAATCGGTTTAGCCATTCTTCGTAAAGTTCATTACATCGCGAAAAACGGCTAAATTTTTATATATATAGAAGAATATTGATAACACTATCCCACAAACTTACAAAAATTTCATATCCTCGACATGGGATACATAATTCCTATGTAGAATTTCCTGCTGATTTCAAATATGTAAACATTTGAATTAAAGGTAGAACAGTTTTCGAAATATTTTGAAATTTAAGCTTTTGAGATTAAAAACAAGTAGGTTCACTAATCTGTCAAAATCTCCGCCAATAACATCTCGATTTGTATGGTATTTCGTTTAATTTTGATTGGATGAAATACCCTTTCCACCGAATTAAAAATCATTAAAATGTCCCTCCGCGTAGATCTTATCAAATGAGCCTGCATCTCCTCTAGGTCCGTGGATGATTCCGGAAAGGGAGCCGCCAGCAGGCCCCTTTCTTCCTCAGTAGCGTGAACTCTCCGTTAGGGAGCCTTAACGCCATCCTGGTGTCTCCTTGCTCCTTGGCCATGGCTTTGTGAAGCCTAGCGGGCTCTGGTGTGGATGTTATTTTCTCACAGGTCTTGAAACTGCTTCTCTTGGATCTCCTTATTTCTTTGTTATACTCTGTTAAACGGGTTTTGTACTCCTCCCAGTGGCAGGTGCGCCTAGCTCTTTCCGCACTTTGCTCCGCAGATCCTAGAGCTTCTTCGACCAACACGGGGTTTTCGATTTAGCACCCCTGGATTCTGGACAGCTGGAGTTGAAGGCTTCAAGCATTATGCTGTTGAGGTTATTCGCCCTGCCCTCCAGCTCCAAACCACTTGTTCCCATGTTTCTCCTACCCAGACTAGGGAGCTTTTCCTCAATAACATGTCTAAAAACTTCCCAGTTGCAAAGCCAAGTTTTGCTGTAAAATCTAGAATTTCTCCTTATCAACATGGATTTGTTGTCGGCAGATCAACTGTCTCTAATCTAGCGGTCTTTAGTGAATACTGTGTTGAGTCATTTTCTGCACATTTTCATACATACATATCTATCTCTAAAAACTATAAACGAGCTAAACTTGTATATTTATAGGTCCGGTACTATCTCGAGAACCGCTTGACCGAATGGGATGGAATTTGCCACCTATTTCATTTTTTTTATTTATGGAGCTAGATATGCCAATATGGGTATCAAATGAAAGGTATTTTCGGTGACATACCAACTAAAATATTTTCAAGTAGGGTTGTTACCTAGGGTTGCCACCTACCGGAGTATATTTGTAGGTCGGGTACTATCTCGAGAATCGCTTGACCGAATGAGAAGAAATTTGGCACATAGATATTATGATTGATTCTAACACTATATACTTTGGGGATGACACTAAGGGTGGTTTACAGGGTTTCCACCTATTTAAATTTTTTTTAAATTATGGAGCTAGGTATGCCAATATGGATATCAAGGTATTTTCACTGACATACCAACTAATATATTTTCACCTAGGGGTGCCACCGTACCGGAGTATATTTGTATATTTGTAGGTCCGGTAGTATCTCGAGAATCGCTTGACTGAATGGGATAAAATTTGGCACATAGATAGAATGATTGATTCTAAGACTTTACACTTTGCGGTTGCCACTAAGGGTGGTTTACAGGGTTGCCACCTATTTAGTTTTTTTTATGTATGGAGCTAGATATGGTAATATGGGTATCAAATGAAAGTTATTTTCGCTGACATACCAACTAATATATTTTCAAGTAGGGTTGTCACCTAGGGTTGCCACCTTATCGGAGTATTTTTGTATATTTGTAGGTGGGATGAAATTTGGCATATAGATAGAATGATTGATTTTAAGACTATACACTTTGGGGTTGCCACTTGGAGTGGTTTACAGGGTTGCCACCAATTTAATTTTTTTTATTTATGGAGCTAGATATGCCAATAGGGGTATCAAATGCAATAGGGGTATTTTCGCTGGCATACCAACTAAAATATTTTCAAGTAGGGTTGTCCGCAAAAAGTCCATTACGGCTACGTAAGTAAATTACAAAATTTTAATAATTCGCCCACCTATAAAAGACAGTGTAACACATCTTCGCAAGTTTCCCACCTATTTGATATTTTTTGGAAATCTATGTGGAAAGCTTATAGTGTTGGTAAGTAAAGTTAGCACTAAATTGATAGCACCGAGCAAGCTCGGTCACCCAGGTACTTTGCAAATAAAGCAATATTATGGATTTTTTTTTTCGTATAATGCATTATCAGCGAAACCTGAACGATGGTGAAAATTTCAAAACCCCAGGTCAACGGAAAGTTAATTCAAAATCCAAAGCAAAACCTCTGGAAATGAAATTTTTCAAATATCTCTACCCATGCGCCACCTATCGGAATTATTTTTTTGTTATAGTGCGTTGGTTAGTTGAAAAACGAATTAATCGCACCGAAAACAGACCTTCTTAAATAGAGCGATTCACGCACCACCTAACGGGTCCAATTTTTTTTGGAACATTTGTACATTGATTAAATAATACACACGCTAAATATCAGCCAAATCGGACCATTATTGCGATTTTTGAAAATATAGCGACCCACGCGCCACCTATCGGATTTTTTTTGACCTAATATTGCATTTTCATCGGCGATCCCGCTAACCCCACCAACTACCGCGGAATCAGTCTTCTTAATATCGCATATAAGGTTCTTTCTAGCGTATTGTGTGAAAGACTGAAGCCCATCGTAGACGAACTGATTGGACCTTATCAGTGTGGCTTTAGACCTGGTAAGTCTACCATCGACCAGATTTTCACGATACGCCAAATCCTGGAGAAGACCCATGATAAAAGAATCGACACTCACCATCTCTTTGTCGATTTTAAAGCCGCTTTTAACAGTGCAAAAAGGAGTTGCCTGTATGCCGCCATGTCTGAATTTAACATCACTGCAAAGCTTATACGGCTTTGCCAAAAGACGTTGAGCAAAACCAACAGCTCCGTCAGAATCGGGAAGGACCTCTCTGAGCCATTTGAAACCAAGCGAGGCTTCAGACAGGGCGACTTCCTTTCGCGCGATTTCTTTAACCTAATGCTGGAGAAGATAATTCGAGCAGCAGAGCTAAACCGCAATGGCGCAATCTTTTACAAGAGCGTGCAATTGCTGGCGTATGCCGATGATATTGATATCATAGGCCTTAACAACCGCGCCGTAAGCGCTGCTTTCTCTGGGTTGGATAAGGAAACGAAAAAAGTGGGTCTTGCGGTGAACGAGGACAAGACGAAGTATCTGCTGTCATCAAAGAAAGAATCGGCGCACCTGCCCCTTGGCAGCCAAGTCACCGTTGATAGCTACAAGTTTGAAACGGTGAGAGACTTCGTCTATTTGGGAACCAGCATTAACACCGAAAATAATATCAGTCTAGAAATCCAACGGAGAATCGCCCTTGTCAGCAAGTGTTACTTTGGACTAAGTAGGCAATTGAGACGTAAAGTCCTCTCTCGACAAACAAAGATCACGCTCTATAAGTCTCTCATCATACCAGTCCTGATGTACGGCTCGGAATCATGGACAGTGTCAAGAGAAGAAGACAGGCCCTTGGAGTATTTGAGAGAAAAGCTCTCCGGAAGATTTATGATCCTTCCCGTGATGCCAACGGCGAGTATCGAAGGAAATTTAACGATGAGCTGTACGAGCTTTACGCAGACCTGACCATAGTTCAGCGGATTAAAGCCTAAAGGCTCCGCTGGCTGGGTCATGTTATGCGAATGGACAAAGAAGCACCAGCACAGAAAGTTTTATTATCGACACCCGAATTCGGCAGCAGAGGAAGGGGGAGACCTCGACTGAGAAGGAAACAACAGGTGGAGGATGACTTGAACTCCCTTGGGGTTTCCAATTGGCGTCAGTTATCGCTAAAATGGAATGACTGGCGTGCTTAAGCGTCATTATGACGCAAGCCAAGATTAGATTAGATTGCATTTTCATCGCGACCTGAACTGTGGTGAAAATTTCAAGACCCTAGTACAACAGGAAGTTGGTTCAAAATCGAATTCAAAAATCCGACTACAAGATCGACGAAAGCGACCTAATCAAAACATTTTAAAAGGGCCTTTTCACTAAATCTCTTATAACGTTGTCATTTTTCTACCGATTATAATCCGAAAAGTGTCAAAATGGCCACAGACAGACTTACAGCTGGGTATCTCGAATTCTGATATTCCTACAAAATTTAGGCTAATTTGACTGCGCTAATATCACTACATACTACGAGGTGACTGGAAATTGTCTTTTTTCTCATAAATCTGCTAAGAGCTCTGAATCGAAACATCTGTTTGAAAACCAACAACAACAAAACCAATACATTGCGCATTTTATGGTTACAGAAAATTTTTAATGCCGCGAAACACGAGGTTCTATTTGACATGAAGAACTGGAGATTTTTCGAATAATACGAAAATTGCGTTTTTTCACATTGTGAAAACCGATAACTTAGCGAAATCTCAAAACCTATAGTCAAACCTATTTTGAAATTTTGAACAGATTAATATACATAATTATGGACTCAAGTGTACGTAAACAATTTATTTGTGTTTGAAACTATCATAATATTGCCTCGTTAATTAAGGCCAGCATTCAAATGATTTTATACAGCTCAAAGGTACAATCATGAGCCTATTATGTTCATGTTGCTATTGAATTTTGTGATTAGGAGTGTTCTAAGTGTTTGAATCTTTAATTGGGACTATACACATGTCCAAATATTATTCATTAAGCAACAAATAATTTCCGTTGGCGCGTTTGACTTCGTTAAAAAACCTTTTTTCGCTTACGGTTTTTTGATTTTGAAATTTTTTATCTATCAGGGTTCAGAGAAGCTCACTCCGATTCACTCGAATTCAAAAACATGAACATTAAAAAAGAAATTTCATTCGCGTTCGTGAATAGCAACGCATCAAAAAATCCACATCGTTCACGTTCATGAATGCATTCTCGAATCTATGTAGGAACGGCCTTCGTGTCGTTCATCTTCATAAACATACAATACATTCTGTTATATCTCTACAAACTATTACGACAGAACTTCCCGTTGGGAATAATTCGGGTGGGTCGATAGATATTGACTCTATCAAAATTTGGTAGAGGATTTCGATAAACTCGATGAAGTATGTATTGACCCTCCCGAATTATTCCTAATGGGAAGCTCCGTCAGAATAGCTGATAGACGCCGCAACTACATATATAGTGTGTATCGACGTACCATGCGTTAATTAACACTTTCAAAATAAATAAAACTTAACTTTTTTTTACAAAAACAAACACTTTCGACTTGTGTCAGTTTATGTACACGTTTTAGATAAACAGAAAGCGTGCTAGAGCTTAAATGAACAAAGTATTTATAATAAGCAAGGTATAGAACCGATTAAAGTAACGTTCCGGGTTCGGTTTCGGTTTTGTAACGTGTTTCGGTTTCGTTCGTCAACACTTATTTCACTTTTGTTTACGGTTGCGTTCCGGTTTCGGTTTCCAAATGAAAATATGAACACAAAATAATTTTACTAGGTAGATATGATAGATATGAAGTGATGTGATGATGTGAAACGAAATACCGACAGCACTACTAGAATTTGAACTCGGAGTAAAAAATGATTAAGGTAAGAATTGTGGAGGCTTCCAAGCCATGAACAACGGTGTATGGCTCAGTAAAATCGGACTTAAAATGGCGACGTAGTATCAAAAAAAGTAAATAGCCCTTCGGAGGGGCGTGGCAAAAAAAAAATTTTTTTGGGATCGCCTTCAAAATATCTTTAATCCTAGGGGTGGACTGGAAAACCCTTTTTTTCGTATGGGGAACGATCCGGGCTATTGTACATACATACATAGCTTCAAAAAACATTTTAAATAGGTCTGAGTCTCCATGACTTATTTCCAGCGACCATGATGGATTTTCTCGAATATAATATATGTTATTTACGCTATGTATGGGAGAAATTTCCGCAAAATAAATTCTTAAAACTAACTCTACTATTTCTATTAGAATAATATTTGAATGGCGGCGCTTTCTGAGACAAGCAACTAAACAACTTTTTTGTCGGATCTCGTAAATTTTTTTCTTTCCGAATTGTTTTTTTAGTGAGGTTAAAACGTGTGTTTTGTAACCTCGACAATCTTCCACGAAAATACGTTTTGTAAAAGAAAATGTGTGCTCAATAACAGAAGAAAGACATTAAATGTTAAAAACCTTTTTAGAACCGGTTTCGGCTTTTGAAACGGTTTCGCTTTTGTTTTTTTTTTTCAGATAAAATAACGGTTTCGGCTTTGGTTTCAGTCCTTGATAAGAAGTACAATAAGACATCTCAGTAATATAAGAATGAGTGGAATACAAGTTTGAAATTATTCGCAGCTCAAGCTTCTACAGCTCAGTATCTATTCAAACTAATCCAGCAAAACTTTTCAACTATCTCAACATGAAATTTGTTACCTGTTTCTTAATTTTGGTCGTAAGCCTCTATTTGTGTCAGGCTCAACTATGTCCCAATGATCCAGAATTCGCGAACCCAGTTCTTCCAGCCAAATTTTTTTGCAATAAACCCACTAATGCGGGTACCTCTGGTGGCAAAAACTGTAATGCTGGTGACAGATGGACATACGATGCCTTATCAAATATGTGCACGAAATTCCATTATTTGGGTTGTGGTGGTACTTTAAATCGTTTCTGCAGCGAAGCTGCTTGCAGGAAAAAATGTGTAATAGTAGGGTAAAGGAAAATTCAATAACAAATATGTATGTATATATGTATGAAATATATGTTTATTAATAAAATTTGCAAGAAACCAAAAAAAATCTCTTCTTAATTTCCCAAATTCAGACAAGAAAACACATTTGACAAAATTCACAAATTTTTCTCGGAAGTGAATTGCAGAACCTGCTTGATTAATTTAAAATAAAACAAAATAAAATAAATATTTTCAGCGACCTTGGTCAATAACCTATACTATAATAAAACTCTAGAAATGTCGTGTCTGTACATTGAAAATTTCTTAAAAAAAAAAAAAAAAAATGACTGGGGATGACTTGGGGGAATATTATAGTCCAAATGAACCGTTTTTAGAATTATTGTCTGTCTGTTTGGATGTAAGGATCTCGGAAACTAAGATACGGATTTAAATGAGACTTTTTCTGGTGGACAGCTTGAAGCTTAGAAGGAGCCCTAAACTTTGTTTTATCAAAATCGCCCAATAAAAAAAAGATATAGGAGCGTTTCTTTTTCAAGTGATCCAAATTTCAAACGCCATGCTACGGATTTTGTTCAAATTCGATGTGCACGTAGGGACTTTAAATTGGTTTGACACGTATTTTTTGTTTTACCATTTTTTCGATTTTCTTCGTAGATATGATCTGTCAAAGTTTGGAATTTTTCTTGAAGTAATGAAAACATGTACCTACTAAATCCATCAAATTTAATTCGGGCACTTATATACATACGTATACGTGGTGAAAAATTGTGTCAATTTAAAATATATTATACTAGCGGACCCTCACCCGCTTCGCTGGGTGAAAGAAAAATAGAAATGATGTTTTTTTCTCCACACAACTGAAGTGTTTGACTTTGAGCCTTATTGATTTTAATAGTAAAAGCAAGGCGAATGGGAAATTGAATTCGCTTACATTCAAAAGGCAAATCTGTTGGAATCATTGGAATACGCGGAATCACAACATCTTCACGCCTTTTGATATCATATAGAGAATGCTTTTGATATCATATAGGTCTATACCAATTTTCAGGTCCCTACCTTGAACCCTTTCACAGATATTCTGCTTGAAATATTTAGTTTGTATGGGAGGTGCCACGCCCCTTTTTCTGATTACCTCCTTTTTTATGTGTGAGAATACCTTTGATATCATATAGGTCTATACCAATTTTCAGGTCCCTACCTTGAACCCTTTCACAGATATTCTGCTTGAAAAATTTCTGATAACCCGCTTTTTTATGTGTGAGAATGCTTTTGATATCATATAGGTCTATACCAATTTTCAGGTCCCTACCTTGAACCCTTTCACAGATATTCTGCTTGAAATATTTAGTTTGTATGGGAGGTGCCACGCCCCCTTTTCTGATAACCTCCTTTTTTATGTGTGAGAATGATTTTAATATCATATAGGTCTATACCAATTTTCAGGTTCCTACCTTGAACCCGTTCACAGATATTCTGCTTGAAAAATTTAGTTTATATGGGAGGTGCCACGCCCTCTTTTCTGATAACCCCCCTTTTTATGTGTGAGAATGCTTTTGATATCATATAGGTCTATACCAATTGTCAGGTCCCTACCTTGAACCCTTTCACAGATATTCTGCTTGAAATATTTAGTTTGTATGGGAGGTGCCACGCCCCCTTTTCTGATAACCTCCTTTTTTATGTGTGAGAATGATTTTGATATCATATAGGTCTATACCATTTTTCAGGTTCCTACCTTGAACCCGTTCACAGATATTCTGCTTGAAAAATTTAGTTTATATGGGAGGTGCCACGCCCTCTTTTCTGATAACCCCCCTTTTTATGTGTGAGAATGCTTTTGATATCATATAGGTCTATACCAATTGTCAGGTCCCTACCTTGAACCCTTTCACAGATATTCTGCTTGAAATATTTAGTTTGTATGGGAGGTGCCACGCCCCCTTTTCTGATAACCTCCTTTTTTATGTGTGAGAATGATTTTGATATCATATAGGTCTATACCAATTTTCAGGTCCCTACCTTGAACCCTTTCACAGATATTCTGCTTGAAAAATTTAGTTTGTATGGGAGGTGCCACGCCCCCTTTTCTGATAACCCGCTTTTTTATGTGTGAGAATGCTTTTAATATCATATAGGTCTATACCAATTGTCAGGTCCCTACCTTGAACCCTTTCACAGATATTCTGCTTGAAATATTTAGTTTGTATGGGAGGTGCCACGCCCCCTTTTCTGATAACCTCCTTTTTTATGTGTGAGAATGATTTTGATATCATATAGGTCTATACCAATTTTCAGGTCCCTACCTTGAACCCGTTCACAGATATTCTGCTTGAAAAATTTAGTTTATATGGGAGGTGCCACGCCCTCTTTTCTGATAACCCCCCCTTTTTATGTGTGAGAATGCTTTTGATATCATATAGGTCTATACCAATTGTCAGGTCCCTACCTTGAACCCTTTCACAGATATTCTGATTGAAAAATTTAGTTTGTGTGGGAGGTGCCACGCTCCCTTTTCTGATAACCCCCTTTTTTAGTTATAAACCTCCTCCGCATGTGTCTCTTAAAAGTGGTAAAGTTTGGTTAAAATCGGTTCAGCCATTCTCCGTAAAGTTCATTACAACGCGAAAAACCGCTATTTTTATATATATATAGAAGATAGAAGAAGAAGAGAAGAAGGTATCTTAAATATTTAATGTAAGCAACTGGAAGTTCTGCGCGAAATTATTTCCGGTAGAATGGAGATCGATGAAAAAGTTTCGCAAAGATTTTTGGGTAAGTAATTTGTGCAAATTATAGTGTTGTTTCCAAATTTGGTAAAATTTCCTGCTGAAACAGTTCCAAAAATATCAGGTGTTGGACGGAAGGCCCCTTATCTGTTTTGCACATAAATACCATGGAAACGCGTCTCTTTATACCTATCCCGAAATTTTTTGGACGTGTTTTAGCCATTTTGCAATTGCTTGTGTAATTTAGAGAGTTTTTAATGACACACATTTTTTTTCATTTTCAGATTGTGGCTGAGATGCTGAAAGCTTGTGCCTTTTTTCCAACCACAATGATTGGACTTACATATACATATGTATATAAAGAAAAAATTTGTTAATAAACTATACGAGGTTTTAAATTGACATGATAGCTCGTATTAATTTAACAATAAAAATCCTGTTAAATTGACATGATGGATCGTGTTAATTTAACATTAAAATCCTGTTAAATCAACATGATAGATCGTGTAAACTTGACAATAAAAAAACTGTTAAATTAACATGATATGTCGTGTTAATTTAACATTAAAATCCTGTTAAATCAACATGATAGATCGTGTAAACTTGACAATAAAAAAACTGTTAAATTAACATGATATATCGTGTTGATGAATTATACAAATATGTATTATATTCTTTTATTTAAGTTATTACTAAATATGTTAAGCGTTTCGAAATAAAACTTATTTAAAAAACCAAAAACGAGGTGTTTTATTGTTAGCAATATATCGTGTTAATTTAACAGTAATAGCTTGTTGAATTAACATGATAGATCGCGTTAATTTAACAGTAAAAACTTGCTGAATTAACATAATAGATCGTGTTAATTTAACAATAAAACCTGTTAAATAACATGATAGATCATATTAATTTAACAGGATGTAAAGAGTTATTTCAACATAGTATAGTGTTAATTTAACATTGCAGATCGTGTTAAGTTAACATGTAATAGTGTTAATTTAACGAGAAAAATAATGTTGTATCAACAGGAAATCATGTTGAGTCAAACCTTTGTGATCATGTTAAATTCACACTGTTCCTTCATGTTGATCTAACATGTAGGAACAGTAAAAAAGTAGCTTCATGTTAAAACAACATGTGCGATAGTGTT
Organism: Campiglossa producta; assembly: GCA_964058755.1. Lineage (NCBI taxonomy): Eukaryota > Metazoa > Arthropoda > Insecta > Diptera > Tephritidae > Campiglossa > Campiglossa producta. The sequence goes on along the minus strand of CAXKVI010000004.1, from coordinate 85,965,238 downwards.
GAAAAATAATAACCTGCAAAATTGTTAAAAAAGTGTTGATTCAACATGAAAATGCGTGTAAAAATTGGATAATGCCTAAAACACCAGAGAGAGAGAACAGACGATAGATGCTTTAATCCAATTCCTCTTTCGGAATTTGATACTGAGGTCAAAACGTGTCTTTGTAGCATTGCTCGACAATGTTGTTGTAACGAGGTGTAGCCCTGCCCAAATGTCAGACAGGGTCACCCTGAGTGTATTGCTCTTGGCCGAGCCGATATAAGAAAACGACCCGGGTCGTTTCGGCACGATGGGTATAGCACAAGTACTGGTACCGTTCTCGTAGAACCGGTAATATATGAAACCAGCCGTGTAGGCCATGTAGGTCATTTAGCGTTACCCAGGGTGCACCAACGGGGAGGCGACCTATTCTTACATCCCCTTTCATGAAAGCTTTAAAGGGTTCCCTTTGGTAAAGGAAAATATGTTCCCATAAAAAGAAACAAAATAACGGTTACGATTTCGGTTTCGGTTTTGAAAAATTAATCGGTTTTAATCGGTTACAGTTACGGTTTCGGTTTCAGTCCCTGGTTAAGACCAAAAACAGTTACATATTACGATATCAAATTTAAATTAGTCTGGTGGCGGTCCAGATTTATAACTGTTTCTGGTATTCAATGTTGGTTGTAACTAATTCATAGTATTAGCTCCCAATGTTATAATACAAAAAAAATCTTGTTAAAAAATTTGTGTTACAATTTTCTTTTTTTTTCATACAAAAATATAGAGTTGGTCTTGTAAATATGTATTTTAGTAAAAGTCCGTATGTAAACCGCATTTTTGAAATATATTGATTTTGTAGAGAATTTAATAAGCAATCGAATGCCATAAGTAAGAACTAAAAATGTTGTTAGTAAGATTTTGCAGTTGCAATGTTAAAAATGCAATTTCTATAATAAAATTAAAAAAATGCCAGATGCAAAAAATTGACTAAGTAACGCAAAGCCTGATTCATTAGCTTTGAAATGAGCTCAAGATAAAGTATGTAGCATTAGTACAAGCCGAGATATGTTGGATTGATTAGGTATATGTTCTCATTAGTTTAAAAAAATTCCAAACTTTGACAGATCATATCTCCGAAGAAAATCAAAAAATGACCAAACAAAAAATACGTGTCAAATCAATTTAGAGTCCCGAAATGTAAACCAAATTTGAACAAAATCCGTGGCATGACGACTGAATTTTTACAAACTTTGGATCACTTGAAAAAGAAACGCTCATAGTCATTTTAAGTGAGGTACCTATGAAATTTTTTTTTGTAAATAGATTTATATGAAGAAAAAATTCACTTTGTTTGTCAAAAAAATAACAAAGCGTGCCTCTGAAAAATTTTTGTTTGGTATTTTTTTCAATTTCAGCTAAATCAAAAATCAATTGCATAGGTACAGAGAGAAAAAAAAAAAAACTAATGGCGGCGATATACCAACAGATTATCATAACCTCTAACGAGATTTTTAGCCGAGCTTCTCTTTCCAACTTGTGGTGTGTTGCTTTTGAGTTTTCCTACAAGTTGGCGGGACCTACAGTTTTTTGCCGACTCCGAACGGCACTTGCAAAGCAAATGAATTTTTTGCTGAGAAGCTTCTCATGGCAGAAATACACCCGGAGAGTTTGCCAAACTACTGCCGAGGGGCGACCCCGTTTAGAAAAATTCTTTTTCTAAATAATTTTTGATGTTACTTTTGCCGGGAATCGAACCGCCACGACTTGGTATAGAAGGCCGAACACTTAACCGCTACACCAGAGGCGTACCAAAAAATTTGGGAAATACAATTTTTAAATTTATTCCGCCATTCACTTATCTATACTATAATAAAACTCTAGAAAAGTTGTGTCTGCACATTAGAAATTCCTTCGCAAGAATTACTGAAAGTGACGTAGGGAATGTTATAGAGTTTATCTGAACTACTTATATATTTTTTATCTCATTTTTATCAATGAGGGTGGGTGGGTATCAAAGTAGGAGCAGATGAGGTACTGAGGTTAAGGAGATGGAAAGAGTCAAGTATTTCGGAAAAACTCGACTGGAATTGCCAACAGAGATAGGGGTTTAACCCCTATGCTCGGAACTGGGGAAAAGGTGATGCAGAGGGGGGCAATTTTCACCGCCTAGCACATCGGCATGCTAAATTCTCCAGTTCATTGCATACAAAAGAGATAGAAAACGAACTAGTACAAGAGAACTAGACGTTTTCCCCACAGGGATATTGGTGAAAATCTCTGCTAACGACACGATAAATTGTCGTTATAAAGTTACAGAAATCAATTACTGTGCTTTGTGTTTATTTTATCAAAGTTAAAAAAACTATTTGGAAAGTGTATAACATTTTTTCAAAGACATATGGGTATCATGAACCAATTACTACAGATCACGCATTCCGACAACCGTGTACTTGTAATTTATTTGAGAAAATTATTTTTGTTAAATGATTTCACGATTTTGAAGGATTCAATTTGTTTAACTGATCCACTAAACAATTAATTTCGACTTTTTTCCGAAGTCTTTACGTTGCGTCGAAAGATTTTTCCGAAATCGGAACCAATTTAATTTCGAAGTTGCTAAGATATTTGTATGAGAGGGTTGACGCAACTTCGTTACGAATTTTTCGAAACAAAATCGGTAGTTCAAAATAAAAAAAATTAAAATTTGAAAAGGTTTTGACAGGTATCGAAACGACTCGCATGCATACTTAAGTGCTATCCACTCAGCTACAGAGTGCAATGAAATTCTTCGGGCAATAGTCAATAGCTTTCAATTCATAACTTTTTTTTTTATCTGTACTCCGTTTCTGTAAAAAATCGACAAAATTCTCGATTTTAATGTCGTCACACTCGACTCGATTCCAAATTAAAATTTTTGTCACTTGTTAGTGGGGGTCGGTCATACATTTTAACACGATTGGGGCACTCTAAATGGGTAAACTTAGGAATTTTTCAAACTTTGGCGCTCAAAGTCAAAAGTACAAAGTCGGGACATAAGAATTGGTTTTAGAGGTATGCTTCCTTCGGCAAAGTATCTTATTTTGATCCCTAAAACACGATTTTCCTTGCCACTTCGGTGAATTTCAATTCAATTGAAGACAGTGCCCCTGTATGGCGCTTGAGACCAAAAAATTTGATTTTGGATTATGCTGCATATCTTGAAAACTTGAAGTCCTTTCCAAAAAAATAAAACTGGTATAATTAAGTAGTGAATGCCTCTCGATGACACATGCCCAATAAGGTCATTCATTATCAATTAGTGGCAAAAAATGGCGTCAAAACCGAAAAAATTTCAAAAAATTCAGTTTCTCGCGTGAAAAACATGTCATAAACTTTTCAAATGAACAAAAGACTATACATATTTCGAAAGTGTCAACAATTCTCTAACCAAAACCGTTGGGAATTTCAAAATCGGTTGATTTGATTTTTAATGATTTTTTCTTCAACAAAAACTCTGACAAAACGGTTTTTTGGCCTTAAAACCAGATTTACAGTGTTACAAATGTTTTGAAGGGTGTTTCGTGAATAACTCGACCAGATGAACAATCTCTACTAGGTCGCTTCAAAAGTGTCTTCCATTTTTTCTTTTTTGTCGCACTGTGTTATTAAACCTCGTTGAGCGCCGCCTTCCATATGTTCCACAGTGCTGAAAATTTGCATAGGTTTTTCTTTTGCTAGATATAAAAAAATCGGAGGGTCCCTAGGTTTCTAAGCAAAACTTTAGCTTTTCGAACCACCCTAACGGGTATCAAATGAATGGTATCTATTTTCGCCGACATACCAACTAAAGTATTTTCAAGTAGGGTAGCCGCCAATTTTACCCTGTTGTATTTGTATTGTATATTTTTGGGATCATATTTGGATTATTTTAGGATCATTTGAGATCATTTAGGGGTCACGTTAGAATAATTTTGGGGCTATTTTGAGATCGTTTTGGGTTCAATTTTGGATTAATTTGGGACAATTTTTGGGATATTTTGAGATCATTTTTGCATCATTTTGGGATCATTTTTGGGTTATTTTGCGAACATTTGAGGGTCGTTTTGGGATTATTATAGGATTATTTTGGGAACTAACTAAAAAAAAAAAACTAATGGCGACGATATACCAACAGGTTATCATAACCTCTAACGAGATTTTTAGCCGAGCTTCTCTTTCCAACTTGTGGTGTGTTGCTTTTTGAGTTTTTCCTACAAGTCGGCGGGACCTACAGTTTTTTGCCGACTCCGAACGGCACTTGCAAAGCAAATGAATTTTTTGCTGAGAAGCTTCTCATGGCAGAAATACACCCGGAGAGTTTGCCAAACTACTGCCGAGGGGCGACCCCGTTTAGAAAAATTCTTTTTCTAAATAATTTTTGATGTTACTTTTGCCGCGCATCGAACCGCCACGACTTGGTGTAGAAGGCCGAACACTTAACCGCTACACCACGGCGGTTTTGGATAAATTTCGGATCACTTTAGGGTATATTTAAGGGTGTTTTTGGGGTAATTTGGGAATAATTTTTGGATCATTTTCGGACCATTTTTGGGTCGTTTTGGGTTCCATTTGGTATAATTTTGGGAACATTTAAGGGCCTTTTTGGGATCATTTTTGGATTATTTTGGGATTATTTTTGGGTAATTTTGGGATCATTTTGGGTAAGTTAAGTTAGCGATAAATTGATAGCACCGAGCAAGCTCGGTCACCCAGGTATTTTAGTTTAAACGGCCAATTTGTATGGGATAAACTCTAGTCAACTTTGTCTGTGGTTTAAAATTGCACGGAAAAACTGGAACTATGTATCAAAATTTGAAAAAACACGCGAATTTAACTAGTTGTTTATATCTTGTCAAATCAGCTAAACGTTCACTTTTCGTTGACTTCCATTACTCACTTGTATAAGTGTGCCCTCTTGGTGCTTGCCTCATTCATTTTATTCACTCGCTAAATTTGGTCAACACACCTTTCCAAACTAGACAGTAGGTGCAAGGTCCCTTATTTACATAAGTTGCTATCTACATATGCAAGTATGCGTGTAGTTTTATGCAAGCTTAAGCTGAAACATCTCTTAATTTTGCATACTTTACGCTAATGAATCTCATGCATTTTTTAATTCCATTAATATATGTATTAGGGTGGTCCTTATTTTTGAACTTTAAAAAAATGGTCGGGGCACCCTGTCATATGATTCTTCTCAGAAAAAAAGTTGATACGTATTTTTTTATTTTAGTTTTAGAAGCATTTTAGAGGTCGCTACCATGCAAAAGAAAGACCGAAAAAACAAATTTTTTTAAATTTGAATCACCCTAATGTATATATTCAGTTGATATTGAAATCAAAAAGTAAGAACTCATGTTAATTGAAAACATCGAATCTGAACTTCTAAATAGTGGCATGCTTTGATTTGTTTTATAAGTGAAAATAAGTTTTTAAATTCAAAAACTAGGTGGCGTTGAATGGCCGTGAACTACATTTTTTTTTTTAAATTGTAACCCGAGTTGGCTTTGCACACACCTTTCTATACATTGGTTTGTGTTTTATAAGTGAAGTCAGCTGTTGAAACATTTTTCAAATTAAGAACCCAGTAGCATGGCCGTAAGCTAAATTTTTTTTAAATAGTAACACGAGTTGGCCTTGAATCTTTTCATTTAGTTGTAACTTTTCTGTATTTTAAAGTGTACGGGTTGCCTGTTATAAGTTATCATGGCGTCTACAAGTAAAAAAGCTAGTCTATCAACTAGAAACAAAACCAATATTTGGCTTCTCGGACAATCAATACCAAGTCTCCATCAGTCAAAGTTGCCTTCTTTTGGCGAAGTGTTACGTTTATTCTTTTATTACAAAAATGAAGAAAAAAAAAAAATGTTCGGGATTCTGCGAATCTTGCCGCATGTGAAGTCATAAAGTTATGGGAAAAGGCCAGTATACCAACAAGATTGAAAAAGCATGTGATCAATAAAATAGAAAAACTCTTCAATGAATGGCGTAATCTAAAAAAATAAAGAAAACAAAAAAAAAACGTTCGAAGAAGTTACAACAAAAGGAACAATCCTGGCATCGTAACTTAGAAGATCTGTTTAATATCGCGCATTCTGAAGCTTTGGTTATTATGACAATAGAAGAGGATAAACAGTTCTTACTAGCACAGCGACAGCAAAACCGACCGGGTTTAATTGGCTCTGTAGATAAAAAAAGTTTAAGGAAATGTGATCAGATAAAAAAGAAAGCCGAACACATGCAAAAATTGCGTGAAAAGGAAAATAAAAGCATCTCGGCTATGACAGAAAAGGTCCTGCTTTCTTTATCGACCACAAGCGAAGAATTGTCTGGATCTGATTTCGAAATTGAAGTCAAGACGTTGAAGTCAAAACCCCCCAAAAAACGAGCTCGTCAAAATTTAATCAGTAGCGACCTATCTGCTAGCCTCGATGTTGCTAAATTAAGTGACAGAAAAGCCACTATGGTCGTGTCATCTACCTTAAAGAGTGTTGGTGTCAATCTTTCAGAGTTTAATGTGAATAGGTCTTCAATACGTCGAAATCGTATAAAAAATCGGAAAACACTGATGGAATCCCTTAAAAGGGAATTTAAACCTGACGTACCACTTACAATTCATTGGGATGGCAAAATTATTGAGGATATAAGTGGACATGAAACTGTAGATCGGTTACCAATTTTGGTATCTGGGGTTGGTATTGATCAGCTTCTGGGGGTTCCAAAACTTGAACATGGAACAGGCGCAGCATATGCGACAGCTGTGCACGAAACAATAAAGTCATGGAGTTTAACAGATAAAAATAAATGTGTTTGTTTTGATACTACATCTGTTAATACGGGCCTAAAAAATGGTGCTTGTATTCTTTTGGAGCAAAAAATGGAGAAAGATATGCTTTGGCTGGCTTGTCCTCATCACATAATGGAGATTATATTGGAAGCGGTAGTGGTACAATCCTTGGGCCCTTCTAGCGGACCTGATATTCAGTTATTTAAAAGATTTAAGAAGAACTGCCATAGAATCAACCAAAACGAATATACCACAGTAATTAATGACGCAAATTCATCACACATCATTAATAATTTTGCGGCAGACATGCTTTCTTTTGCCCAAAAACATCTCTTAGCATATCAACCCCGAGATGATTATAAAGAGTTGCTGAACCTTACTATAATTTATTTGGGAGGAGTCTCTGAAAAAGGGGTTTCCTTTAGAAGACCTTCTGGGCTACACCGTGCTAGGTGGATGGCAAAATCTATCTATTGTTTAAAGATTTGTCTATTTAAAGACCAGTTTAAGCTAACGAAACAGGAAGAAACAGCAGTGAATGATATATGCCTTTTTACAGTTATTATTTATATTAAATACTGGTATGAGGCTCCTGTAGGATCCTCCGCACCAAGAAACGATCTACAGTTATTAAAAGACCTTGTATCGTATGAAGTTATAAATGAAGCAGTAGCCAAAGTAGCCATGAAAAAAATACTTGGGCAGTTGTGGTATTTGACGGAAGAGTTAGTGTCTTTTGCTTTTTTGACGATAAAATTTCAATACAAGAAAAGAAAAAAAATGGTGGAGGCGCTGGGAGTCGAAGGCTTAGAGGACTGTCCAAAAAGAAAACAAATCAACATCAAATACATCTCTGACATGGGTATAGAAGATTTTGTAACCAGCAACTCTTTACGATTTTTCAACATAATGGGCGTATCGTCTCAGTTTTTGAGAAAAGATGTGCAAACTTGGGAGGATGATCCAGAATTTGAAGCTGCGAAGAAAATCGTTCATTCCATGCGGGTAATAAATGATCAGGGTTGGGCATTTTTGCACTACCACTAATTTTTTAGTGATAATTTCTTCAGTGATAACTAGTTTGTTAAGCGTACTAATGTTTAGTCGCATACTGTTTATTTTATCAGTTTCTTCTCATCATCTTTTTATATCTCAATTTGATCTCTCACGTAAATATGTATTTCTAATAACGTTGCTTTTCCTTAGTACATAAAGAACATTGAATTACTTGCATATTTATGTACATCATTTTTCGCTACTTAAAATAAGCAAACTGTTTAATAAAGTCTCTCACTCTCATATTACATCAAGAACCGGTTGTTAATTCTTTTAGCTGCGAATCTCTACAGGTTATGGAACCAGCGTGGTAATATTTAACTAAGTAATTAATTCAAATAATTTTTGCGAAATGGAGGAAATCAAAATTGCGAAGCTTGTCGGTGATGAAGGCTGGACACTTTGGAAGTTCCAGGTGAAGGTTATACTCAAAGCGGGCGGACTTTGGGATATTGTCAACGGATCTTCGGTGCAGCCAGCTACAGAAGGTAGTGACTTGACAAAGTGGAAGGCAAACGATGCCAAGGCGCAAAAGATTTTGGTGGTCTCGATGGGAGAGGAGCCGCTTATGCACGTCATCAACTGTGAAACAGCGGCGAAGATGTATGCAACATTAGAAAGTGTGTACGAGCAGAAGTCCGAAACTTCAATTCACCTTCTGCAACAACAATTTTTTCAGTATGCAAAGAATCCAGATGACAGTATTGCAATGCATATTGCGAAGTTACAGAAAATTGCAAGGCAACTCGAGGATTTGGGCGAGAAAATTTCAGAAAATATGCTTATCACAAAAATTTTAATGACGTTGCCGGAAAAGTATAACCATTTCTTTGCTTCTTGGGAAGCTACGTCGAGAGAAGAAAGAACATTAAAAACCTTAACTTCGCGACTTTGTATGGAAGAATCTCGTTTAGACGTACATTCTTCTAACAAGCCAGAAGCTTTTGTAGCTAAGCGCGTAAGTAAAGCAAACAACAAAAAACCTAACGGCAAGTGCTTTATTTGTAAAAAGTTTGGGCACTGGAAGTGAGATTGTCCGAACAAAAGAAAAGTTGAGAAGTCATCAAGTGGCGATGCGTTTGTAGGTGAGGTTATGTTTGTTAAGTCTAACATTTCGGAGGAAAATACTTGGTATATGGACTCCGGCGCAAGCGAGCATATGACATATCGCAAAGAATGGTTTCAAACTTACGCTAAGCTGGAAACTTCGAAAGATGTTAGAATTGCAGATGGTTCAGTTGTTCAAGTGTATGGCAAAGGTGATATTGTAGTGGAAGCATTCGACGGAAATAAGTGGAATATCAAGCATTTAGCCGAAGTATTATATGTTCCAAATATTAAGCTGAATCTATTTTCGTGTAATGCTTGCTTGAACAAAGGTTACGTGTTGCGTGCTCATGGCAATGAATGTAGTTTTGAAAAAGATGGAAAAGTGTGTCTGCAAGGTACGCGTAAAAGCGCAAAACTTTTTAAGCTACTTCTAAAGGTGAAAATTGCAGCCGCAGAAGCCAACGCGGCAGTGAAATGTGAATCTCTTCAATTATGGCATGAGCGATTGTGTCATCAAAGCAAAGACCATGTAAAGAAAATACTTAAAAAGCAAAATATACCTTTCAGTGGAAGCGATTTTTTTTGTGAAGCATGCATTATGGGTAAACAGCATCGCTTACCATTTGATGAGAGTAAGAATAGAGCGAGTGCGGCCGGAGAGCTAGTTCACACAGACCTATGCGGACCAATGCAGGAAACTTCGCATGGTGGTGCTCGTTATATGCTTTTGTTTCGGGATGATTACTCAAATTATCGTTATGTTTACTGCATCAAATCCAAATCAGATGTTGCAAGAATGGTGAAACTCTTTTTAGATCAGGTTGAAACAGAGATCCAGAAAAAGGTAAGGTGCATTAGATCTGACAATGGTTTGGAGTTTGTAAATAAAGATGTGTCAAAATTATTGAATGAGTATCGAGTTTTGCATCAAAGATCTACTCCATATACCCCGGAGCATAACGGCAGGGCAGAAAGAGATATGCGCACAATAATAGAAGCGGCAAGATCAATGATACATGCAAAAGGTTTAAGTTTAAAGTTTTGGGGCGAGGCGGTGCAAAACGTCACATATACTCTCAACCGATCATGCAAAACAAAAACTGAACTGATGACACCGTACGATCTGTGGTTTGGAAAATCACCAGACATTATGAATTTTCGCGTTTTTGGTTCTGATGCATTTGTACACATTCCACAAGAGAAACGGCGAAAACTAAATGCAAAGTCTAAGAAGGGTATATTCGTCGGATACGAGCAGCATTGCAAGGGGTATCGCATTTGGTTGCCGTACGAAAGAAAAATTGAAATTTCCAGAGACGTTGTTATTCGCGAGGTAAGCAACGAAGCAAGTATCCCTAACGAAGAGGATACAAATGCGGGCACGGAGGTATATATACCAGCGGAGCTTGAAAAAATTGAACCAGTGACTGATGAGGAAGCATGTGAAGTTTTCAAAGATGCTATATCCATGTTGCGTACTTGGCTGAGAGCGATGAGCCTTTAACCTTTCAAGAAGCGATGACAGGTGACCAAAAATCGCAATGGAAACGTGCCATGGACGAAGAAATTGAATCTTTAAACAGCAATGAAACCTGGCACCTGGTAAGTCTTCCTCACAACAAAAGAACTATTTCTAATAAGTGGGTCTTTAAAATAAAACGAAATGAAAACGGGGAAATTGAAAGGTTCAAAGCACGTTTGGTTGCGCGCGGTTTCACGCAGAAATTTGGAACAGACTATTTTGAAACGTTTAGCCCAGTGGCCAAGTTTACCTCGATGCGTATAATTTTTGCATTATCCTGTGCATATGGACTGACGATGAAACAATTTGATGTTAAAACCGCGTTTTTGTACGGAAAGCTTGAGAAAGAAATATACATGCGGCAACCTCCTGGCTATGAGGACGATTCAGGCTTCAGTTTGCAAGTTAAATAAAAGCATTTATGGTTTAAAGCAAGCTGGAACAGAAAATTTACACAAATGCTAGAATCGTATAATTTGAAACCTTCACAGGCTGACCCTTGCGTATTCGTTGGTAATATTAGTAACTCAAAGCTTATACTTGCAATATATATTGATGATGGCATAATCGCGGCTCAGTCAAGCAGCGCATTTGACGAGTTGATTAATTACTTGAAAGGCGAATTTGAGATTAAAATATTTGACTCAATATTTTACCTAGGTATGCAGGTATCGTTTGGAGAAGGCAAGATTTTTATCAAGCAAGAGGCTTTCGCAAGAAAAGTGTTACAGAGATTTAACATGTTGGATGCCAAGCCAGTTAGTACTCCAATAGAGGGCATACTTCAAAATCGCAAAGAAAACTTGGAGCCAAACTATCCTTACCGCGAAGCTGTGGGGTCTTTAATGTACTTGTCACTGCTTACAAGGCCAGATCTTGCATTTGCAGTGTCCTATGTGAGCAGGTTTCTAGATACCTATCAAAGCGACCACATTGTCGCTCTCAAGAGAATTTTTAAATATTTACGAGGAACAATTGATAAAGGTATATGTTTTACAAAGTCTACTAATTTTTCTCTAAATTGCTATAGCGACTCGGACTTTGCTGGAGATGTTTGCACTAGACGTTCCACTGGCGGCTATGTCCTAATGTTCTGCGGTGGACCGATCTCGTGGTCTTCGAAAATTCAATCAACAGTCGCGCTTTCAACAACCGAAGCCGAGTACATGGCAGCATGCGAAAGTGTAAAGGAGCTTATATGGGTTCGACGTCTATTGAGTGAGCTATGCAACTTCTCGACAACGCCGACCTATTTTTGGACAATCAAAGTGCCATTAACCTGATAAAAAACCCACAATACCACAAGCGAACCAAGCATATAGAGGTCAAAGTACACTTCATCCGAGAGGTATACGAGGGTGGCGGTTTTACCTTAGAATATATACCAACAAACGAGCAGCTAGCAGACATCTTTACAAAACCTCTTAAAAGGCCGAACTTTGATAAGCTAACATCACTTTTAAATATTAAGTGAACATGAGAAAAACCTGATTAATAAAAGTGGAAGTGTTAAGCGTACTAATGTTTAGTCGCATACTGTTTATTTTATCAGTTTCTTCTCATCATATTTTTATATCTCAATTTGATCTCTCACGTAAATATGTATTTCTAATAACGTTGCTTTTCCTTAGTACATAAAGAACATTGAATTACTTGCATATTTATGTACATCATTTTTCGCTACTTAAAATAAGCAAACTGCCCAGCAGTTCTACGGTGGCAAGATATACGCTTGAACCTGCAATTTCTCATGCCCCTTCTACCCTATCCTTTATCAAGCCCTAAATGTATAGGAAATGGGCAATTATTTTATTTTTATGACGCAGCATGCCATGATTTTTCGATAAATTTTGACAAAATAAAAATTATTTTTTTGTCAAAATAAAATTCCAAAACAAAAAATAGTGAAAAATATTGAAAACCATTGAAAACAATTAGATAGTCGGTGGGAGAAAAAAGAAAGCATTCAAACAAATATGTATATATAGTTATGTTTGTACATGAAATTTGTTGAAGCTTTTTCTGCATGAATGTTGCAACAAGGTTACCCTCATTAACATTAATCCTAGTATCAGGTTGTCCTAAATAATAATCTTTGGGTGTGATGATTGGTAGGGCCTATCATATGCAGTGTGTGGCAGGTTGCCCTAAAGTCCCTCCTTTTGGGTGTGATAATTCTCAAGGCCTATAGTCTGCAGTGTGTGGCAGGATGCCCCTCTTAATGACATGCTAATGTTAAAAGGACGTAGAAAATACATTGATTGTGGTCAGGCGAGGGACTAGTCCCCGCCACAGCGAGTATGAGAAATCTCAAGCCTAGTGGCATACCTGCGGAACTACAGGGTGTTTAATAAAGTCTCTCACTCTCATATTACATCGAGAACCGGTTGTTAATTCTTTTAGCTGCGAATCTCTACATAGTTAAAATCAAAAATCACTATCACTAAATTTTTAGTAATAATGGGGGCCGACTTTATAATAATACCCTACCATTGCGAGTTTTCCAACGAAACTTGGCATAAACATTCAGAAAGACTTCCTTTTACTCAATTTAACAAAATTTTACCGAAAACCTGGTCCGAAAAAAATAATAAATAAAACCAAAAATCACTATTACTAAATTTTTAGTGATAGTGGTTTTTGATTTTAACTATCACTGAAAAAATTATCACTAAAAAATTAGTGGTAGTGCAAAAGTGCCCAACCCTGCAAAATAATATAGCTGAACGTGGTGTCGCGTTAATGGAAGAATATAATAAGTTATTAACAAATGATGAAGAGCAAAAGCAATATCTACTTTTGTTGGTGAAAGATTACAGAAAGAAATATCCAGATACAAAATAATCAACTCTTCTTAATAATAGGTTATCTGCTTAATTATTACAAGTATTTTTATTTTGAAATTGTTACTTTTGCGAATCCTTTATAATACTAAATAAAAGTTTATACTTAACATTTTTATAAAAGTTCAAACGCTGGTAGCGACCCCTAAATGTTTTAGAATTTTATTTTGTTTTACTGAAAAATGAGTTTCTCGGGATAGAGAATCGAATGAAAGGGTGCCCGAAAGAAATAAAAAAAAAAAAAAAATTTTACCCATATAAGGACCACCCTAATATGTATTTTAACTTTAAACTTAAATTGTAGGTACATTTTTTTTTGTAAATATGATTTAAGAAATTATAGAGCTTTCTATACTTGCTCTCTTATACTGAGATTTCTACGAAAAGTGCATTAAAGTCGCTTACGAAATTATTCTCTCGATTAACCGCTGGGTAGAATATTGTCTCAGTGGTGCTAAATACCACCTCAATCAACGGGAAATCTCATTATGGACACATTGTTATTATATCATTGTATCTCTTAAGTATGTTTTCTGTCATATTTCCCGCTTTATTATTTTTACTTGATATTGTTTATTGCCGCGTTACCCACATATGCGTCCTCATAATTACAATCCTATATTGGACCGTTTCAGAAATTTATACATATATTTTTTGTTCTTTTTTCTAATAAAAAAATTTAAAGGTCTACAAAAGCATAGTATTAACATTAGGGGCGCTTGAAATGCTCTAAAGTCTCATTTCAAGATCGTTAGAAATTTCCCAATCAAATTGTTGAACCACTAAACGGGTGCTAATCATGTTTTATTTTGGTTTACAGCCCAGCCTAATGCCATTGGATTGTCCTCTTTAAGTATTATGAAAGTTTATGTGTACACGTTCGTATTCAAGTGTGTGCCGAGGCGACATTTTATGATTTCTTTATGGCTTCTTATATTATTTACGCCATTTTGTATGCGTTTCTTTATGAAACATTAAATTTTCTTAATCGCCATTACACTTATTTTAACTACCAACTGAGTAAAAGTAATCGGACTTTTGTTAGCGAAATTTAAGACCTATGCTTAATTAATTTTTTGTAGAAAAGAAATTTGATATCGAAAATGTGCTTGTGAATGACGTATGTACTTTGAAATCTGGGAAAGCATTTTCATATCAATTTCATCTAAGAATATTTGTACTACTTTTGTTTGTTATAATACAAAAACTGGAGTGTAGGTAGGGCTCTAATGCTTTGTAGAAGTGATACCTCCTAAACAATCATGAAAATGTTTTTTTGCAATCAAAACCATGAACAGTAATAAACGTTGATGCCAAAATCAAATTTAATTGCATTTACATATGTGTATTTTTTATTTATTAACATAACTTTCCTCTTATTTAAGTTTAAGTATAGCTATACACGGCTAAAAAAATGAACCTAAATTTTAAACCCGTATAAAGTTTAATCAATTTCTCAAACTTTTTTGTACAATATTTCAAACCGTCCAAATACCCACAAAGATTTTCAATTTCTTTTGGTTTCGATTTAAAATCTCAATGAAAAAGCTGTCTAAATTTTTTATTTTTGGTTTGTTTTAATGTAATTGAATTTTTCCCACAAAAACTTCATGTGCGTCATAGCTCAGCGGTAGAGCAGTCGGCTGTGACTCCTGAGCATTTTCGTTCGAGTTCTGTCAGCTGCCACATTTTTTTTTAGTTTTATTTTATTCTTAAAACCTTACGGTCTAAAGTTTAAACTTTTGGGTTTGAAAATTCAAATTTATTTTTGAAAGCTTATTCAAGATTGAATTTTGCCTACAACATTTATGTGTGCGATGTAGCTCAGTGGTAGAGCAGACGGGCATGATGCGGGGAGTCTTGGTTCGAATTCCCGCCAACGGACAAAAAATGTATTTTATCTTTAAAAACTAGTTAAAACATTTCTTGTTTATAATTGAAACCCGATTCATTTAGCCAATTTTCATGAAAACTGGTCTAGATTGAATTTGAATCCAAATTTGGTTTGGTCATATATGTAGTCCAAAAAAGTTTAAAATTTAGGTTCAAATTTTTAGCCGTGTATATTATTATCTTACCTGAAAAACTTTAATTCTCGCGATTACTAGATGGAAGAAAGAAGTTGGTATAGCATGGTACGCCGTCGATGTATTTTCATTGAATTCTATTGAATAACTGGATGCCAAGTTCAAATACACTAAAAAAAAGAAGACTAAATATTTATGTTCTAATTAATTGTTAAGTAAGTTGAAGGATATACAAATAAATACAATATACTAGCCATTATCGTTAGCGAAGGAAATATACATTAAGAAGAGTTTTTTGAAAATTTCGAATCGTTCTAAAGGTATAAATCTTACACAGAGCAAAAAGTCACATAAAATGCCCTCTAAATCAGAAGGATTTCTCTATGATATTTTTCCAACAAGATGCCCGTCTTAATTTGACTGGGTGTCTCTTTTTAATAAAACTGAGTAGATAATCACATAATATTAAGAAGATTTTCTTTTTAATATTTCAAATTAATAAAAAAAAAAATGAACGCTCAACCCAGATGTCTAGTCTAGTCTAATCTACACTACCATGCCATCGTATACTTAACTTGCCAACGTCTAATTACACGTTTGTTTCTTTTTGCCTCACCACATGTCCACTTGCCTTATTGCCTTCACCGCGAATCGAACTAAGAATTATTAACTGCTGAACGGAGATCTCTACCATGATGCTATCGTGTGCTTGTCCTTGGTAGCGTCGAATTACACATTCGAAGAAGGCATACCTGAATTTGAATTAATAAGGGATCTTCTAAAAATATATAGTTTTCCTTTTCAATAAATTCAATATGAATCGAGTGAAAATATTATTATCATTAATTTACTTTAAACAGGTTTTCTCATAAAAACAAGCAGATTCTTCTAACTTTTGACAAATTTGAGAAGCAATTCAAGCTAAAATCTAGAAGATTTCCTAGTAAAAATTTCTTCAAATTTGTCCCCACTCGCTCTCCCCGGCCATAAAGCTTCTTTAGACGTCGATCTCTTTGATTATAGGTGAACTTTTTTGGCTCTGTGTAGGCTCTGCACGAGAAATGCCTTCGCGTAGTGTGTGTAGTTATATTCATTTTTTTATAAAAATTATCATCAATTACTAGCTTTTAGGCGACCTTTCACATGACACTTAAAATAAACAAGTAAGGAAGTCTAAGTTCGGGTGAACCGAACATTAAATCAGTTTAAAACACTGAACCAAAAAAGTACATATTTTCTACGAAAATGTACATATACATATTTTACGAACTTTTTTCATTAAAAGCTCTCCAAAGAACCTTTTCGTAGAATTTAAGAACAAAAATTCGTAAATATTCATGTCAAAAAAAATTTCAATAATAATACTTAAAATCCAAGAACTCATTCTTAGAATCTACGAACTTATTCTTAAAATATGTCAATACATACTACGAATTCATTCTTAGAACGTTTGAAAAGATTCTTAAATTGTACGAACTCATTCTTAGAATATGACAATCCATTCATAAATTATACGAACTCGTTCTTAGAATAAATGAATCCATTCTTAAATTTTACGAAATAATTCTTATAATATACAAACCCATTCCAAGAAAATAAAAAAAAACGAAGCATATTATCCATGAAAGTTTAATTATTATTGTTAAATATTATTTACAAAAAAATTGTATTTAAAAGTAGTAACAAAATTTGCCAAAATATATAGTTTTTATATATCTAAGACTAACACGGTTCGTTGTTTGCGTTTAAGACTAGCACGCTTCGTTGTTATCGTGGAAAACTAGCCCACTTCGTTCTCTGCGTGGAAAACTAGCATAGTTCGCATAGAACTGAAGCGTGTGAGAACGAAGAGAACGAAGTGTGCTAGTTTTCCACGCAAACAACGAACCGTGCTAGTCTTCCACGCTAACTGAACCATGCTAGTCTTCGTTGGGAGCGACGATATGTAGCTAATATAATGCTAAGTGGAACTAACGTAGAGAGTAGCACGGCGCTACCAGAATTCGGGCACGATCTACACGTCGGGTGGATAGATAGATAGTAGATAGTGTCGTATGCAGAATTCATCAAGGCGGGAAAAAATCTCGTTGCTACCATTTAGTGCCACAAGCGCTGCCATGCACCACCAGGATTGCGATTGCCAGGGCTCTTGTGTCTTGTAGTGTGTTGTTTGTGTCTTTGAAGTCTATGTCCATCTGTAAAATAATTAACACTTATCCTGTATTCAAAAAAAGTAACGTACGTGACATAAGTGGGTCATTTTTGCCCAATGGACGAATTAATAGACTTTTTATTATTTATTTATTTTATTTCAAGGTTTGAAGTATTTTTTTAATTTATAAATAATAAAATTCAATTAAGGAAGTACAAAAAGGTGTTCTTAGGGTTATTTTGAGCAACTAGTATATATAAACTTACTCCTATATTCAAAAAAAGTAACGTACGTGACATAAGTGGGTAATTTTTGCCCAATGGACTAATGAACAGTTTTTGATTTTATTTTTAGCTTTCAAGTACTTTTTTAGCTTGAAAATAATAAAATTTTATTAAATAAGTACAAAAATATCTTATTAGGTATATTTTGAGCAACTAGTTCATATACACTTGCTCCTTTTACTATTGGGCAATTTTGACCCATTTATACAATATACGCAATTATTTCTGCCCAGTCTATCCTGTAGATGAAACATTTAAACAAAACCTTTTTTCAAGTATAGTTTGATTAAATAATAAAAGTCGAAAAGTTTCAATAGATTATAGAAAGTCTATAAAAAGATATGCAACTTTCAAAGTCGTTTGGGCAGTTTTGACTCACTTATACAGGATAAGTGCTAAAAAATGTTTAGCACACACTTAAAATTAATGGCAAATAGTAAACTTACCTTTTTACACTAAATTGAAGGCAAATTCATTTATATTAACTCTATATTTATTTACATACAACTTTATATTTATTTACGAATTTGCCTTGACTATATTCAGCATTTAATATGAATGAAAAAATGTTCACAGTGACAGCTATCTGCTCAGGTAAGAAAATGTTGGTTCAATCTATGACACTTTCCTAAAATATAAGAAATAGTTCTTAAAATCTACGAAAGAAGTTCTAAATAATAAGAAAAAGTTCTTATAATCATAGTGAGAAAATTGTACGTACGTAATTTCTTAGAATTTAAGAACAAATTCGTAACATTTAAGAACAAATTCAGCCAAAACAATAATGAATTTTAGTTCTTATATTTTAAGAACGAAGTTCTGACGTTAATAAAATGTAACGTATTTTTTCATATATAATAAGAATTTTTTCTTAAATTATATGTAATTTTTCTTAGATTCTAAGAAAAAATCAGCATGAACTTCTATGAAACTTTGTTCGTAAAAAACATGTATGTTTTTGGTTCAGTGAAGTTATGACCGGTGAAATTTTCAAACATGCTGCCCTGAAAAGTGGGCGGTGCTACGCCTACTCATAAAAATTCAACAAAAAATCATAATAGCATGAATTATGCCAATTTAGGTGATATTTCGTAGTTTTCGATATCGGCAGTAGGAGTGGTGGGAGGGCGATTTTATCCAATTTCATCAGGTATACTCCCAATACTAGTATGTTGTGTGCCAAATTTCATCAGTAATCAGTTTAAAAGTTACGACCATTCGAAAAATGCCTCCCTTAAGGTAAGAATTGTGGCGGCTTCCAAGCCATGAACAACGATGTACGGCTCATTAAAATAGGACTTAAAATGGCGACGTAGTGTCAAAAAAACTAAATAACCCAGGGGGGAGGGGGCGTTGTGGCAAAAAAAAAAATTTTTTCGCATCGCCTTCAAAATATCTTTAATCCTATGGGTGGACTGGAAAAACTGTTTTTTTTTATGGGACCGATCCGCACTAAGGGGGATTCAGCTATAAAGTTACATATATCATTTTAGCCATTTTGGTGATTTTCGAAATCGAAAGTGGGCATGGTTTGAGGGCGATTTTAGCCAATTTCATCAGGTCCAACGATACTATTACGCTTTGTGCCAAATTTCATCCATCTATCGTTATCAGCATGGTAGAAGTATATAGAGGTAGTTCTACTTCTTCTTCTTGGTCGCCATTGCCCTCATTTGACATAAACCGTGGTAATGACGTTTCCTTTTGAAAATGAGGTACCGTATTTTCATACCAAAAAATAACAGATTTAAACTTCAAACGGAAAAAACTTTGAAGTTTATTGAAATAATTTATTAAATTTCACAATGTAGTGTGTATCTAGAAAAAATATTGGTATTTGTTTCCTTTAGGGGTCAACTGCTAATAAATTAGCTAAAATTATGTGATATAGCTCAAAAGACGGGGTTCGGCCTCAGGATTACGAATCCGGAACCGCTTTTTTATACCCAGCGTACTAGTACTAGTACAAGGGTATATTAATTTTGTTCACATAACGGTTGTTTGTAACGGCACAAAATAATCGAGGTAGATATAGAGTTCCATATATGAAAGTTCTTAGGATTAAAAGAGGAGTTGATTTAGGCATGTCCGTCCGTCTGTCCGTCCGTGTACACGATAACTTGAGTAAAAATTGAGATATTTGCATGAAATTTTGTATACAGGTTACTTTCTGGCCAAGGTAGGTTGCTATTGAAATCGGATGATAACCACGCCCCCTTTTACGATATCGAAAATTTCGAAAATCACACAAATTGGCATATCTCGGCAGCTGAAATGGCTAAAATGATATAATTTTGTAGATGAACCCCCTGGTCATTCTTTTACGATTTTTCCAAAAAAATTTTATAGTGGGCGTGGCACCGCCGTGGGCATTTTTGAAAATTCGACTGGGCGTAACTTTTAAACTGATAACGATAGAATGATGGAATTTGGCACAGAGCATACTAGTATCGTTGGGAGTATACCTGATGAAATTGGATAAAATCGCCCTCCAACCACGCCCACTTTCGATATCGAAAATTTCGAAAATCACATAAATTGACATAATTCGGTAAAGGAAATGGCTAAAATGATATAATTTTATAGGTGAATCCCCCTGGTTATAATATAATGATTTTTTTTTACAAATTTTGTAAAGTGGGCGGGGCCCCGCCCATTTTTAAGGGGACATTTTTGAAAATTCGACTGGTCGTAATTTTAAAACTGATTAGGGTAGAACGATGATATTTGACACAAAGCATACTAGTATCGTTGGGAGTATACCTGATGAAACTGGAAAAAATCGCTCTCCAATCACGCCCACTTTCGATATCGAAAATTTCGAAAATCACATAAATTGACATACTTCGGTAACGGAAATGGCTAAAATGATATAGTTTGGTAGGATGAACCTCCTAGTCATTCTATTATGATTTTTTGATAAATTTTTAAAAGTAGGCGTGGCGTTGCCCACTTTTCAGGGAGGCATATTTGAAAATTTCACGGGTCATAACTTTTAAACTGATTACGGTAGAACGATGAAATTGGTACAAGGTATACTAGCATAATAGGGAGCTAACCTGATGTAATTGGACGAAATCGCTTTCCGACCACGCCCATTTTCGATATGGAACATTTCGAAAATCTAATAAATTGACATAATTCGGTAACGAAAATGGCTAAAATGATATAGGCTGGTAGGATGAACACCTCAATCAATCTATTATGATTTTTGATAAATGCTTAGATGTGGGCGTGGCAACGCCCACCTTTAAGGAAGGCATTTGGAATATTCGACTGGTCAAAACTTTTAAACTTATTACTTCAGACTCATGAAATTTGGCACAACAAATACTAGCAATATAGGTGATGAAATTAGACGAGATCTCTTCCCGACCACGCCCACTTTCGATATGGAAAATTTCGAAAATCACATAAATTGACATAATTCGGTAAGGTAAATAGCCCGTAATAGTAAAAACCCCGAAACGGGTTGTGCGCTGGGTTTGGGACCCGCCACGTAAAAAACCTAATTCCAATGAAAATAAAAAGTACAAAGCCTCGGATGAGAACCCCCTTTAATGTTGACGACCCGGCAAAACGAATTATGGACTACGAGAAGGATATTAGGGCATGTACGTGGAATGTCCGGACCCTTTCTAGGGAGCGTACCGCTGCCCGACTGGTTGATGTCCTCGCGAACGCAAAGGCTGACATCACCGCCCTGCAGGAAATGCGATGGACGGGGCAAGGAAAGACGACCATTGGTCCTTGTGACGCATACTACAGTGGCCAGACACGCGGCAAAGCGCGTGGTGTAGGATTTGTGGTGGGAAAGAGACTTCGCCGCCAAGTACTAGCGTTCACTCCTGTGGACGAGCGTCTCGCTGCGATCTGCATCAAGGCGAGGTTTTTTACATAACATTTATCTGCGCCTATGCGCCGACTGAGGAGACGGACGACGCAGAGAAGGACTCCTTCTACGATAAACTTGAACAGACTTATGATCGCTGCCCCCAGCATGATATCAAAATCGTGCTCGGCGACTTTAATGCCAAGGTGCGCAAGGAAGGAGTCTTTGGTCCTACAGTTGGAAAATTCAGTCTCCATGATATAACATCCCCCAACGGCACTAGGTTGATTGACTTCGCCGCTTCCCGCAATATGGTCATCAGTAGTACCAGGTTCCAGCATAAGCGAATACACACAGCCACCTGGCTGTCCCCTGATCAAAGAACAAGAAACCAGATTGATCATGTCATGATCGACGGCAGACACAGCTCCACCGTTCTAGACGTGCGTACCCTACGCTGTCCCAATATCGACTCGGACCATTATCTTGTTGCAACCAAGATACGCACACGCCTCTGTGCAGCGAAGAAAGTACGCACAGTAACGGAAGGAAAGTTTGACGTCGAGAAGTTGCGCGTGACACAGACAGCTGATAATTTCTCCACTCGACTCTCACACCTGCTATCGGAGAGCAATCCTCGACCTAACGATGTAACCGAGCAATGGAAGCATGTCTCTCACTCATTACGTACCGCCGCTGAAGCCACTATAGGGTTTCAGCGAGCCCGCAAGAACAACTGGTACGATGAGGAATGCACCACAGCCTCGGACAAAAAGGACGCTGCCTACATGGAGACGTTGCGAACGGGCGCAACCCGCAGTGTATGGCAACAATATCGTGAGGCAAAGAAGGAAGAGAGACGCCTTTTCAGAAAAAAGAAACGTGAGGCCGAAAGGCGTGAGTGTGAGGAGCTTGAGATGCTGGCTGACAGGAATGATGCCCGAAAATTCTATGAAAAGATCCGGCGGATGACGGAAGGTTTTAAGACCGGGGCAAGTTCCTGTAAGGACAATAATGGCGACCTGGTAACCGACGTACAGGGTGTACTTAAATTATGGAGGGAGCACTTCTCCTCACTGCTAAATTGCGAGGGAGACGTCGAACCCGATACCCCAATCCCTGACGATGGAAAAGTCGTCCCACCACCTGACTATGATGAAGTGAGGATAGCTATATCCCGGCTGAAAAACAACAAAGCGCCTGGAAAAGACGGACTGCCCGCCGAGCTGTTCAAACACGGAGGCGAAGAGCTGGTAAAAAGCATGCATCAGCTCTTATGCAGAATATGGTCAGACGAGTGCATGCCTCCAGATTGGAATTTAAGTGTGCTCTGCCCAATCCACAAGAAAGGCGATCCCGCTAACCCCACCAAATACCGCGGAATCAGTCTTCTTAATATCGCATATAAGGTTCTTTCTAGCGTGTTGTGTGAAAGGCTGAAGCCCATCGTAGACAAACTGATTGGACCTTATCAGTGTGGCTTTAGACCTGGTAAGTCTACCATCGACCAGATTTTCACGATACGCCAAATCCTGGAGAAGACCCATGATAAAAGAATCGACACGCACCATCTCTTTGTCGATTTCAAAGCCGCTTTTGACAGCGCAAAAAGGAGTTGCCTGTATGCCGCCATGTCTGAATTTGACTTCCCTGCAAAGCTTATACGGCTTTGTCAAATGACGTTGAGCAATACCAACAGCTCCATCAGAATCGGGAAGGACCTCTCTGAGCCATTTGAAACCAAACGAGGCTTCAGACAGGGCGACTCCCTTTCGTGCGATTTCTTCAATCTGATGCTGGAGAAGATAATTCGAGCAGCAGAGCTAAACCGCAATGGTACAATCTTTTACAAGAGCGTGCAATTGCTGGCGTATGCCGATGATATTGATATCATTGGCCTTAATAACCGCGCCGTAAGCGCTGCCTTCTCTGGACTGGATAAGGAAGCGAAAATAGTGGGTCTTGCCGTGAACGAGGACAAGACAAAGTATTTGCTGTCATCAAAGAAAGAATCGGCGCACCTGCGCCTTGGCAGCCATGTCACTGTTGATAGTTACAAATTTGAAACTGTGAGGGACTTCGCCTATTTGGGAACCAGTATCAACACCGAAAATAATATCAGTCTAGAAATCCAGCGGAGAATCACTCTTGCCAACAAGTGCTACTTTGGACTGAGTAGGCAATTGAGAAGTAAAGTCCTCTCTCGAAGAACAAAGATCACGCTCTATAAGTCTCTCATCATCCTGACGTATGGCTCAGATTCATGGACAATGTCAAGAGAAGATGAGATGGCCCTTGGAGTATTTGAGAGAAAAGTTCTCCGGAAGATTTATGGTCCTTCCCGTGATGCCAACGGCGAGTATCGAAGGAAATTTAACGATGAGCTGTACGAGCTCTACGCAGATCTGACCATAGTCCAGCGAATTAAAGCCCAAAGGCTCCGCTGGCTGGGCCATGTTATGCGAATGGACAAAGAAGCTCCAGCACAGAGGGTTTTCCTAGCTTCACCTGAATTCGGCAGCAGAGGAAGGGGGAGGCCTCGACTGAGATGGAAACAACAGGTAGAGGATGACTTGAACTCCCTTGGGGTTTCCAATTGGCGTCAGTTATCGCTAAAAAGGAATGACTGGCGTGCTTCGATATGCAACGGCCAAAATCGCTTAGGCGGTTAAGCGCCAATAAATGATGATGAAATAGCTAAGATAGTAAAAACTTTAGGTAATTCCTCCTAGGGCCTATATCTTTGTTATCCCGTTCCGAAAATTACCGCTGGGTATATAATGTTCGGTTCACCCGAACTTAGACTTCCTTACTTGTTAATATTTTGTTTTAGTGAAAAGTTATCGTTAAAAGTGGGCGGCGCATTTGTTTTGCGAGGATTAATGAAAACAAACTAATAACAGATTCAAATTTATTCAAATACAAATTGTCAAATAATGGATCACTGTGTCACTGTGATAAATACAGACTTTTATAAAGGAAAATTTTTTCTCGTAATTTCGGGGTTTTTTAAGAAATGAAACTTTTTTTATTCATAATAGAAAGATTGGTGGAGGGTAAAAATGAAGAATCTATGTAGAATAGCAATCGTGTTCAATCAGCACAAATGATGCCAGATTCACTTCTGTTATAGACCGCGCTATTTATAAATTTCATGTGTTGACTAAAGTTCAATTTCCGATTGAGGAATTTTCATTCGCCAAACCAATTTGATTTGATGTTAAAAAAAGGGAAGCAGGCCAATAAACGGATACTGACAGTAAAACAATTTGACCGCAAACGGAAGTGTAATAGGCAAAATTGATGCGCCTTTATCGACAAAAAACGGAAAACAAAGCAAAATGAATGCGAAAAACTTTTGTACGCTCTTTCATGTCTATTTGGTATTGTAAGTTTTTATATACTCGTATCAATTTATTATTACAATTCCTAAATCTAACCGCACCAGCTGCTCCAAATAACTGAATGGTCTTTATAAACAATACTGGCATAAAATACATATGCTCCAATAAGCAACAATAATATTTAGATACATGTATGTATGTATGCATGAACGCGGGCTCTCCATTCAACAATTTGTGAAAACTACGTACATACATATGTAAGCATTTGAGCATTACTCAAAAAAACTTTCACAGCATCACTTTGTTGAGCTCATAAAATATCAATTCATTGCTGGTTAATAATAGAGCAAGGTAGGTAATGACTGTGGCCCACATTGGATAAGAGGCCGCCCAAAGTGGAGGGAATACACGTAGTATATATGTATCTATACCTAACTTAGTTAGAGAATTATGAGAGCGCTAAGCTACAAAAAACGGCTTTATGCCCATAACACAATTCTGGGTTTACTTGATGAGACCGCATCACTTCTCGCGTGTTTTTACTTATGTATTTATATGTAGCACCATGTTACTAAAGCAAAGAATGAGGGCCCGTTAAATTATGCTTAATCAGACCCTGAGGCCCAACACTTCGTCATGTACATATATTAACAAAAACTTTCTCTCATTCGAAAACATATTGGGCGTATAAAAGATAAGATTGGGTTTACTACCGCAGATAGGAAATCTGCATATCATTTTTTATTTTCAATTTTTATGAATTTATTTTAACTGGCAAATGATCGTAAAGTTTATGAGCTCTGTAAAACTCGTAAGCTTACACGAAGTACCATTTTATATAGTTACAAGGCATACAGCTTTGAGTGAATTGCACTATTATTTTTATTGATTTTTTTTTGACATTAAGCTTTGTGGAATCACTTTTCTACTTCAAAATTTCACAGCTTTAGGATATTCAAGTTGTAATTAACTTGAGTATGTACATATGTTAGAACCAGAGCTGTTAATTTTCATTAGTAATTAGTAATCGATTGATTAGAAGGTTTTTTAATTGGTAATGTTATTTTAATTGTTTTTTAATAATAATTAATGTTATTTAATAGGCGGCCGCCGTGGTGTAGCGGTTAAGTGTTCGGCCTTCTACACCAAGTCGTGGCGGTTCGATGCCCGGCAAAAGTAACATCCAAAATTATTTAGAAAAAGAATTTTTCTAAACGGGGTCGCCCCTCGGCAGTAGTTTGGCAAACTCCCCGGGTGTATTTCTGCCATGAGAAGCTTCTCAGAAAAAAATTCATTTGCTTTGCAAGTGCCGTTCGGAGTCGGCAAAAAACTGTAGGTCCCGCCAACTTGTAGGAAAAACTCAAAAAGCAGCACACCACAAGTTGGAAAGAGAAGCTCGGCTAAAAATCTCGTTAGAGGTTATGATGACCTGTTGGTATATCGCCGCCATTAGTTATTTTAATTGCTTTCAAGAAAATGCAATTACTAATTAATTACGATTAGAAAAAATAAAAAATCAAGAAAAAATCAAAAAAAAAAAAAATTTTAAAATGAAAGTAATTGGTAAATCAATCATTAGGTGGCTTCTCAAAAAAATAATCAATGAAACTGCTAATCATTACCGATTAGTATTGCATTGTTAACAACAACAACAACCGATTAGTAATCATTATTAACAGGTCTGGTTAGAACGTCTCAAAAATTTTTGACAAAACATTTTCGTTCAAAATATGATATTTATACCTTCTATATTGGTGCGTTTTAGTAGTGCCGATTTTTAGTTAAAGTTTCAGTTAGCAGTTTATACTACGAAAATTTAAAAAATTTGGCCTCATATAAAGGGCAGCGTAACAAAACTCCGCCTTTGAAGTTTTATAAGAACAAAGGATCCTTGACAAGAATATTGAAAGAACGTATTCACTAAAAACGGACATTGGAAAAGTTTATTAGTGAACTGCGTAACAATAGGTTTTTTAACAAATTTAATTTTTTATGTCCTGAAATTTTGCAATTCAACTTTTTATAGGTCATACACGGCGTATGAGTAACATTTAATTGAAGCATCATCGGGAATAACGTTCTAATCAGGGTTGTCGTTTGGGCCGTTGGGCGCCTATTTAAAATTTTGGGCCGCTTTTTAAGCGGATACAATTTGTTTATATAGTATCTACTAATTGCTACATCTGTTCAGTGTAAAGTTTTTTAATGTTAATGAAACACAGCTAGAAATCATATATGTATCTATGAAGAAATACCTACACGTATATTAGAGTGGTTGAAAAAGATTTTTTTTGGAAAATCTAAAACGCTACCCCGAAAGAGGTCGCGCTACTCGTTTTTATAAAAAAATGAGATGCTTGCAAATTTAATTTAATTTTAACATGTTTCCATGTTTCCAAAAAGTCCATATTTGTGAACCACTCTAATGCATATGTTAAAAACATATTACAACATATCAATACTAAGAAAATAAGTTCATTTCAAGTTGATTGTTGACATAAACATTTTGTGGGCATTTTTTGCGGGGTTGACCTGATTTGGTCGGACATTTTTTTTGTGGCAACCCTGGTTGTAAATGCAATTTTTGCAAATCCGTTTTTTTTTTGGATATCCCCTATAAAATACCTCTCCCACATTGATCAAGCACGAAATTTGCCGAAATTTTTAGACCATTTAGCAATTCCGATGAAGAGGAAACTCGATAGAACTCACCAAATTTGTCGAAATTATTTACTTAGCTCTTAAATTGAACATAAAAATAATAAGTCAGCGGAAAAGCGTTCTCGACTACCAATTTTGATTTTGTCACTTACAACGTTATTCCCGATGATCCTTCAATTATCCAAGTAAGATAAGTTCGAAAAAAATTTATTCATTACCAGCAGACCCAAAATGTATTCAAAACAAGTAAGGAAAGCTGTCTTCGGCTGTGCCGAAGGCTAAATACCTTTCATGAATAAGCGTCACGATTTTCACTGTTCGATCCCCAGTACAGCCTGTGTGAATTTAACTTTAGCTCATACCGAAATTATCGGAGCTATCGATTATATAGGGACGATGTGTTATATTGGTCCAATCTCATTGATTTTTAACATGTGGAATGTGGAATTCTAAAATAGCAACATTTACGAAATTTCACGTTCCTACCTATATAATTACAGGAGTTATCTACCAAAATCTGTTTATCGGAACAATCGATTGTATGGGGGCTATGTGAAATATTTATCCCATCTCGATGATTTTCAGCATCGATATTTCACATATAAAAATAGCGATGCTTCCAAAATTTCGCGTTCCTATGTGTTTAATTACAGGAGTTATAGCCCAAAATCCGTTTATCGGAATAATCGGTTGTATGGGAGCTATATGTTATATTGGTCCGATCTTGCTGGTTCCGACAAATGATTCCTATATTGGAAAATGGTGGCCGCATACCAAATTTCAGCCAAATATCTCAAAAACTGAGGGACTAGTTTGCGTTCAAACAGACAGACAGACAGACGGACAGACGGACATGGCTAAATCAACTCATCTCGTCATCCTGATCATTTCGGTATACTTATTGATGGGTCTATCTCTTCTTCTTCTCATATTTACAAACATCGGACCAAAGTTATAGAGCGAGATCCCAGAGCCTAAAAGCGTCACTTATTTTATAATGGATGAAACCAATACCGATCGATAGTCCTCCCCGAATCTAGAAAGAATGTGAAAATTTTAAAGCTGTACCTATGACAAGGGCCTAGGAATCGGGGGTCAAAGTCGCCAAAAAATGACCCTAACTTCACTTATTTTATAATGGATGATTTTCACATATTTGACGTAGATTATCACCCCGCGTCAGTATCAAGTGTTGTTAGACCCGTACCAGTGACAAGGCTCCAGCCAGACACCCCCAGTTCGCGGATTTTCCTATAGAAATTTTTTCTGTTTTACCAATTTCACGCATTTGGGCCACTTTGGCTGCTTTTAACTACCCAATATTTTCCCATTTTTTGTAGAACACTACCCTCAAGTAGTATCAGGAATTTTTAGACTTCGTCCCATGGCAAAAACTTCAGCCAGACACCTCAAAACTCTGGAAATTTCACTAATTTTTACTGCGCTTTCACATGTTTAGGCGGATTTGACCAACTTTGGCCTCTTTTAAATAACAGATCTTTACACATGTGTCGTAAAATGCTACCCTTAAGTAGAATCAAGCATTTCTAGACATGATCCCATGGAAAAAACTTCAGCCAGACACCTGAAAGTTCGAGAACTTTTATTTTCCTATTAATTTGCTTTCTCTTGTTTGTCCCACTTTTACTAATTTTAAATGATACATCTTTTCACATGTGTCGTAGGACACTACCCTTAAGTAGTTTCAGTAATTTTTAGACCTCGTCCCATGGCAAAAACTTCAGCCAGACACCTCAAAACTCGGGAAATTTCACTAATTTTTACTGCGCTTTCACATGTTTAAGTGGATTTGACAAACTTTGACTACTTTTAAATAGCAGATCTTCACACATCTGTCGTAAAATGCTATCCTTAAGTAGAATCAAGCATTTCCAGACATCATCCCATGGCAAAAACTTCAGCCAGACACCTGAAAGTTCGAGAACTTTTATTTTCCTATTAATTTGCTTTCTCTTGTTTGTCCCACTTTTACTAATTTTAAATGATAGATCTTTTCACATGTGTCGTAGGACACTACCCTTAAGTAGTTTCAGTAATTTTTAGACCCCGTCCCATGGCAAAAACTTCAGCCAGACACTTCAAAACTCGGGAAATTTCACTAATTTTTACTGCGCTTTCACATGTTTAAGTGGATTTGACAAACTTTGACTACTTCTAAATAGCAGATCTTCACACATCTGTCGTAAAATGCTACCCTTAAGTAGAATCAAGCATTTCCAGACATCATCCCATGGCAAAAACTTCAGCCAGACACCTCAAAGTTCGGGAACTTTTATTTTCCTATTAATTTGCTTTCTCTTGTTTGTCCCACTTTTACAACTTCTAAACGACGGATCTTTTCAGATGTTTCGTAGGACACTACCCTTAAGTAGTTTCAGTCATTTATAGACTTCGCCCCATGGCAAAAACTTCAGCCAGACACCTCAAAGCTCGGGATTTTCACTAATTTTTACAGAGATTTCACTTGTTTCAGCAGGTTTCTCCAACTTTGTCCACGTTTAAACGGCGGATCTTTACACATGTGTCGTAAAACACCACCCTTAAACAGTATCAGGCACTTCCGGACTTCATTCCATGAAAAAAACTTAAGCCAAACAACCCAAAGCACTGGAACTTTTCATCATTTTTACTGTGCTTTCACATGGTCAAATGGGTTTACCCAACTTTGGCTGCTTTTAAATGGCGGATCGCTACAAATGTATCGTATAACACTACTATTAACTAATATTAGGCATTTTTAGACTTCGCCCCATGACAAAAACTTCAGCCAGACACCTCAAAGCTGAGGAAATTTCATAATTCTTGCTGCGAATTCACATGTTTAACTGCGTTGGTCTAACTTTGGCTGCTTTTAAAGGGCAGATAATTTCACATGTGTCATAGAAGACCACCCTTAAGTGGTATCAGGTACTTTTTGACTTCGCCCCATGTCAAAAACTTCATCCAGACACCTCAAAACTGAGGAATTTTTATAATTCTTACTGCACTTTCACATGTTTAAGCGAATTTGTCCAACTTTGGCTATTTTTAAAAGGCAGATCTTTGCACATGTGTCGTGGAACACTATCTCCACTAACTAATATTAGGCATTTTTAGACTTCGCCCCATGTCAAAAATTTCAGCCAGACACCTCAAAACTGAGGAATTTTCATAATTCTTACTGCGATTTCAAAGGTTTAAGCGAGTTCGTCCAACTTCGGCTGCTTTTAAAGAGCAGATCTTTTCACATGTGTCATAGAAGACCCCCTTAAAGAAGGATCGGCTATTTTTATACTTCGCCTCATGTCAAAAACTACAGTCAGACACCTCAAAACTGAGGAATTTTCATAATTCTTACGGCGATTTCACAGGTTTAAGCGAGTTGGTCCAACTTTTGCTGTTCGTAAAGGGCATATCTTCACACATGTGTCATAGAAGACCACCTTAAAGAAGTATCGGGTATTTTTATACTTCGCCCATGTCAAAAACTACAGCCAGACACCTCAAAACTGAGAAATTTTTATAATTCTTACTGCGTTTTCACATGTTTGAGATGGTTCGTCTACCTCTGGCTGCTTTTAAAGGGCAGATATTTTCAATGTGTCATAGAGGACCACCCTTACGTGGTACCAGGTAATTTTAGACTTCGCCTTATGACAAATACTTTAACCAGACACCTTAAATCTGGTTAGTTTTCATAATTCTTACTGTGCTTTCGATTGTTTAAGCAGGTTTGTCCAACTTTGACTATTTTTAAAAGGCGAATATTTACACATGTGTCGTAAAACGCAACTCTTAAGTGTTATCAGGCATTTTTGGAGATCTTCCCATGACAAAAACTACATCCAAACACCTCAAAGCTCGAGTTTTTTTTCGCAATTGATCTCTCCATAGGACATGATCAAGCAAATTAGAACAGTTCAGCCCATACAAAGTGTTCAGATGTGGAATTTGTTGCATTTCAGACAATGTCACTCTTATGTCGCTACCCTGCAGCGAAAGCAACTAGTTGAAAACTACTTTACAACTAGTTGGTGCACCGGGCTTATATGGAACAAAGACAGAACACTGACTAGTTGGGCCCGGTGTTCTGTCTTTTTTCCATATAAGCAACTGGTATTTTATACGTGTTGATGTCCTACAAGATGTCAATTGTCAGATTTCGACCAGAATATACCAGTTATTTACTAGTCAGGAAATACCAGTTTCATGCTAGTTGTAAGATACCAGTTCCATACTAGTTCATCCTGGACTAGTATAACTTCCAAAAAATGAACTAGTCCAAAAAGGACCAGTATGGAATATACTAGTCAAAAAGGCTTTTAACCTGGACCAGAATTTTCCTGGTTTACCCTTTATTTTATCATTTGACTTTATTTTCATGTTTATTCTTAAGAAAGCAGCGGCTATTTGTATTTACCCTATCACGAAAAAGCATCTATGAATTATAAGAGAAAACGAAACGAATGAATTTTGTTTTTTTCAACTGGTATAATTTCATCCAGAAAAATCTAGTTGTATACTAGTATGGAATGGATATTTCCTGACTAGTATGGGTTCAGCCGGAAAATTCTAGTTGTGTACTGGTATGAAATGGATATTTCCTGACTAGTATGAGTTCTGCCACAAAATTATAGTTGTATACTAGTATTTTTCTGATTAGTTTGAGGTTTCGCTGCAGGGAACTTGCTTAAACCTGTGAAATCGCAGTAAGAATTATGAATTATGCACGGCTAAAAAAATTAACCTAAATTTTAAACCCGTATAAAGATTAATCAATTTCTCAAACTTTTTTGTACAATATTTCAAACCGTCCAAATACCTACAAAGATTTTCAATTTCTTTTGGTTTCGATTTAAAATCTAAATGAAAAAGCTGTCTAAATTTTTTATTTTTGGTTTGTTTTATTGTAATTGAATTTTTCCCACAAAAACTTCATGTGCGTCATAGCTCAGCGGTAGAGCAGTCGGCTGTGACTCCTGAGCGTTTTCGTTCGAGTTCTGTCAGCTGCCACATTTTTTTTAGTTTTATTTTATTCTTAAAACTTTTCGGTCTAAAATTTAAACTTTTGGGTTTGAAAATTCAAATTTATTTTTGAAAGCTTATTCAAGATTGAATTTTGCCAACAACATTTATGTGTGCGATGTAGCTCAGTGGTAGAGCAGGCGGGCATGATGCGGGGAGTCTTGGTTCTAATTCCCGCCAACGGACAAAAAATTTATTTTATCTTTAAAAAATTGTTAAAACATTTCTTGTTAATAATTGAAACCCGATTCCTTTAGCCAATTTTCATGAAAACTGGTCTAGATTGAATTTGAATCCAAATTTGGTTTGGTCATATATGCAGTCCAAAAAAGTTTAAAATTTAGGTTCAAATTTTTAGCCGTGTGGCTGTAGTTTTTGACATGGGGCGAAGTATAAAAATACCCGATGCTTCTTTAAGGTGATCTTCTATGACACATGTGTGTAGATATGCCCTTTACGAACAGCAAAAGTTGGACCAACTCGCTTAAACCTGTGAAATCGCAGTAAGAATTATGAAAATTCCTCAGTTTTGAGGTGTCTGACTTTAGTTTTTGACATGGGGCGAAGTATAAAAATACCCGATACTTCTTTAAGGGGGTCTTCTATGACACATGTGAAAAGATCTGCTCTTTAAAAGCAGCCGAAGTTGGACCAACCCGATTAAACATGTGAACAAGCAGTAAGAACTATGAAAATTCCTCAGCCTTGAGGTGTCTGGCTGCAGTTTTTTCCATGGGATGAAGTCTAAAAATACCTGATACTACTTGGAGATAGTGTTCCACGACACATGTGTAAAGATCTGCCTTTCAAAAATAGCCAAAGTTGGACAAACTCGGTTAAACATGTGAAAGTGCAGTAAGAATTATAAAAATTCCTCAGTTTTGAGGTGTCTGGCTGAAGTTTTTGACATGGGGCGAAGTCAAAAAGTACCTGATACCACTTAAGGGTGGTCTTCTATGACACATGTGAAATTATCTGCCCTTTAAAAGCAGCCAAAGTTAGACCAACGCAGTTAAACATGTGAATTCGCAGCA
Organism: Campiglossa producta; assembly: GCA_964058755.1. Classification (NCBI taxonomy): domain Eukaryota; kingdom Metazoa; phylum Arthropoda; class Insecta; order Diptera; family Tephritidae; genus Campiglossa; species Campiglossa producta. Next base: position 85,931,621 of record CAXKVI010000004.1, on the reverse strand, counting down.
AGAATTATGAAATTTCCTCAGCTTTGAGGTGTCTGGCTGAAGTTTTTGTCATGGGGCGAAGTCTAAAAATGCCTAATATTAGTTAATAGTAGTGTTATACGATACATTTGTAGCGATCCGCCATTTAAAAGCAGCCAAAGTTGGGTAAACCCATTTGACCATGTGAAAGCACAGTAAAAATGATGAAAAGTTCCAGTGCTTTGGGTTGTTTGGCTTAAGTTTTTTTCATGGAATGAAGTCCGGAAATGCCTGATACTGTTTAAGGGTGGTGTTTTACGACACATGTGTAAAGATCCGCCGTTTAAACGTGGACAAAGTTGGAGAAACCTGCTGAAACAAGTGAAATCTCTGTAAAAATTAGTGAAAATCCCGAGCTTTGAGGTGTCTGGCTGAAGTTTTTGCCATGGGGCGAAGTCTATAAATGACTGAAACTACTTAAGGGTAGTGTCCTACGAAACATCTGAAAAGATCCGTCGTTTAGAAGTTGTAAAAGTGGGACAAACAAGAGAAAGCAAATTAATAGGAAAATAAAAGTTCCCGAACTTTGAGGTGTCTGGCTGAAGTTTTTGCCATGGGATGATGTCTGGAAATGCTTGATTCTACTTAAGGGTAGCATTTTACGACAGATGTGTGAAGATCTGCTATTTAAAAGAGGCCAAAGTTGGTCAAATCCGCTTAAACATGTGAAAGCGCAGTAAAAATTAGTGAAATTTCCCGAGCTTTGAGGTGTCTGGCTGAAGTTTTTTCCATGGGACGAAGTCTAAAAATTCCTGATACTACTTAAGGGTAGTGTTCTACAAAAAATGGGAAAATATTGGGTAGTTAAAAGCAGCCAAAGTGGCCCAAATGCGTGAAATTAGTAAAACAGAATAAATTTCCATAGGAAAATCCGCGAACTGGGGGTGTCTGGCTGGAGCCTTGTCACTGGTACGGGTCTAACAACACTTGATACTGACGCGGGGTGGTAATCTACGTCAAATATGTGAAAATCATCCATTATAAAATAAGTGAAGTTAGGGTCATTTTTTGGCGACTTTGACCCCCGAGCCCTTGTCATAGGTACAGCTTTAAAATTTTCACATTCTTTCTAGATTCGGGGAGGACTATCGATCGGTATTGGTTTCATCCATTATAAAATAAGTGACGCTTTTAGGCTCTGGGATCTTGGTCTAAAAGAGATCCACTTTTCACATATAGCAAGCGCCAAATGTTTTTATATATGTATATCAATCTTGCCAAGTACTGTTTAATACCTATAAGAATTCATACTCACAAATGTTCAGGACAAGCTCTACGTGGTGAAGAATCTACGTAGGCAGAGGAGAAATTATTTTGCAGTTTTTAGTCCATTTTAAAAACATTTTAAATTAAAAATATATTTTTATTCTATTTTTTATTTAGAGCCAGGACCCCGGACCCGACATTTTCAAAAATGGATTACATTTAACCCTTGTTCGAAATTCGTGCCAATTTTGACCGTTTCTCACTTTCAACGATATTTCGGATAAAAGTATTTTGGATCCATTAGTGATCAAATCAAACAAGAATGTAGGTGCCAGAATCCGCAGAATAATTAGACCCCTTTTGCACTAGGAAATTCTGGAATTCAAGTCTGCCGCGACATAGGCATAGGAGGTGAGAAGAGATGGGAAAAGTACACTTGAGATCGTATCGTCAACTCGTTTCAAGTTTTTTCTTACTATCGCTTCCACTCCTTGTACGCCCGCATTTTGTTTCATAATTTTTTTTTCGAATTTGCAAATGTAAACGCGAATGGAAAAAACAAAAGAGAGCGCAAGCAGAATTCAAGAATTTCCTAATTTCCTTTTTCGCGTGGTAAATAAATATATATACAGAACAATTCTAAATAAAATTCCGCACGGATTTTGTTTCCTCTCCCAAAAAATTATCTACTAATTTAATAACTTAAACCAAATTTTAAACTCGCAGTATCATGACAATTGCCAAAACAGATAATTCTAAATATTTGAAATTTTCCCTTGAGAAAGGAATCCCAGAGCCAAAGGTACCTAATAAAATAGAACAAAAATTATAAGATATCTGTATAGTTTTTCTTCAAGAAGTTTAAGTTCAAGTTCAAGTTTATTTTCATTATTTTTGCACATGTGACACTATTGTCTCTTAAAGTACATCAACTTATGGAAAACTAACATCTGAGATGAATTTTGATTATCGCCTTAATTTTAAGAAAGAAATACATATTAATGATAAATCATCACTTAATAACTAAATAAATATATATATATATGTATGTTTGGTTTGAAGATGTGCTTCTTATTATTGTAGAGACAGTCTTTTTAATGTAATTCAGAAGATTTTCTTTTTAATATTTTAAATGAAAAATAATACAATTTTCGGAATGATAAACCCAGCTGTTAACCATCAGGCCACCGCTCACTTTTGATTGCTAGCGTCTAATTACTGATATGTGTATAGTTGTTAATGTTTCAAAGGAAAATCACATAAATATAATTGAGAAGATTTATTTTTAACATTTCTAATTAGGAAAAAAAGAGAGAGAATCGAACTTACAATTTTTCGAATGCTAAACCCAGCTAGTAAACATCCGGCCATCGTATACTAATAATTTCCAGCGTCTAACTACACCTTTGTACTAAATGTATAGTTTTTTTAATAAGAATTTCTTCTTAAAACCAAAGGGATTTCCCTATAGTTTTTTCTTCGTTTCCACCGTTGCGACTACCCCTCTGCCCAAAAACTGATCATGAAGACAATCTTATTAATTTTATTAGGCATTTTTGGCTCTGTAATTAAAGGAATTTTTGCGAAAGAATAAAAAAATCCGAGTGAAAAATAAAAATAATCGAAATGTTTTTAAAAAGGAAACACATTCAAAGTATTTTTAGTAATTGGACAATTCCCAAGAATGTCGTATTTGTTATCGTTGTTAGTTTCCAATATAATTTTTTTTTTAAATATAGCTCAACAGATGTATAGCACGAAATAGTAGACCTTGTGAATTGCGTAAATGTATTTAAATTTGACCTATGAAAATCGGTCCAGAATATCGCCCGTTATTCAATTTTCAAACCAAAATGACAATCAGAGTGGCCGTAATTGGTACATTCGTACCAAAACTGGTACTGTAAATATGATTCGATACGTTGGTACATCGTTCTTGATTTTGGTACTTTTTCCCTTATGAGCCAACTTTTGTGAACTTTTCTAATATATTATTTGTTGTCGTTTAAAAATTTTACTTCAAGTAAGAGAAGTGGCATTAGTTCAAAACTAGAGGTTAGTGCGCTTCGATTTGATCAATTGGCTGAAAAAATTAGCAATGAAACCAATGTGCTGCAGTTAAAAAATAACATAAACAAAGACTTCCAATCAGAACAAAGCCTTTTGCATATTTATATTGTAACATAAAGACCAACTTTTTGTTAATTTTAATCCACATAGCTTACAGGTGCAGAAAGAAAGTTTTCGTAAGTTAATCTTATTTAAACTACTTAGGCCAATAAATAAGCTAGGTATTGAAACAATCAATAGTATTATGGTTTGTAAAAACTAGTTAAAAATTAAATCCATAAAGTATGGTCTGCTAAAAAAGACTATAAACCTATAAAATAAAAGCAAAGAAAATAAACTCCTTTTAGTGTATCTATCTTTAAAAAGAAGATGTAAGTAAATCTGAGTACCTACTTGATCTCGACTATAGAAATGACCATGTGTCTTTAAGCTTTAAGATGAATAAATAAAATTAAAAAAAACAAGTAAGGAAAGCTGTCTTCGGCTGTGCCGAAGGCTATATACCTTTCATGAATAAGCGTCACGATTTTTACTGTTCGATCCCCAGTACAGCCTGTTTCAATTTAACTATATTTACTATACACATTACACATCTTTGTTATAATTTAAAAAAAACTTACAAAATAATAGGATCCGAGTTATCGGAACAATCGATTGTATGGAGGCTATATATTATACGTGTTCAATTGTACTGACTTACACTATACACATTACATATGTAGAAAGTACTAAAGGTGAAATATTTTACGTTCCTAACTTTTTAAATGCGGAAGTATTGGCCAAAAAACCTTATATCGGAACAACCGGTTGTATGGGGCTAAATATATGTTATATTTACCCGATCTTCTTGATTTTCCTCTACACACTACATAAATTGAAAGTACTCAAGTTGCAAAATTTTATGTTCCTAACTTTTTAATTGCAGAAGTATTGGCCAAAAAAACCTTATATCTGAACAATCGGTTGTATGGGGGCTATATGTTACATTTGCCCGATCTTGTTGATTTTCACTATATACACTACATAAATAGAAAGTACTCGAGTTGCAAAATTTTACGTTCCTAACTTTTAATTGCAGAAGTTTTGGGAAAAAAACCTTATATCTGAACAATCGGTTGTATGGAGGCTATATGTTAAATTTGGCCGATCTTGTTGATTTTCACTATATACACTACATAAATAGAAAGTACTCGAGATGCAAAATTTTACGTTCCTAACTTTTTAATTGCAGAAGTTTTGGCCAAAAAACCTTATATCTGAACAATCGGTTGTATGGGGGCTATATGTTACATTTGCCCGATCTTGTTGATTTTCACTATATACACTACATAAATAGAAAGTACTCGAGTTGCAAAATTTTACGTTCCTAACTTTTTAATTGCAGAAGTTTTGGCCAAAAAACCTTATATCTGAACAATCGGTTGTATGGGGGCTATATGTTACATTTGCCCGATCTGGTTGATTTTCACTATATACACTACATAAATAGAAAGTACTCGAGTTGCAAAATTTTACGTTCCTAACTTTTTAATTGCAGAAGTTTTGGCCAAAAAACCTTATATCTGAACAATCGGTTGTATGGGGGCTATATGTTACATTTGCCCGATCTTGTTGATTTTCACTATATACACTACATAAATAGAAAGTACTCGAGTTGCAAAATTTTACGTTCCTAACTTTTTAATTGCAGAAGTTTTGGCCAAAAAACCTTATATCTGAACAATCGGTTGTATGGGGGCTATATGTTATACTGGTCCGATCTTGTCAGTTCCGACAAATGATTCCTATATTACAAAATGGTGGCCACATACAAAATTTCAGCCAGATATCTCAAAAATTGAGGGACTAGTTTGCGTTCAAACAGACAGACGGACAGACGGACAGACGGACAGACGGACAGACGGACATGGCTAAATCAACTCATCTCGTCATCCTGATCATTTCGGTATACTTATTGATGGGTCTATCTCTTCTTCTTCTCATATTTACAAACATCGGACCAAAGTTATAATACCATTTCATGTTCATGAAAGGTATAAAAACAAGCGGTCTTGTATCACTAGAAAACAATATTTTGGTCCTTTCAAAAGCATTTTGGTACTCTTTTTGGAACGAAAAAAAAAAAAAAAATTCCGTGGCAACACCGATGACAATTAGCGATTTTTTTTTTTAAAAACCAACTATAGAAACTTGTTTATATTGCGCTATACATACATATTTGCAAAAAGAAAATTGCATTTTTTTACGAATCCTTCTACATATCACTTTTTATGAAAAAATAAAATAGCTAATAAAAGTGTTGGCAACATGTGGAAAAATGTCTTGCAGAATTGCGATGTGCGGTTTTGTACTTTTTCCGACGATATGTAAGTCATTGTTAATCATATGTACATTTATGTACGTATATTTGGCTATGTTTCCCAGTAGTACAAACAAGTTATGTTTCAAGTGCCTGAATAGTAACTTTGAGTAACAAATTTAATGTTACTTTTCGTTCGTTATAAAAATGACTGCCTTACTTAAATGAATTACTATAATTTAGTCTACTTTATTACATAGATGCCATTTGCCATTTTTAGCAAAAAAAAATTCGGGACAATCCCGGGATTGAACTTTCAAATCCCGAAAATCTCGACAGGCTAGAAATCCCGGAAATTGGATTCCCTAGTTAGGTTATAGTCAATATAACCTATGACATATTTATTTGTTACTCTTTGACACCATTTTTATAGGGTTTATTCGGTAAAAAAGCTGCAACTAAATTTAATTCATACTTAATACATGAAGCATGTTAAACTAACAAGAAAGATCCTGTTAAATTTACATGAGATAATGAGGCAGATAGTGTTGTTTTAACAGGAAGACATGGTGTTTAAAAAAAAAAGTTCATGTAAATATAACAGGAGGTCATGTTAATTGAACAACAATTTTTAACATGACCTTCAAGTTAAAATAACAGGAGCGATAGTGTTGAAATATAATAACTATAATAATAATAAAGTGTTGATTTTATCTACATGAAATTTTTTCTATGTGTATTGGAATTTTGAGTATTCGGCGCTTTTGGTCACTTTTTGGCACTTTTTTCTTTTGAAATCGCGCTTTATATTTAAAAATCTGGCAAACCTGATCACGACGGTTAAATTTTAAAGAAATAAAATAAGTATTTTTTCGTATCTACTAACATTTCAAAACGCCGACATTTCTGCTTCTATCACTTTTCACCCTTTTCTTGTAGCTAAAAACATTTTTCCACATGTTGCCAACACTTTTATTAGCTATTTTATTTTTTCATAAAAAGTGATATGTAGAAGGATTCGTAAAAAAATGCAATTTTCTTTTCGCAAATATGTATGTATAGTGCAATACAAACAAGTTTCTATAGTTGGTTTTAAAAAAAAAAAATCGCTAATTATCATCGGTGTTGCCACGGACATTTTTTTTTTTCGTTCCAAAAAGAGTACCAAATTGCTTTTGAAAGTACCAAAATATTGTTTTCTAGTGATACAAGACCGCTTGTTTTTTTTTCATTTTATTTATTCATCTTAAAGCTTAAAGACACATGGTCATTTCTATCATTGTATACCTTATACAGTAGCGCAACTCGAAAAAACACACTAATGCACACGCACTGCATATTCCCCATAAGCACAGAAAAATATTTTCTCAAACGTTTGGTGAATAATGAGGGTCAATAATGTACCACGATTTGGACAAAATTTATTTTAGGGAATGGTAGAGGGGGTCGTATGTATAAAAACTGTGAAGGTAGAAACTGCCGGACATTTATATTATAATTTTTATATTTAATTATAACTCAAGTTAATACTCATTTACCAAAAAATTTACCTGGTAGTTTATCACTAAATCGAAAATTAATTGATTGATTAATTGATATTAAGTTTTTAAAAAGTGAGTATTGACGTTGAATGTTTCATCTCAAATGCGTCTCAGATTGATATCAAACAAAATGGCTTATTGGGCTTCATACTATTCCTTCATTCCATTTCATTTGGAGTCACTCAGCCAGTGCCCTCCACTCAAATTCGTAAGAAGAAGAAAAGAAGTTGCCAAACTATAGGGGATAAACAATGATTTCTATAGTCGAGATCAAGTAGGTACTCAGATTTACTTACATCTTCTTTTTAAAGATAGATACACTAAAAGTAGCTTATTTTCTTTGCTTTTATTTTAGCAGACCATACTTTATGGATTTCATTTTTAAGTAGTTTTTACAAACCATAATACTATTGATTGTTTCATTCCATTTCATTTGGAGTCACTCAGCCAGTGCCCTCCACTCAAATTCGTAAGAAGAAGAAAAGAAGTTGCCAAACTATAGGGGATAAACAATGATTTCTATAGTCGAGATCAAGTAGGTACTCAGATTTACTTACATCTTCTTTTTAAAGATAGATACACTAAAAGGAGCTTATTTTCTTTGCTTTTTTTTTAGCAGACCATACTTTATGGATTTCATTTTTAAGTAGTTTTTACAAACCATAATACTATTGATTGTTTCAATACCTAGCTTATTTCTTGGCCTAAGTAGTTTAAATAAGATTAACTTACGAAAACTTTCTTTCTGAACCTCTAAGCTATGTGGCAAAGTTAGTAAATTGAATACAAAATTGTTCAATTCTGGGAACATTAGTTCGCCCAGTCCATTTTTCAAGCTCCCTACATTTTGCCAAAAAGAATTAATATCCGAATGGCTTTCAAATTATGGTCAGTTAACTTAAGTGAGGTCCACTGGGTAATGATTTTATCATTGGCATCGCTTAAGTTTTGAAATTTTAAAATGAAGTCAAATACATATATAGCTAAATATCTTTGTCAGACAATACTTCCACAGGTGTTATAATTTTTAACAACTCGAAATCTTTTCTACTAAAATTGTTCCGCATTTTGATTTGATCTAATAGCTCAATATAAAATCTTATCTTATATTTTATTTCAATTCTTTGGGCAAGTGTAAAAATAGTTTTCGATATAAATATTTCGGCATTTGATCCTATGAAAATGTTTTCTTTTCATGTGATTGGAATCATTCTTGTAATTGGAACCATTCTTGTAATCAGGGCCTGGATTCTCTAACTGCGAGTTTTGAAATTTACAATTTCTCACCATTTAAATATATGAGAAAAAAGTGTACATTTCAAAACTCACAGTTAAAGAATCCAGGCCCAGTATCAACTCGAATTGGTGTGCCTTTCCTAATAAAATTGATTAAAATTAACAAAAAGTTGGTCTTTATGTTACAATATAAATATGAAAAGGCTTTGTTCTGATTGGAAGTCTTTGTTTATGTTATTTTTTAACTGCAGCACATTGGTTTCATTGCTCATTTTTTCAGCCAATTGATCAAATCGAAGCGCACTGACCTCTAGTTTTGAAATCTTCTCAATTATATTATAAAATAAAAATAAATCTTCTCAATTATATTTATGTGATTTTCCTTTGAAACATTATATTATAAAATAATTATATTATAAAATAAAAATAAATCTTCTCAATTATATTTATGTGATTTTCCTTTGAAACATTAACAACTATACACATATCAGTAATTAGACGCTAGCAATCAAAAGTGAGCGATGGCCTGATGGTTAACAGCTGGGTTTATCATTCCGAAAATTGTATTATTTTTCATTTAAAATATTAAAAAGAAAATCTTCTGAATTACATTAAAAAGACTGTCTCTACAATAATAAGAAGCACATCTTCAAACCAAACATACATATATATATATATTTATTTAGTTATTAAGTGATTATTTATCATTAATATGTATTTCTTTCTTAAAATTAAGGCCATAATCAAAATTCATCTCAGATGTTAGTTTTCCATAAGTTGATGTACTTTAAGAGACAATAGTCTCACATGTGCAAAAATAATAAAAATAAACTTGAACTTGAACTTAAACTTCTTGAAGAAAAACTATACAGATATCTTATCATTTTTGTTCTATTTTATTAGGTACCTTTGGCTCTGTGATTCCTTTCTCAAGGGAAAATTTCAAATATTTAAAATTATCTGTTTTGGCAATTGTCATGATACTGCGAGTTTAAAATTTGGTTTAAGTTATTAAATTAGTAGATAATTTTTGGGAGAGGAAAGAAAATCCGTGCGGAATTTTATTTAGAATTGTTCTGTATATATATTTATTTACCACGCGAAAAAGGAAATTAGGAAATTCTTGAATTCTGCTTGCGCTCTCTTTTGTTTTTTCCATTCGCGTTTACATTTGCAAATTCGAAAAAAATGTATGTAAGTCGTTGTTAATCATATGTACATATTGTATACAAAAGTTAATCAGTTTTCAGTTGCGATGTGCGGTTTTGTACTTTTTCCGACGATATGTAAGAACAAAAAAAAAAATTACATTAAATTTGTAAATAAAATATATCTGTGGACTTTTGGAAAACCCGCTTAAGTCGAGATAAGTAAATTTTCCAATTTCTTTATCATAAAAGCACATTTTCATAACGGTAATTTCTGTCTTATCGACTACGCCTTTGCCCAAAAACTGATCATGAAGACAATCTTATTAATTTTATTAGGCATTTTTGGCTCTGTGGACTTATGTTTATAAATGACTAAAAATTCTTAAGCGATAGTGGCGAAAACTACGTACATAGTTACGTTTTTATACCTTTCATGAACATGAAATGGTATTATAACTTTGGTCCGATGTTTGTAAGTATGAGAAGAAGAAGAGATAGACCCATCAATAAGTCTACCGAAATGATCAGGATGACGAGATGAGTTGATTTAGCCATGTCCGTCCCCTGCAGTCAAATTCCGAACTACTCAGCAAACATACTAGTTCATTGACTAACCATTTTGTGGCATATGCATACCAGTTCATTGTTGATTAGTTTTAAAACCAGTCAAAGCCAAACTACTCAGCGAAAATTCTAGTTCATTGACTATACATTTTGTGGTGTATTTATACTAGTTCATTGCTGATAAGCTTCAAACCAGTCAAGGCCAAACTACTCAGCAAGCAATATAGTTCAATGACTATACAGTTTGTGGTGTATTCATACTAGTTCACTTCTGATCACCTTTAAACCAGTCAATGTCGATCTACTCAGCAAACAATATAGTTCACTGACAATACATTTTGTGGTGTATTCATACTAGTTCATTTCTGATCACCTTTAAACCAGTCAATGTCCAACTACTCAGCAAACAATATAGTTCATTGACTATACATTTTGTGGTGTATTTATACTAGTTAATTGCTGATTAGCTTCAAACCAGTCAATGTCCAACTACTCAGCAAACAATATAGTTCATTGACCATACATTTTGTGGTGTATTTATACTAGTTCATTGCTGATTAGCTTTAAACCAGTCAATGCCAAACTACTCAGCAACATTATAGTTCTACGCCTAAACATTTTGTGGTGTATTCAAGGCCAAACTATTCAGCAAACAATATAGTTCATTGACTATACATTTTGTGGTGTATTTATACTAGTTCATTTCTGATCTGCTTTAAATCAGCCAATGTCGAACTACTCAGCAAACAATATAGTTCATTGACTATGCATTTTGTGGCATATGCATACCAGTTCATTGTTGATTAGCTTTAAACCATTCAATGCCAAACTACTCAGCGAAAATTCTAGTTCATTGACTATGCATTTTGTGGTGTATTCATACTAGTTCATTTCTGATTTCCTTTAAACCAGTCAATGTCCAACTACTCAGCAAACAATATAGTTCATTGACCATACATTTTGTGGTGTATTTATACTAGTTCATTGCTGATTAGCTTCAAACCAGTCAAGGCCACACTACTCAGCAAACAATATAGTTCACTGACTATACATTTTGTGGTGTATTCATACTAGTTCATTTCTGATTAGCTTTAAACCAGTCAATGCCAAACTACTCAGCAACATTATAGTTCTACGCCTAAACATTTTGTGGTGTATTCATACCAGTTAATTTCTGAATACCTTCCAACTAATCAATTCCAAACTACTCAGCAGACACCTAGCTCGTTTACTATACATTTTATGAATGTTTTTATACTAGTTCTTTGCTGATTACCCTTAAACCAATAAATGCCAATCTAATCAGAAAACATACTAGTATAAAACTATAATTTGCTGGGCGAAATCATACTAGTCACAAAAATCCTGGTTCGTACTAGTATGCAAGTATGTATGAATCTCGGGTTGAAATTATACTACACCTTTTTCAGTTTATATTCAGAAAGTTTTCTGAATATCAATTGTAATTTTCTGAATGTCAATTGTATTTTTCTGAATATCAAATGGAAATCCTGAATATGAATTGTAATTTTCTAAATATAAAGTGTTACTTTCTGAATATAAACAGAAAAAGGTGTAGTCAGAAAAAGTCTAATCTATTTTAGAAAAATACTAATTAGAAAAATTCCATTTCATACTACATTATTATTATAAGGCCTTATTACACCGCAACCATTAGTACGATCTATTGTAGTACATGGTACTATGCAAACATTATTTGAAATTTTTGGTTTGCTTCTTTTTTTCTCTTGTATATGTTCTAGTATGTCAACTGCTATATTTCTTGTGCATATACACAGAAAAAAGGCACTGGTACAATCAGCAATCTCGTGCTGTTATCCTGAAGTTGACCAAATTTTGGTTGTTTGAACGGTATTTTTTGTTGAAGTAACTGTATTCAGATCTTTTATGATCCCTCTAGATCTTTTATAATCCCATTTTGGCCAGGTTTGTTTGGATGTCCGGCACCCTTGGGATTGTTGCTACCTTTCGTTGGCTTGACGGAGTGTGTAGTCCAAGCCAACGAAATGTGGCAACAATCCCCAAGGTGCCGGACATCCAAACAAACCTGGCCGAAATGTGATCATAAAAGATCTAGAGGCATTCACGCCCTAAGAAGGAGAGAAATCTCCATATTAATAGGTGTTCTAACTGGGCACTGCCTTATTGGTAGGCACGCAGAAGGTGTGCCCTATCGACGATGCTGTAGGAGCTGCAAAGATGATGAGGAAGAGGAAACGGTGAAGTACCTCATCTGCAACTGCCCGGTCTTAAGCGGCGCGAGAACGCGCTTTTTGGGAGTTCCCTTCCTGGATAGCCTAAACCAGACCCCTGAACTGGACATAAAGGACTTTCATTTATTTCATTTATTCATTCAGTCTATGATTATTCATCTTACAGACTATATACAAAGAAAAGTTAAAATTAAAAATTTAAAAGTATAAAAATATTACAAATATTAAAAAATAAATATACAAATGTATCATAAACTTAGTTCAATGGCAGACTTAAAAGTTACTCGTGGCAAGGAAAAGTCAAAAGTTAGACTCTTCGAGAGCTTATTATATTCAGTAAGGGCACGAAAGATTGGATTAAAATGGTAGTAATTAGCTCTGGGAGCAATCAAATAAAAAGGTAAGAACGAGCGAAGGCACCTGTTAGGAACATTAAATGTCACCTTCTCAAGGAGGCCTGGACAATCTAAAGACCCAACAATGATGTCGTAGACAAACATGAGCAAGTGAACTCTTCTTCTACAGTCAAGGGATTGCAGATTAATAAGCAAACAGCGGGAGGAATATGAAGGGAGCGGGTCATCGAAATTTAGCGAGCTTAGGGCAAAGCGTATAAATTTACGTTGAACCCTTTCGATTCTTGCAGAATGGCTGGTATAGATAGGGTTCCAGATAATGGAGGCATATTCTAGTTTTGAACGCACTAGAGATATGTACAAGGCTTTCCTTGTATAGGGGTCACTGAAGTCTTTGGCATATCTACGAAGGAAAGCGAGGTTGGAGTAAGCCTTCGGAAGCACATAAGATATATGATTGACAAAGGAAAAGCTTGTATCAAAAACGACACCTAAATCAACAATTTCAGAGACCGAGGCCAACTGACGACCCGCGATGTCATAGAACGAGGGGAGAGAATTAGAGGACTTGGTGAAAGACAAATGGAAACATTTTTTAACATTTAGGAAGAGCTTGTTTGCAAAACACCAATCGACAAGATTATTTAAGTCATGCTGCAGAAGGAAAACATCAGATGGAGAATTAATCCTACGAAAAATTTTTAGATCATCAGCGTAGAGTAAAAAGCCAGAGGATTTAAAACATGACCCAATATCATTAATAAAAAGAACGAAGAAAAGTGGGCCAAGAATACTACCCTGAGGGACTCCCGATGTTGCAACAAAAGGTTGAGAAAGACAGCCTTCTATTTCAACACACATAGTCCTGTTCGATAGATACGATTTCAACCAGCTTAAAAAGGCAGAATGGAAGCCAATATACTCAAGTTTAAATAATAAGATCTGATGAGAGACTTTATCAAAAGCCTTCGAGAAATCAGTATAAATGGTATCCACTTGCGACCCATCCTTGAAAGCAGAAATACAGAACTCAGAGAAATAAGCCAGGTTAGTAACAGTAGAGCGCCCAGAAACAAACCCATGCTGGTGCGGCTCAACAATACTCTTGATCACAAAGGACAGTTTTTCTTTAATAATTTTTTCAAATAGCTTAGAACAGGTTGTAAGCTTAGCGATAGGCCTATAATTAGCGACATCATTTTTATTCCCCGACTTGAAGATTGGAGTGACGGATGATTTCTTCCACCTGTCAATAAATGTTCCCGAAGACAGGGATAAGTTAAAGATATGACATAGAGGGAAAGATAGAGACAGACTACAATGCTTCAGTACAAAAGCGCAGAGACCATCACTGTCACATTTTAGCGAAGGCTTCAATGTGTACATAGCATTGCTAACGTCTTCCACAGTGATAGTGAGGGATCCAAAATCAAGGCACTCGAAAGGGCATGGGTGCACATAGTTGCAGCTCTGAGAACTTAAGTCCGGTTCAAAATTAGACTTGAAGAAATCTGCGAAGAGTTCGACCGTATCTACTAGAGAGTTGGAAGAGACGTCATTCCACTTCATGCAAACCGGTATGTTGGAAGAGCCACGTTTGGAACGGATAAAGTTCCAGAAAGCCTTAGGGTTATCTTTAAGCTCACTCTCTAGCCTACGAAGATATCGATTATATAGGAACTTATCAAGATTATTAAATTGCTTCACACTCTGTAGGTAATTATCTCGGAGGATAGAGTTAGAGGGATTTAACTTGCATAATTTATTGCATTTGTTACGCTTATTTTTTAACTTCTTAAGGGTTTTGTTATACCACGGTAGCTTATGCAATCTGGCCTCAGAAGGAGGAACAGTGCAATAAAAAAACTCAGTCAACTTTGATAAAAAGGTTTCAAAACAAACACCGACATTATCCGACGAAAAAATATGTTCCCAGTTTAATTCAAATAGCATGTCATTAAGCTGGCCGAGGTTAGTAGACCGAAAGTTGATAGAGGAATTCCTTAGAGGCGATAAAGCAGGGATAGCGTCAAAGTTTTGCAAATAAATATCAAGCGGAACATGATGTTTGATGGCCTTCATAAAGTCATCTAAGTGGTTCGAGGAGGAGTAACGGTGTCGGTTTAGGAGTGTCAGTCCCGGGATACTACTATGTGGAAAATCCCAACAAAAATCAAAGTTGGAAGAGAAGTTCGGCAAAAGTCTCGTTAGAGGTTATGACAACCTGTTGGTATATAACCGCCATTTTTTTACGTTGCGGCATAAACTTGAGTATATTGACAACAACAATATAAAATGACTCTAACAATGCTCCTTTAACTCGAGTGTATGGCCCAGCATGAAAGCAGTCTTACTTTGACTCTTTTTGATGTAAAAATAAGACTTACTTTTATCTATATATGCATATGTGGGACCGGAACTCCGCAGTGGACGACAAACTTAACCTTGAGTAACCTTAATTTACCTTACCTAAAAATACAACTCCAAAGCCCCAATTACATAAAACTTTGACAAACGCGCGCCTCGTTTTTGAGCATTTGCAAAAATTTCGCTTCGCTTTACGTTTAAAAAACTTTGAATGAAAGTGGATCCTACAAAGTTGAATACAATATATAATCAAACTTGACGAACGCGGAATTTGAAAGGAGCCATTGCAAGTTGAATTCAATAATTAAATTAAAAATACAATAAACAACATAATTTAAAAAATATAGAAAAAAAAACTTGTGTCAACTTTACCGAGAATCGAACTCAGAGCCTTTAGCTCATTTTTGGCTGTGTATGAACTAGTATATAAACTGGTATAATGCTGATGCAGAGGCTGACTAGTATACCAATTGGTATGGTGCTGATGCAGAAGAGGACAATTGCTTTTCTTTTTCTCTTGTAACTGCTTCTTTTTTACCTTGTAATTCACAGATGCTTTTTCGTGTTTGGGTAAATACAAATAGTCGCTGCTTTCTAAAGAATAAACTGGTATATTGCTGATGTAGAGGCTGACTATGATACTGGTGCATAGACCGACTAGTATACCAACTGGAATGAATGTCAAATTAATGGACTAGTATGACAAGTGGTACGATCTGAATGGGCATAATGATTAGTATGTCCTGCCGCAGAGACTGAGCAGTATGTCAACTGGTAGGATTCTGATGTATATATGAACTAGTATGTCAACTGGTAATATTGTGATGCATATATGAACTAGTATGTCAAATGGTATATTTCTGATGCAAATTTGAACTAGTATGTCAACTGATATGATTATGATGCATAAGTGAACTGGTATGTCAACTGGTATGATTCTGATGCATAAATGAACTACTATATCAACTGGTATGATTCTGACGCATATATGAACAAGTATGACAACTGGTATGATTCCGATGATTTTTTTAACTAGTCTGTTAATTGGTATGATTCTGATGCATATATGAACTAGTCTGTCAACTGGTATGATTCTGATGCAAATAAGAAGTAGTCTGTCAACAGGTATGATTCTGATGCATATATGAACTAGTCTGTCAACTGGTATGATTCTGATTCATATATGAACTAGTCTTTCAACTAGAATGATGCTGATGTATATATGAACTATTCTTTCAACTGGTACGATACTGATGTGTATAATAACAAGTATATCAACTGGTATATTCCTGATGCAGAGGCTGACTAGTCAGCCAATTGGTATGGTGCTGATGCAGAGAAGGACAATTGCCATCTCGTAGGACATCGCCGTGTAAAAAATACAAGTTGCTAATATGGAAAAATTACAGAACTCGAACTAGTTGAGGCCGCCTGGCTGACTGGTATTTGATTAGTATAAAACTAGTTAAGTTGACTGCAGGGTCTGTCCGTCTGTCTGTCTGTCTGTTTGAACGCAAACTAGTCCCTCAGTTTTTGAGATATTTGGCTGAAATTTTGTATGCGGCCAGCATTTTCCAATATAGGAATCCTTTGTCGGAACCAGCAAGATCGGACCGATATTACATCCCTGCAGTCAAATTCCTAACTACTCAGCAAACATACTAGTTCATTGACTAACCATTTTGTGGCATATGCATACCAGTTCATTGTTGATTGGTTTTAAAACCAGTCAATGCCAAACTACTCGGCGAAAATTCTAGTTCATTGACTATACATTTTGTGGCGTATGCCTACTAGTTCATTGCTGATTAGCGTTAAACCAGTCAATGCCAAACTAATCAGCAAGCAATATAGTTAATTGACTATACATTTTGTGGTGTATTCATACTAGTTCATTTCTGATCACCTTTAAACCATTCAATTTCGAACTACTCAGCAAACAATATAGTTCATTGACTATACATTTTGTGGTGTATTCATGCTAGTTCACTTCTGATGACCTTTAAACCAATCAATGTCGAACTACTCAGCAAGCAATATAGTTCACTGACTATTCATTTTGTGGTGTATTCATACTAGTTCATTTCTGATCACCTTTAAACCAGTCAATGTCCAACTACTCAGCAAACAATATAGTTCATTGACTATACATTTTGTGGTGTATTTATACTAGTTCATTACTGATTAGCTTCAAACCAGTCAAGGCCAAACTACTCAGCAAACAATATAGTTCATTGACTATACATTTTGTGGTGTATTCATACTAATTCATTTCTGATCACCTTTAAACCAGTCAATGTCGAACTACTCAGCAAACAATATAGTTCATTGTCTATACATTTTGTGGTGTATTCATACTAGTTCATTTCTGATCACCTTTAAACCAGTCAATGTCGAACTACTCAGCAAACAATATAGTTCATTGACTATACATTTTGTGGTGTATTCATACTAGTTCATTTCTGATCACCTTTAAACCAGTCAATGTCCAACTACTCAGCAAACAATATAGTTCATTGACTATACATTTTGTGGTGTATTTAATCTAGTTCTTTCCTGACTACCTTCAAACTAATCAATTCCAAACTACTCAGCAGACACCTAGCTCGTTTACTATACATTTTATGGATGTTTTTATACTAGTTCTTTGCTGATTACCCTTAAACCAATCAATGCCAATCTAATCAGAAAACAAACTAGTTTACAACTATAATTTGTTGGGCGAAATCATACTAGTCAGAAAAATCCTGGTTCGTACTAGTATGCAAGTATGTATGAATCACGGGTTGAAATCATACTACACCTTTTTCAGTTTATATTCAGGAAGTTTTCTGAATATCAATTGTAATTTTCTGAATGTCAATTGCATTTTTCTGAATATCAAATGGAAATTCTGAATATGGATTGTAATTTTCTGAATATAAATTGTTAGTTTCTGAATATAAACTGAAAAAGTTGTAGTCAGAAAAAGTCTAATCTATTTTAGAAAAATACTAATTCGAAAAATTCCATTTCATACTACATTATTATTATAAGGCCTTATTACACCGCAACCATTCGTACGATCTATTGTAGTACATCGTACTATGCAAACATTATTTGAAATTTTTGGTTTGCTTCTTTTTTTCTCTTGTAATTCGCAGATGTTTTTTCGTGTTTGGCTAAATACAAATATGATGCTGAGGTATATATGATCTAGTATGTCAACTGCTATATTTCTTGTGTATATACACAGAAAAAAGGAACTGGTAAAAAGGCACTAGTAGAATCAACAACCTCGTGCTGAAGTTGACCAAATTTTGGTTGTTTGAACGGTAATTTTTGTTGAAGTAACTCTCCCGTGATACAAAAAAAAACCAAGTAACTAGTTTTTTCAAATTTTGGGAAATTAGGGGTTTGCGTAGCAGCCCATATCCCCGGCAAAAAAAATCACAAGGACTGTAACCGAAACCGAAACCGTAACCGTAACCGATTAAAACCGATTAATTTTTCAAAACCGAAACCGAAACCGTAACCGTTAATTTGATCTGAAAAAGAACGAAACCGAAACCGTTTCAAAAGCCGGAATCGGTACCAAACGGTTTTGAATTTTTTTAGTGTATCACTTTAAGTGGGCACAAACAGGTATTTACTCTGAAAACTTTCAGGGAGGAGTGTCGAGCAAGGTTACAAAAGACGCGTTTTAACCTTAGTATAAAAATTCTGAAAGATGAAATTTGACTATAGTTGAATGAAGCGATCGAAAAAAATTTACGAGATACGAAAAAGAAATGTTCAGGCTTGACTCAGAAACACCACTCATATTAATTTTTTGGCGATTTATACATATCATTTAATATTTTTCTAATAAAAAAGTAGAGTTAATTTTAGGAATTTGTTTTGCAGAAATTTCATCCATGGATAATAGCGTTAATAAAATTTATTATTATATTATAGAAATCCCATCATGGCCGCAGGAAAAAGTTATGAAAATTCAGATCTATTTCGAAGCTACATAGGTACTTGACTATTTTAGTAGTAAAATTTATTTTGTTTGTGTTTTTATTTTGTAACCGAAACCGGAACGAAACCGTAACCGAAACCGAAATAAATGTTGAAGAACGAAACCGGAACCGAAACCGAAACACGTTGCAAAACCGAAACCGTAACCGGAACGTTATTTTAATCGGTTTCAGACCTTGAAAAATCAACTTATTCATACAACTTTTTCAATTATGACAAGATAAGACCCCAAAGTTTTTTATGCACATGTGTAAGACCTAGTTATGGATTTATTGGCCAAAGAAAAACAGTTACAGAGTTTTTAAAAAACACGATTTTCGCCTTTCATACAAAAAAAAAGTTTTTGTTTCAGAACAAACACAAGTAACTTTGATTTTAGATTTTTACGATTTTTGGCTTTCATACAAAAAAAAATTTTGTTTCACGACAAATCCAAGCAAGTTGTTAGTTACTTGGGTTTGTTGTGCACTTTCATATAAAAACGAAGCAAATCCTTTTTATTTTTTGGGTCTAACACTAAATTTTCCTTGTTGTTGTTCCAAAGGAGAATCACTCTTGCCAACAAATGTAAAAGTAAAGTCCTATCTCGACAGACAAAGATCACGCTATATAAGTGTCTCATCATACGAGTCCTAATGTACGGCTCGGAATCATGGACAGTGTCAAGAAAAGATGAGATGGCACTTGGAGTATTTGAACAAAAATTTCTCCGGAAGATTTGTGGTCCTTCCCGTGTTGCCAACGGGAAGCATCGAAGGAAATTTAACGATGAGCTGTACGAGCTCTACGCAGAACTGACGAAAGTGTAGCGAATTGAAGCCCAAAGGCTCTGCTGGCTGGGTCATTTTATGCGAATGAACAAGGAAGCTCCAACACAGGTTTTCAATCGACACCCGAATCGGGCAGCAGAGGAAGGAGGAGGCATCGACTGTTTTGGAAACAACAAGTGGAGGATGACTTGAACTCCCTTCGTGATTTCAATTGAACAATGATGAAACCTGGTTGAATATACTTTTTAGATTCTCACCGATAGTGGGCTGCACTGGAGGAAAAATTCTCTTACACTACCATAACTTTCAGATATAGTATAAAAAGTCCTTACTTCTGCTGCAAAATGTTTTCTGGTTCGCCATCTGATGCTAGGCTGAAATCACATAATATTCCCTAGCTTTATCCCTGCAATAATTTTAAAATTTTTTCAAATACTTTTCTTATAACAATAAGATAAATCAAGCATCTTTAAAAGTAACTTGGTTTTGTGAAATAATTCCATACATTTTTTGAAGAAATTCTAATAATTATTGATTATCAAATGAGTGTTAATGGTTTTTGCATTACTAAGAGATCGAAACTAAAAGAGAAACTTCGAGTGACGATTAGAAATTGATTTCTAATGAGTTTTTGTAAAATAACCAAGTATTTGTTGTAAAATTTTTAGTTACTCAAAAAAGAACACGAGTTACTTGGTTTTGTTGTGAACTAAATTCTTGATTTCAGTGCATTTTAAGTTACTTGGTTTTATAATTTTTATACCCAGCTGTACTTGTACACAGGGTATTATAACTTTGTTAGGATAACGGTTGGTTGTACAGGTATAAAGGAATCGAGATAGATATAGACTTCCATATATCAATATGATCAGGATCGAAAAAAAATTTGATTGAGCCATGTCCGTCCGTCTGTCCGCCCGTCCGTCCGTCCGTCCGTCTGTCCGTTAACACGATAACTTGAGCAAATAATGAGATATCTTCACCAAATTTGGCATGCGTACTTATTTGGGTTCAGAATAGATTGCTATTGAAAATGGGTAAAATCGGACCATAACCACGCCCCTTTTTCGATATCGAAAATTTCGAAAAACGTATAAAATGGGTTAATTCAATATTAGAAGCAGCTACAATGATAAAATTTGCAATATGTATTGATTTAGATGTTCTAAGGCCGATTTTATAAAAATTTTTGAAAAGGGGGCGTGGTACCGCCCACGTATTTTTGAAGAAATTTTAAAATTTTGACTCTTAATAACTTCAGAACAGTTTATGCTAGTATAACGAAATTTCGTAGAGGACATACTATTGTTGTGGTAAATTCAGCTATAGAAAATAAACGAAATCGCTTCGCGACCACGCCTACTTTTTCATAAAAGTTATATTGAAAGGAGGTGGAAATATTGAAAAGTCCATATCTAATTAACTGATTTCGCTATAATAATATAATTTGGTACATACATCAACTTTCATATTCTTTACATAATTTTTTCAAAATTTTGGAAAGTGGGCGTGGCACCGCCCACTTATGAGTCAAGCAATTTTTAAATTCGACTGCTAACAACTTCAGAACGGTGTGAGATAGATTTACGAAACTAGGTACCAGGCATGTTATGTTTATGTAGAGTACTACCACAGAAAATAAGAAAAATCGGTAAACGATCACGCCCACTTTTGAACTAAAGTTCTCTAAACGAGAGTTAGGAAACCGGAATATGCAATATCTGTTTAACTGATAAAGATATAATGCTAAAATTTAGTACAGTCATTCACCTGATGATGTTATTAGTGTTGTTTAAAGGTTTTTTGGTAATATTTTGCAAAAAGGGCGTGGCACCGCCTACAAGTGAATAAACAAAATATCAAACTTTTACTATTACTGTGAAAGTATCATAAAGATCTGCAATGAAAACTGATCTTCTCTTCAAATAGGGACAAACAACATAATAAAATCCGTGGGCGTGCCACCACCTACTTTTTTAAAATTATGTAAATATTGATTAATGGACACATATATCCGTATATCAAAAATTTCACAAAATACGTTAAAAGTTATGGGCATGGCACGCCTTCTTTTCCAAAGTTATATACAGGACATGGTATAACCCTTGAAAAGATCGATTGAGTACTTTTAGCTCATGTAAGCGGTTAAAGTAGTATAAAGAAATTTCGTAGAGGACATACTATTGTTGTGGTAAATTCAGCTATAGAAAATAAACGAAATCGCTTCGCGACCACGCCTACTTTTTCATAAAAGTTATATTGAAAGGAGGTGGAAATATTGAAAAGTCCATATCTAATTAACAGATTTCGCTATAATAATGTAATTTGGTACATACATCAACTTTCATATTCTTTACATAATTTTTTCAAATTTTGGAAAGTGGGCGTGGCACCGCCCACTTATGAGTCAAGCAATTTTTAAATTCGACTGCTAACAACTTCAGAACGGTGTGAGATAGATTTACGAAACTAGGTATACAAAACAAAGAATAACAGCATTTTATGTGCACAGCTGGGTATGTAATGTTCGGTTTCACCCGAACTTAGACTTCCTTACTTGTTTTAGTTTAAGGTACTTAGAAACAAGATAGGAAGAAACGGATCGATATCCCTGATAGATTTTTTTAACGGGATTCCGAAAATTCACGATGATGTCACGGGAGAACTGCATTCAGATCTTTTATGATCCCTCTAGATCTTTTATGATCCCATTTTGGCCAGGTTTGTTTGGATGTCCGGCACCCTGGGGATTGTTGCCACCTGTGTACTCCTTCAGCAACTCCTTCGGCAAACGGCATATGCAAGCTAATGCTGAAGGAGTACACACTCCGTCAAGCCAACGAAAGGTGGCAACAATCCCCAAGGTGCCGGACATCCAAACAAACCTGGCCGAAATGGGATCAGAAAAGATCTAGAGGCATTCACGCCCTAAAAAGCAGAGAAATCTCCATATTAATAAGTGTCTTAACTGGGCACTGCCTTATTGGTAGGCACGCAGAAAGGCTAGGTGTGCCCTATCGACGATGTTGTAGGAGCTGCAAAGATGATGAGGAAGAGGAAACGGTGAATCACCTCATCTGCAACTGCCCGGCCTTAAGCGGCGCGAGAACGCGCTCTTTGGGAGTTCCCTTCCTGGATAGCCTAAACCAGATCGCTGAACTGGGCATAAAGGACTTGATGGCCTCAGGGATTTTCCATATGGCCGGGTCCCGGGACTGACTTTCCTAGTGTTGGTGGTATCACAAAGGACCTTTCAAAACTGGCCTAAGTGTGCCTCTGCGTCAGCCACTTGAACCTAACCTATCCTAACTGCATTCAACTGTTTGAACAGTCACAGATTTGTAAATTAAAAAAAAAAAACCTAGGTCCCGCCAACTTGTAGGAAAAAAATCAAAGCAGCACACTATAAGTTGGAAGAGAAGTTCGGCAAAAGTCTCGTTAGAGGTTATGACAACCTGTTGGTATATAACCGCCATTTTTTTTACGTTGCGGCGTTAACTTGAGTATATTGACAACAACAATATAAATTAACTCTAACAAAGCTCCTTTAACTCGAGTGTATGGCCCAGCATGAAAGCAGTCTTACTTTGACTCTTTTTGATGTAAAAATAAGACTTACTTTTATCTATATATACATATGTGGGACCGGAACTCCGCAGTGGACGACTAACTTAACCTTAAGTAACCTTAATTTACCTTACCTAAAAATACAACTCCAAAGCCCCAATTACATAAAACT